>CAVLGL010000126.1:48604694-49017194 GCA_963668995.1 Parnassius mnemosyne
ACTTATACCTCCATAATGAAATATGACAGATAGGAAGGCATTGATTCCATGAACACTACGATAATGACGCTAAAATTATTATTTCTAATTAGTAATATTTATCGTTTCAAAGTCACTCATCTACCTCAAATATGTAACTTAGTGGAGATCACGAAAATAACCCATAAATTCTATTGACAGTCAGTCAATTGCTATGTCGATGCTCAGATTCTCGAAAGAGCAATAGCCGAAACTCATTGTAATATATCAAGTCATATAATTATACTGTCAGAGGGACAAAGGTAGGCTGTTACTAAATCACGCCACGTAGATTGCATTGATACGCTGTTAAATCACATTAGCGTTGCTATAACTAATTGTGATCGCACCCTTGTGACCTGTGACTATGCTATGGATTATGTTATTAAGATCGGGTGGTTTGATATAACATTAAACTGTAATAGGTATGTTACTAATATATTATCTAAGTAATATAATTAATGTTGATATAATTCATATAGAGTTTATTTTATTGCTGAATTGAATGTACAATGCGATTCAAATAAGAACAGGAACGACAATGACCTCGTATGTCCGCGATCTGTCAACTGTCACTTGAAAAGTACGGTATGCAAAGAAAATTAATTTGCGTATTAATAACGTTTTGTTCAGCTTTATTTAACAAAGTCTGAGTATTAACATTTAACAAATATATTGAACTCATAATTATTTTTATAAATTAGTTTAAAATATTGATACTAGTTGGTGGAATATTTTAAACACCTATATAAGTCCATGTTCTTGTTTATGTAAGGGAAAGCAGAAGTGATGACAACAATGACTACTCAGACAGTGACGCAGAGATGAGCGATATTAAAATGCTAGATCCAGATTAATAACTTTTAGTTTATGGTTCTTTTGTAAATAAATATTATTTTAAACATATCGGTTTTGCTCGCCCTACCTAACTGGTTTGAATCGGCAGCTATGACGTCATAATATGGCGCCAGGTCAGTCCTATTCTTATTTGATACGCACAATATTTGTTTTTCATATATATTGTTTCGTTCCTTAGTAACCCTTAAACATTACACAGTTGTATAACTCTCTCGTTGTAAACATAACTTGCTATAATCGCAAGGTTTGACGAGTGTAACGACGATTGTAGCAATATACGTATTGAAAATGTTACACTCCTTATCAGCAGTCTATGAAAGTGAGTGAATGATATGAAACCTCCAGACCGAATTTCGGCCACGTCGGCCAGTCTCAACGGAGACCAACCATCTCCGCAGAACAGGATTATAGTGGACGAGTGTATGTGTATGACGAGGTGAACTCTCTATTCCCTCACTCTCATAGTCCGATGGGACGGCAATCCGACACAACTGGAGAGACATGAGACCCAGGAGCAATGGCTTTACCTGTTTTCCAAAACACAGCTGATTTCCTGACTCCGGATAGCTTCTGAGAATTTCTTCAAAAAAAAACGTCTTTCGATTTTTTTTACCGATCCGGAATTTGAACTCGGGATTTCATGATCAGCAGTCACGTTTACGACCACTAACCAACGAACGGCAGTCAGCAGTATTTATTTTTATATACGCGTAGCTTTTTATAAACCGTTCATTTTTTTAAACATTTAAAAATATACAAGCTTAGCTTAATAAAGAATTAGTCCCTTCTTAAGTGTGAGTTTTCTATTCGAACATATGTTGTCAACAAACACATATTGTATATGTGTCTGGTGAAATTTCAAACAAACGCCCATGAAACAGGCAAAAACAATAAATCAAATCGACAAGCAACAGTACGGGGAAATAAACGAAACGAGAGCAAAACTTTCATTTCATTCTCGCTTAGCGAAGAGCACTTTAACTGGGACATCAATCCCCTACCATTGATTCTCGTTTTGTTACTTTATGGCAAAATGCTGTATTTGTCGGTTTTTCATTTATAAACATATAACTTTTCTCTCAGACTTTTATTTTTCATTTATATCTAAATTTTCATGTATATAAATGTATAAGTAAAAATTATTTACATCATGTCTTTACGAATCCTGTAGCGTACTGATAGGTGTTTTTGAATGCTTTAAAAAAATTGGGGAAAGAAATCCCGTTTATTAGATTATATATTCCATAATATTTAAAAAAAAAGTGGGATGCCTGAACGCGATGTTTTGTCTCGACTGACTGTGGTCCCGATGAGGGCCTCTACTGTCTTCACAAATAATAACTAGAAAATGCGTCAGCATTCTAAGTTCTAGACCACTGAAGTGGTGTTTACTACTAAGCAATGTTTTTGGGTGAAATACTATAAACTAGATAAGAGTATAATAGTATGGTACATATAAAACTTTTCTAACGTAATAAAGGAGCTGTAGAGACGCTGCAGCTATATTATGTTTGCAACACGGATGGCGGTTCTACCGGGGAAAAATCACGCACAAACAATAACAGCGAAAAGTAGCACTTCAATGCTGCTGTGTTTCGTATGGAGAGTGAGTAGGTACTAGAGAAATTTTTTACTGGTAAAAAGGCATTTTATCTTAGTATTTGGATTAGATTAAATATGAGAATACTGATACAATAATTGTTGGCTCATACAATAATCAGTCCTTGTAAAATACATTTATGTAAACTGCCTCCATGACGCGGGAGAAAATCCTAGCCAATCCATCTACCCTAAGTGCATTTTAAAAGACATAAAAATTACCAGATTTAAAAATATTTTTATATTATTAATGTTTAATTATATGCTTGGATTATTAACATAAAATTAAAATAAAACCATTCGGATTTTTTAAACCAATTTAAGTAAACACTATGCTTTTCGTAGGTAAAACAGAAAATCAAAATCTCGCAAACACTTCACTTTCGAATGCAATATAAAAACGATAACGTGGTAGCGGAATCACCTTATCCAGCTTTCGTACTCGGGGACAGCACGGGTACTGCATTAACCTCAGCCACTCGACGATCCTATTGTTTTTTAACAGATCGTAAATGTGTTACGAGATTCGCGTAACACTTTTAGTCGCCGGTGAATCCAAACTTTGTTCTCAAAAGAGGATCTTCGCGTTTTTGAACTTTTAAAAGGAGTTGAAGTTTTAAGCGCCGATTCATACAATAAAAACTGTGATGTTCGCCAGCCTTTTATCGTATTTAGAATTTTTTTCACTTCTTTTTATTTTTGAAATTTGTTTCATGAAATTTATTTTTAGATTAATATGAACAGTGTTATACAACCAATTTTAGTTTTCGTTTACTTACAAAAGTACGTTTACAATTTTTTTATTTTAATTTTTAAATAATCTTACATATTTTGACTTACAATTAAGTGTTTTTAATGAAAGTTCAAAAAAGTCATGTAAATTTTTTTTTTAAATGGGTCATTTATTTAATAAAATTTTCGAAATAGGGGTGTAATCTATTTATTTCATAGAAGTCATGTGGTAAATAAGCAAAAAAACTCATTTTAAAAAATACCTTTCCATCTCTGTTTTTTTTTATAGGATATTGTCATACAAACGATTCAAAATGTAAAGCTAGTTTATATGTGGATTTTGTATGTGAAATAATGTCACTTGTTGTCAATACCACTAAGAGAGTTGTACTTAAATATGTCAATAGCCTATGTGTAGCCACACAATAATTGTTTGTTCACAAACATTCGACGAACTTGAGTTTTTAAGAATTAAAGCATGTTTGTTTAAACGACATACGAGCCGCGCGTATTGTTGTGTTCTGTTCATTTTTCTGACATTATTTTGTACTTTATGGAATAGTTAATATCGCTAATTCCACGATAAAAACTGGTAAAATATCCTTGGTAAACACTAAATAATTTATTTACATTTATTTACATATAATAGTTTCTCAGACATGCTGGTTTCCTCACGATGTTTTCCTTTACCGATGAGCACGTGGTAAATTAGCACTTAAAATTGCAAACAACAATTTAATTGTTGTCGACAGGGATCGAACCTGGAATGCAAGGGTGCCGTGAAATTTGCAGCGACCGTTTAGCCCCTTGGCTACCACGTCGTTTATATATATCCTGGAATGTAAAATGGCTTTATCAATTATACTGATTCTACTGAAGATATCTTATTTACGGATTTCGTCACGCGATGACTGCCCGTAACTCGCTGAGCGGCTTTAAGCTTCCTTATACAGCTAGCAATGAAGGATGACGTCTCGGTTTTAGTCATCACTCATCACTGACAACACGCACTGGCTAATAGCAATAGTAAAGTAAGAAGTAAGGATACATATTTTATATACGTCCTACTCCTGTGCACAGGCCTCCTCTCATTTCTGAGAGGTTTTCAGACAAGGAAATGTCCGTCGCGCTGCCCGAGTACGTATTAGCGAACTTCAAATGCCTTCTTATTATTATTTTTTTAATTTCTCTGACATGCAGGTCTCCTCACGATGTTTTTCTTTGCCGCCTAACACGCGCTTAATTAGCATCTAAAACTGCAAATATCAATTTCATTGGTGTCAGCGGGGAACGGACCAGGATGACTCGCTTATTATGATAATAACGGCGATATGAAATCCATAATATCAATTATATGTGAATTCATTTAAGTATCTTTGTTTTAAAATACTTGCGAAGTAAGAAACTAAATTTTCCTGCTAACAATTATGTCAATAGCAGCTTGTACTCAAACCAAGTCAATGTTTGTTCACAAACAATCGACTAGCTTGAGTTTAAAAAGAATTAAAACATGCTTACAATGGTCCAACGTTAGTCCAACAAAAACACATTGTACGTGTTTTGTTTTGTTGATAGTTTAATCCAATTTCGAATTATCAACTTGTCGTCTTTAGTTTTTTACCACGTTTCAATATACTCGTTTCCTTCTCTGTTTGTCTGGTCGGTACAAATTTTGCGATCGATTTTAAACTAATTTCTCAATGCGTTCTTCCTGAATCTTTAAAATGTCAGTTATTACCAATGCAATATGAATTCACTTACTGTCTGTCTGTTTGTTTGTCTTTTCGATACAAGTTTGGCAACCACCTGATGCGCTAGACACTTGAAATATTAAGCTTAATTTTTAACTGGAAACGTGATAAAAACCATACATACAATTTTACTTTTTATCATCCCTTTCTATTCTAATCATTGCTGCACCGCCTCTTATATGTTTATCTCTGTTTAGCCTAATGGTTGTATGGGAAAGAATCCCCTATGGTATTAAGTTCGCCATATGTACTGATTTGAGCATGGAAGTATTAATAAATAAATAAAATATTTGCCACTTTTAATTATAATTATTACAATCTATGGAAGAAGAACTATGTTCAGCCGTGGACTTTTGATTGACCGTAATGATTTAATTGATTAATTAAATCTATTTTACAGAATTAATATAATATAAACGGCTCCGTTGCGCAGTGGCTTAGCAATGAGTTGCTGCGCTGCGGGCCGTGGGTTCGAATCCCGCACGGAACAAGTATTTGTATGGCCTACAAATAATTGTTCCGGCTCTGGATGTTTGCCCGTGTGCAATTTGTGTTTGTAAACTGCCTCCATGATACAGTAGAAAATCCTAGTGTGGGGGTAACGTTTTTTTTTAAAGTGAGATGAAATTAATATGCGAACGTCAATTTGTGATTTCGTTTAAGCATGATAGTTCAAGTTTGGGTCTTGAAGTTGGGGGGATTGGATTTATTATTTCCTAATTTATAACACATAAATCAATGCAAAGAATAACGTAATGAGAATTTAGATAGATATAGCACGGCATACTGTTGGATGAACCCCTTTATATTAGTACTTATATTATATTATATATAAACTTTTTCTTAAAATGTCACCCTGTGCACTTTGTATGTGACACGTGATATTCGAGCCAATAAGAGGTTCTAGCGACATACAAAATTAACGGTTTATCTATTTCAATAAGCGGAATCAAAGTTTCACGGACTGACGAAAGATTCGTCTGTCGCCCTCCGTCCGTTTTGTTGACGATTTGCATATGAAAGCCGTAACTTCGCGACGTGGAAAATTTAATCTTTTCCGTAATTAAAATAAAGGCCCCACGGTCCGCTGACCTAATTAATGAGCGACAGAAATTCTGTACGCACCAACCAAATTACAAACAGTGTTAACGGTATTTTCTTCTTTTTTTTTCAGGTACATGGTATTTTGATGCAACATACTTTTGAACATGTAGTAATGGAGGTGAAGTTTAACTTAATTGGTAAGGATGTGTTTAACATATTAATACAAATGGTGTTATCAAACTACATGTATGGAGAGTTGTAATGGTGCTATCGGCAAGACAAATCGTGTAACAAAACTATTTTTAGCAATCACGTGAATTGATTCACAATCGAATGAATCATTTCACGATTTAGTCCTTAATCGAATAAGGCATATCAAGAAGTATTCCTTCGTTGAATTAGGCGTTCAGAGAACTGAAAAGTCCTTTCAAATTAGGCATTAGCCAACTAAACGATTTTGTCAGGTCTTAACTGTTTCTGGTTTGGAATTATTAAGCGTCCCAATGTCATATTTCACTCGGACTAACTTGCAAGTTTTATATGTAAAACACCTGCACAATACTGAAAAAATTCCCAGTGCTTTGACGTCTTTAAAAATAAAAAAAAACAATCTCGTGAAGTCTGGTATTCGTAAACATAGCTTTGGGTTTAACTTTATTAATCACTTCTTTTCTTTATTGATTCTTATTTCAAATGCGGTAAAATTAGTAAAAAATGTTTTATTTAATTAGTACTCGTAGCATTTGCGTAAATGTAAAAACACAAAACTTATTAAGAATCACATGAATTTCTATTTAGCATGATATCGTAAAAGGAGTCTAATAGGATGTTTGGTTTGCGATTATGGAGGCTAGGGCTAGCCACCTATTATTTCTTTCACAATTTTCCATCTTAACCCATATTTTTGGCTATACATGGTGAACTCTGCCTACCCTCCTGAGAATACAATCGCGACACTATATATGTATGAATTTCTATCTTTCCTGATTTCAACTAGTACAATCAGGAATGAATATAATTTTCCGATCGTCATTTTAAAGTGAAAATACACGTTCAGTTTAATAGAGCGACGTGAAACAATGTAGATTTTTTCGTGGTAAAAGTGGATGCGAAAGTACTAGGAAAGCATTTTACTGAGAAACGATAAGGAGCTTCCCAACATCGCATCGCTGGAGACATAAAGCTTGCTTGGAGGACGGGCATGCACTCAAGACTTGTCTTGATGCAAGAGCATTTCATTTACACTCAACTTGACTCAATAGCTTAGCGATTTTCACCCTTAACACCAAGTAGCACAAACCATCAATGTTTCAAATGTCAGAAATCAAAAACATTTTTAGCTGTGCACAAGTTTACTACTACAAAAATAATATTTAAGCCGCATAACTAATTTTGAACTCTATTGCCACTGTAAAAGGGTATTTTTTACGACTTTTATAAGCGTATCAATTAAGTGGTGTTTAGTTTTACGATATATTAAATCCGACCGCTACTCAATTCTCCCGTGAAGAATAGTTGCAAAAATTTGCATCGCCATTGACATTTTACGAGCGGTAAAAATAGTGGAACGCTCATAAAATATATTGTTTTCAAAGTTATATATTGTACACTATGAAGTTGTAGTTTATAATATTTTTAATCAAAACGTAACAAGTTATATTGTGCGCAGGTGAGACCATGTAAGCATATCATTGAATCTTATTTTTTCTTCATCATTATCATTACAGCCTTTATCAATTCCACTACTGAGTTTTGGCGTGAAAAGTACGCTTGATGCTCCTAAATTTTTGATTAAATAATGGTTGGAAGTAGATTTTGTTACATAAAAGTAGTGTCATTTTGTTTAATTATATATCTGCGCATAAAAACGATTTGTGGGAATATTGAAACAAGTGCTCTCATGCGATGTGAATCTCAAGATAATGTGTCAACTTAGGCGCCTTAAGATATATCGTCATCGACTATATGCTCGCTCAAGCTGCCGTCAAAATTTTCTTCTTCACACGTGACGTATGAACATATTGTAAAGATGTTTTTAGACAAATTATTATTATGGATCATTTTAATGAACTGTGTCTCTACAACAATTCATTAAATAAAACTGTGGTACTCAATTCTAAGATTGTTCGATACCTGTCAGTCAATACGGGCACGTATATACCTTGCGTGAACGAAGCTCACTCAATCCCAAAACAATAACGCACCGTCGTTGCCCGCATTTAAACTTTGAGCAGTCGCTTGCGTTGATAATTACTAATTATACGGGTGTTAATTTTACTTAACACTCCATGTTAGTACGGTAAAAACAGCAACGATGATAATTATATCAGTATTGATACGTTCCACAGAAGCACTAGCCTAGATCTCATAGTTATTATATAATAGTATACATACCTTAATATTACCTATGCAAGATGTGCGAGTGCGAGCACTGTATGCGCAATGTACACGGTTAATGACAAAAAATTTGTTCGTCCAAAACTAAAAGCATGTTATGTCTTTACTAATAAATAATTAATAGTATACATTAACTGAAGAAGAATTTAAATCTTCATACAAGGAATTAATAACATAAATTTTTCATTCTGTCCAAAAAATATATCAATCCCAGTGGGTACAACAGTATCTAATAAATAAAGCCTAAACATTAAGGGTTACTAAACACCTAAAAGTTTAAATATAACGGCATATTATGTTAAATTACTTCAAATCGTTTACGCTGCAGAGCGTGCCAAAGAAATATACATATGTACATACACTCAAAAGACTACCCTGTTTCAGTGGCAGTCGAAAGCATCGCTAGTTTACAATTTTCATTCTTAAAAATCGTCGCAATGCTAGAAAACGGACGCAGACTCGACATTATTTTACTCGAAGAGCCAACTTGCTTTTGATTGCTAGATAATAAGTGTACAAAAGCAATACAATGAAGCGTCAAGCTTGTGGACTGTAATCTCCAATACCTTTGTCAAAAGTATTAAGCACGATAAATATTCCCAATGGGAGTATGTTGTCGCTCATGCCTACTAGTAAATTGTTAATGATGACGAAGAAGACTGAAGTGTCCTCAAAGTCGGTGAAAATTCTCGGAAAAAGGAGAATGGGATTTTTGGGCTGGAAGTTAACTTTCAGGAAGATACTTTAAAAAATTGGCCATATTTTTATAAAGTAAAATACAAAAAAGTAGCTCTTTTTACAATCTAGAATTCGAAAAAACAATAAAATAAAAAATAAGTTAGAAAATCGATTGTAGTGTGTATTCTATATGGCAATAAAGCGATTACCGATAAGAATACACTAGTGAAATCCTCATTTCTGAACGTTATCTACCAATAGAGGACTTCTTATTTTAAAACTTGACGCGACAGTTCAAACTTCAAACTATTTACTTAAAAGGAAAAGAAAAATTTTCGATTCGATTTGAAACGAGCGCAATATAATCGATTCTCGATTAAATTGACAATTTTAATATCTATTTTCGATTATTTTTCTGTGAGGAGAATATTTTAAATAATTTTCAATAATTCCGTACATATCTACAAAATAATAATAAAAAAATACAAAATATCAACATTCCAACAAGTAACAATTCAAGTAATCAATCACAGATCGATATCCCTAATATTCACTTCACTTAGTTGTAGTTGTTTTAACTTTCGTTAATCGTTTTATCATTTCGTTTCATTATTAACCACAGCTTTTTTGGTGCTTTATACTGATCCTGCTTTTATATCTATAAGTAACTATAGTGAAAAATAGCCTGTTACAGTGTAATAACAGTGAAAAATCACCTGTTACAGTGTAGGTAATAGATAATCTCACTTTTACTTAGCTATGAATTGTTTATATATACGCTTTCAAATGGTCCTACTTTCATCTTGTTAACACTTGGGCCCAAGAATTTATGGAGACGTCTCCTTCTCCTTTATGGTATCTTAAATATAGTCCGTAAAACTACGGACTACAGCTGAAGAATAAACTTTTAATCAAAGATGCTATTTTCATAGTAATTATTTAAAAGTTGTTTTCGTCGTCAAATCAGTAATTTTTATCTATCACCACATATGTACACTCTGGCCGACCACGGCGCCAACTTCCAAAGAATAGGAAGCTATTAACTGTGCAGGAAATCCCACAATTGTTCCATACATGTAAAATGCCTCCACGAAATACGATAAATTACTTGTACGGCGGTAAAGTTGTTAAAGAAAAAAAAAACAGAAAAGTACGTTAATTTTTATTTCTTTATAAAATAAATAAATTTGTCAAACTATTCCCGGATTTATAATATAAAAGTTGTCATATACACGAATAAAGGTGGTTACATCACTTGTTAAAAGTGTAATCCATAATATCCGTCTAATTAGAAATAATTAGACGGATATTATGGATTAAACTTTTAATATTATACAATGCGACAAAAAATAAAGAGTAATAACACTTAGACGTCTTTAGCTATCATTAAAAACCGGGTTTTGTTCTTAAGCTTATCGCGACTTCTCTATTTTTAAACTAGCGTTAAAAGTTCAGTGGTTCAGAAACAATGGAATTGAACATTAGTAATGGGATCTTGCCGTCTCGAGAGGCACTCAGGCCGTGGCTTCGCCGATAAGATCCGTATTGGAGGCTGTTTTGTGGTGCAGGGGCGATTGATAGCAATATACTGGAAAGGGATAAGCCCGAATCGGAGTCGTTTGCGGTCGAACGATTTTAAAATCTCTTTACTGTCGTTTCATTGAACTATATCCTTTAAAGCTTACGCTCTATTTGGTGAAAATCGTTATTTAATGAATTACTAACTTATAGCTCAAATATATTTTTGATGGTTGCTTATAAGAAAACAAATGTGTTTTTGTGTGACTTAGTATTTATTTTCTCTCCGTATGGTCCGTATTTTGAGTGAGATTGAGAGGTTCTATGGGCAGCTGTACACGTCATTGTTGGAGCCACACGCAAGTGTGAGTAACGATCCAAGAGCGAGTCTTATCCGACACTATTCCGAAGATATCCCGGACGTCAGTCTGAGCGAGATTAGAATGGCTCTCCAGCACCTTAAAAACGGCAAGGCCCCAGGCGAGGATGGAATTACAGCGGAGCTTCTGAAAGCGAGTGGAAGACCGGTACTTGAAGTCCTTCAGAAGCTCTTTAATTCCGTCCTACATGGTG
Organism: Parnassius mnemosyne; assembly: GCA_963668995.1. Taxonomy (NCBI): domain Eukaryota; kingdom Metazoa; phylum Arthropoda; class Insecta; order Lepidoptera; family Papilionidae; genus Parnassius; species Parnassius mnemosyne. Next base: position 48,615,863 of record CAVLGL010000126.1, read on the forward strand.
GCGTTACACCGGAGGCGTGGAGCAGAAGTGCAGTGGTCTTTTTCTTCAAGAAAAGTGACAACGTTCTCTTGACGAACTACAGATCCATTTCCCTTCTGAGCCGCGACTACGTGCTGTTTTCGAGAGTCATTACGAATCGTCTCGCGCGCAGAATTGACGACTTCCAGCCTCCCGAACAAGTCGGTTTCCGAAAGGGCTTTAGCACCATAGACCACATACATACCCTTCGGCAAATTGTACAGAAGTCCGAGGAGTACAATTTGCCACTATGTCTGGCGTATGTGGACTATGAGAAAGCCTTTGATTCCGTCGAAATTTGGACTGTCGGTATATCGAAGTGCTGAAGTGTTTGTACAGTAGAGCTACGATGGCTATCCGAGTACAGAACCAGAGTACGAAACCTATTCAATTGCAGAGAGGTGTAAGACCGGGTGACGTTATATCCCCGAAACTCTTTACCGCTGCTTTGGAAGACCTTTTCAAGCATCTGGACTGGAAAAGATACGGTATTAATATCAATGGCGAGTACATCACTCACCTTCGATTTGCCGACGATATTGTCCTTATGGCAGAATCGTTGGAGGACCCAAACACCATGCTCAATGACTTCAATAGTGTCTCCCAACGAATAGGTATTAGGATGAAGATGGACAAAACAAAGATCATGTTTAATGTCCATGTCACACCTATGCCGGTAGTTGTTGGGAGTAGTGCTCCCAACAACTACCGGCAGCAGCTCGAAATTGTTGACGAGTATGTTAACCTCGGACAAATAATCCGACTAGGTAAGTCCAACTTCGACCGAGAGGTCAATCGATGGATTCGGCTGGGCAGCGTTCGGGAAACTACGACACATCTTCTCGTCAGACATACCTCAAAACCTTAAAACGAAATTGTACAACCAGTGCGTGTTGCCAGTGATGACTTACGGATCTGAGACGTGGTCCTTCACTACTGGCCGTATGAGGAAGCTCAAGGTCGCTCAGCGAGCTATAGAGAGGGCTATGCTCGGGGTTTCTCTGCGTGATAAACATAGAAATGAGTATATCCGCAGTAGAACCAGAGTAACAGACATAGCCCAACGGATTAGTAAGTTAATAAATTAAAAATAAACACTATGTAATTCGTAAAGTCAATTCAAAAAATAAATAATTGGAGTTTCTCAATCACGTTTTTTTAAGACCAGATGAAATGAAATTTAAATAAGAATCTACTATTAATACCCTCCTATTAAAACTCTGCATCTGTATTTTTCCGCGTACATAGATTACCATAAATCAGTCGACGTATGTTTCGACTTCCGAAGAGTCTTTACTGCTTGCGGTTTGGACCTTGTGTTTTTTCAATATGGTTTGTTTACCCCGCAGACAATATGCAGCGTTTTGCCTTTCAGCGGTTTCATACAGTTTCCTGTTTTAGATAGGAATCCGATTTATTTGAAACGAAATTGCTGTTCACGTTTCAAGTTTCTTCTATATTTTCTTTTCTTATTTGTATTCTTATTTGTATATAAGTGTAAATTATAAATAATAAAAACATTTGTATAAATAAAATAAAATAAAATAACTTCTTTATTATCATCATCATTCCGTAAGAGCCTGGACATGGAAGCCTGCCTTTGTAGGGAGGATCCTGGAGGATTTGCCTGAATCGTCACATGGATTGATGATCGATGTCTTGCACCTTTGCCTTTGCTGTAACCGTTCTGGATGTTTTAATGATAATAATGTCCTCCAGACCGAAATTCTTAAGATTAGCTTACCTGCGAAGTACAGGATGACTACTTTGTTGGTCTAGTGGTTGTAATGGCGGCTTTTGTTCATGAGGGTCCGCATTCGAATCCAAGTTTCTGAAAAAATCAGTTATTGAGTTTTCATTTAAGACATTCTCAGTGGCAACCGGGATTTGGGAAGTTAGTGATGTTTCACTACCGTGCCTCGAAAAGTGTGTAAAAACTGTTGGTCCTGTGCCTGATCTCTCTCTGGTCGTGTCAGATTGCCGTCCTATAGGACTATGAGAGTAAAATAATAGAGAGTGCATACACTCGAGCACTATAATTCTCGCCTGTGCACATGATTCCTAATGAGACAGGCCGCTGTGACCAAGATTCGGTCTGATGGACATTATTATACAAATGTAAAATCCGCAGATAGGCGACGGGAAGCAGCCTCAGTGGTACAAAATTTCTAGTGCGATTACTATTTGCTAATTCTTATGTTAATCATTTCAATTACGGATATTCGGGGCTGATTTGTAATAGTCACATGAAAAAATTATTTCAATTTTTCTTTAACAAGTAAGACTTTTGTGATACAAATCTCTTTTAATTAACTAGGTAGGTTTGCAGGTAAACAACGAGTTTCATAATTTCACGTCCCGTCGTCTCGAGTCTAAATTTGCAATTGTATTTTCGTTAATATTCGTTACGTATTATGTGCATTAAGATGGCCATTTTGAATGAATGCTACAATAGGCAACGGTAATAACGAATAACAATAACGGATAATATTCATCCCGTTGTAATAACATTTATTGTTATTAAGCCAATAAGGCAACTCTTGGAGGCATTTCGGACACCGGCATACGATGTTAACACAAAATGTTACATAGCTATGCTATCATTGTTCATTTAAGCTTGTAAAGCGATGATATTATTTTTGTCTAGGTTATGCTTGTGTTTATTTTTCATTTATTTATTTAATCTTTTATGCACAGAAAATAAAATCGTACATATTGTGTTCATTATGTGTTTTAAATGAAAAATAAATATGGTTTAATTTTTTTTTATATACTCTGTACCCGTAAAAACAAAAATGATATTGCTTTTTAATAAAGGAAAAATAAATGAAAAAAAAAACTAAGTTCATTTTAAATATGATTAGTCACAAACATGAGAAAGGCATGTATGACCACTGTTTAAATTATTTGCATCAGTTGATAGAGCTAAGCTCAGCCACGAAACGAACACGCTCTCACAGGATACCAGTGTGAAATGTGTAATTGTGTTTAGTATGGTGAGTGTAGAGAACCGGAAACCATTTTCACTGAAAACGAGGCATTCCATCTTCGTCGTCATGGGTAACAAACACACCGCATTTTGATTATTTATTGAGGATAGATGTAGATGTCTATGGGTTACAACATCCATTTAATGGACCATGTGTTTGTTTGTCACCCTAATTCTATTAAAAAAAACTTTCATTTTATCATACAATTAAGTGTAAATCTAACCTTGCCAAACTCTCCCTGTACCTGAGAATGCCATTTTATCTGCCAAACTCGGCGACCAATGCAGAATGTTCCTCCAATCGGAGAGATACATAACCAGCATTTGATTGTTACGAGCTGACAAGAAGAAGAAAAAGAAAGATACGCCAATAATACGTACATCCAATTCAAAAAACTTTGGACCATTTGCATTAGCAATGTTTTTTCACCTGTGTAAATAACTAAAAAATGTCAGAACACTACCGCTATGGTAACGGCGCGTATAACAACGATCGCCAAATTAAATGGACGTCGACACTTGCATGTTCGCCTGTCACCATAGCGTCCTCACACGTGCTATAAATCAATCAAGCGGACGGGCAAGTTCATTTGTTTCTGTATAACCCTAAAGTATTTACACACTGCCAAGCCCTTCATAGATATTTGTGTGCACTTTTTTATCGGAACGTGTGTTGAAAGCCTTAATTAAACATGAACATATGTGATTTTTATTGTGTGGAAATTAAAATTGTCAGTGAAAGTTATTTATTTAATTTATATACGAACTTACTATTTTGAAATTAAGTAATTGGTCCGATATTCGATACTTATTACTTAAATATATCTTTATGTTTTGAGATCCATAACATTAGCTTCTACTGTTTCGTTGATCACATACACACACAGAGCCATCTTTAATACTTTCATTGCACTGCGTGTGTGCATACTTCTCAATTAGATATGTTTATGTTGATGAATATGTGACGCGATATATCCGTCAATTTTCAACCGATTTTGACGATATTTTTTTTCAATAAGTAGGATATACTTTGGGAGTGGTCCCATATATATTTCGTGAAAAATTTCCATATCTAAGGGTGGAAGATAGAGGATGACGATTTCAATGTAACTATCACGATATTCAAGTGTTTACCTTGAACATGTTACATTCCTTAGTCCTATCACAAGGGTCAAAAACTTTTATAAAAAGTAAAACAGTCTCAAAAATCTATTAAAATATCAAAATTGTTTCCATAATATATATATATATATATATATATATATATATATATATATATATATTTATATAAGAAATCTTGAAATCAAAACTAGGACTTACAATAACTAAACACAAATATTTACATCCAAAATCGGCAATTGCACAACTTACGATAAAGAGAGCCATAGCGGTCTGATCGAACTTAAAAGGTTATGGGCAGGGCAAATCAAAAACTTGCAATCTTTGTTTTATGAAAAATCAGCTAATAGTCCGTTCCTTAGAAAACATCAAACATCTTGTATTAAAAACACAGCCCCAACATGATTCTGTTTCTCTTATATATACGTAGTATGAAACAAAGTCACTTCCCGCTGTCTGTACGCTTAGGTCTTTTAAATTACTCATTAATTTTGATGCGGTTTATATTGGTAGATAGAATGACTTAAGAAAAAGGTTCGTATGTATAATTGCATATTATATATTGTATAATTCTTCTGTTCGTGTGTATGTGACTGAACTCCTCCTAAACGGCTGGACCGATATTGATGAAATTTTGTGTGTGTAATTAAGTTGATTAGAGAATGGTTTAGATTCACAATTGCACACGGTAGGTGGCGCTGTTGTAGAGATCCTGACATCAACTGTGCGAAGCCGGGCCAGATTGCTAGTCGAGTATAAATTAGGCCGCTATTCCATTACCATAATATGTATATAAGCGATTCATAGAATTATGAGAAAACTATGATGAGAGTTTATTCATAGTTTTCTCATACTTACGTTGTTAGTTTTTATATCATAATTACGATAAAGAATAAATAAGAAATTAATTAGTCCAAATCTGTTGCATTATATTTAAGTGTTAATTTAAGGTAATCTATTTTATAGGAGCTATAATTTCTCCAAATTGTTGTAATGTAATAAGCGTACCATATTTTAAACGGAAGTCTATTTTCTCGTTTCCTTCAAGATACCTTAGAACACCTCACAGAGAGCGTTTGCAATCGCATTAAAACGCCAAACGCGTTAGTTATTTTTTGCATATTTTTCCAATTTCTTCGTACCTGAAATTGAATAAAAGCATACCCCTGTTCCAGTTCCTGTTACATATCTAACATTTGGCGTAGTTTATTTCTTTCACTGCTGTGTTTGTATATTTTCATTTAATGCTTTGTGTTCCTGCAGTAACGAAAGTGCAGAAGTGTAGAATTATTCACAACTTCTGTTTGCGTTTGCTTTACTTTTTCGTAATTTACAAAATTCACGCTCCACATATTGCAATAATTTACTGAGCGTTGTATTCACATTTTTGTTTATGTTGATATCAAAATTGGTTGTTCCTATTTTAAATTTCCGTATCTGTACTTACTCATCATATTCTTTGAAGTCAGAAAATATTGCACCTTTGTTATTAGTATGTTTAAGAGTTTTTCACATTTTCACATTGCATTAAAGAGTGCACTCTTTAGAAAGTTTTCAACGATGTATATCTCTGTAGTTTATGAACGACCTGTAAACAGTAACTTCTGCATTTCCATCAAAATATCTTGATCTTTCGATGGTTCATCTAGACATCTAGAAACATCTCAATCCACCTTGTGACCATCGGTGCAGTAAAGCGCCCAAATATCGGGAAGTAGAAAAGTCTACATTTTTTTATAGGATAAGGGTAACAAACGAGCACACAGTCCACCTGATGGTAAGTGGTTGCTGTGGCCCATAGAAATCTACATTTATCCTCGATCACGAATCAAAATGCAGATGCGTTGTCACCCGTGAGGACTAAGATGGAATGCCTCGTTTCCAGTAAAAAGGGTCTCCGGTTCTCTACACTCACCATACGAAACACAGCAGCTTTAAGCTGCTATTTTACGCTGGTATTCTGTGAGAGCGTGGTCATTCCCCGGTCAAGCCGACCCATTAGTGTTACAACTCTACCAGAAATATAGCTGCAGCATGGCTCTACCACGTATAAAAACGCAATAAAATTGGTTTAGTTTTATTCAACATCTATAGTCATAAAAACGTTTATATACTAGATGTTATGGTAATCGAGAAAAAGAAAAGGATCTGAAAAAATACCCTGACCTCTAACAAAAAGCTAAAAGTATAAATATTTAAATCTATAAATTGCAGCCTAGTGACAGGAAAGCATCGACTAAGGTGATAGATTAGTGCGTTTCGCGTTCTAAACCTACATGTACAAAACATCGCGATCTATCAGATCCAGAGTAATTCGCAAATTTCTCTATTACTGATTAGCTACTTTTTCCTTTACTTTTTTTTTACTTTTTTTTGCATTTATGACGCCTGGCAATCATTTTAAAAATATTAATTTGTGTATTCAGTAGTATCTATCAAAAGCCTAATGCTGAACATAGGCTTCTCACATTATTTGTCATAGTTGCCATGCTTGGCAGGCCATTCCATCAACGCAGTTTTGGAACGAAGTTCCTTATCGCACGGTACGAATTTGGCGGATGGGGGCTAGGCGAGAAAATGTGTAAGATTTTTCCGTCACGACCCCCTTTCTGTAGTGCGAGCGAGATGGAATAATATCCATCTCCCTTTTTCTTATCTTGCCATGAAAGAAATATTGTTTTAAATGACGCTTCATTTTTATAGACTCTATAGTAATTAATTTATTTGTATTTGTTAATCAATAATATAATACGTTAATAAATAATAATATACTAAGAAAGGAACTTCGTTCTAATCGAGTGTTCCACGACACTCACGCGTGCTTTTTTAAATTAATTTGTGATGTTATCGAGAAGATGCTACTACCCATCTCCTGTTTCAGTTTCCCTCTGTCACTTCTTACGACACCCAGGGGGTGATATGGGGTAGTGGGTTTCTTTAACGCCACCGGATTAATTAATTGTACAGATAAACTAACTCATAGTTCAAATTATGAAATAAATGAAAGCCTCATTGAACAAAATAAATGACTAATCTGATCTTTGAATCGATACTTATCTAAAACATAAGGCAAAATACGAATATACTACAAAATAAAAGTTGAAACTGTCTGGCCATACTTTTGCAATACCGCAGTGGTAAAAATTTTAAAAATAAACAGACGCCGGCAGCGGTATTCTATTTATATTGTTATGACTTACTTTGTAAAATACTCGATAGATCATTGCCCCTACCATGAGTTTTAGTACTAACTCACATTTCTGTTAAAAGTCACGCGATGTCGCTAAAACATTGCGAAAGATACGACAGCCGGGAGTGCCGTGCGTGTTTTAATGGGACTCTAAAAAAATTAATGCAAGATAATGGTAACAATGATAATGATAAACCAATGCCTTTTTGTTGAAATATCAATTTTTAATTTATTTAATACTCGTAGAGGTCTAAATACTAGGTATTTGAATGGTTGGTATAGCTATAATAATATTTATATTAATTACCTTGAATATAAATAACATACCTATAAAGTTAGCCGTTACTTAAATACTGAAGTATTTGCATATTTTGTAGTACTTAATGTTTTACTATTTTACGAAAAGGAAATAATTAAATAAAATTAATCGAATCAGGCGTTACTTTGCGGAAATCCATTATAATGGGATTGTTATGAACTAATTTGCTTAATTCCATGTAAAGAAAGAAAGAAAATGATGTGTCCTGTCCAGTTTTAAGGCGACCTTCCACCCTCTCTCAATCGCGCGCACTATACCTGTCGCCGTGAATCCCAGCACGCCGCTAACCGCTAAGGCCGCTAAGTTAGCGGCAAGCCTCCGCAGAGTCTACTTCACCAGAGGATGCCTCGTATAGAGGCGAAACACGTGTCGTATTTTCAAGAGTGGTGTGTTGTGCCTAATGTGGTGGTGCTGGGGGTGGTAGTGTCGTTCTTTCTTTACGCGGAATTAAGCAAATTAGTTTATAACAATCCCATTATAATTAAAGAAAATCTGAGACCTGAATTTTTTTCGTATTTATACCACTATTTATGTATTATCGTTCATATCTTATCTTTCCCACTATAACTGGGAACCTAAGTGGACATTACATAGACAGTATCATCAAATAGAATAACATTTGTATATATTCGCTTAAAGAATAATAATAATGTCCTCCAGACCGAATTTCGGTCACGGCGGCCAGCCTCAACGGAGACCAACCATAGGACACAGGATAGGATTATAGTGACCGAGTGTATGCGCAAGCACAGGTGCACTCTCTACTCCTCACTCTCATATTCCAATAGGACGGTAATCCGACACAGCCGGAGGGAGTTCAGGCGCAGGACCAACGGCTTTGCGTGCTTTCCGAGGCTCAGGTGTGTAATACCGCCAATTTCCTCACTACGAACTGCTACTGAGAATTTCTTGTCAGAATAACCCAATAATTGATTTTGGCCCGACGTCGAATTCGAACCCTGGACCACTAAAATAAGAAGCTGTTTACAGAATAAACATTAGTAACGGCATTAATAAATAATGTAACCGGACCTTATATGATGCAATTTCCGCTAGGAACTCTAAAAAATGCCTGCAATATTTGTTGCCGCCATTTTGAATTTCTACGTACTTCTACACCTGTATCTAACTTACTTACTTCATTTTGTATCTGTGTTCCTTCAAATTTTTATTTCATACTTGTGATAGAGAAAACCGGAATCCAGCATAAATCAGCAACGATAATGCTGATGTACGGTGAACAACAAACGGAGATCTTTTTACTGGCAACGAGGCATTTCATTTTAGTATCAGAGATGCATCTGTATTTTGATCTTGATTGACGACAAATGTAGGTCTTTATGTCACAAAATCTACTTACTTAGGTCGGAAATCACCGTTGATTGTATTAATGAATAATTTACACTTAAGTCAAAAACGATGCATACTTTGTAGGTATTAATAATGTTGCAGCCGGGATGAAGATCGTGTGTGTTTTCTATTTCCATAAACCATATTTCTGAGGGTGTTTTTATACGAAATGTTTTTAAATTTATTTGAAAAACGAGATATTAAAATTTTATTAATTTTTCAAAACGGCCTGGGCTGACGCATCAACGTCCCGGGATGTAAATACCAGCGCTCTTAAAAAGAAGTATAATTCCGCCTCCAGGTCCTTCAAAAGTGTCATTGCCAAGGCAAAGTCAGAGCACATCGGCAGAATTGGCGAGAAACTAGTTCGACTATCCTCGGGAACACGTGCATTCTGGTCTCTCGCCAAGGCTGCTCAAGGGAACTTCTGTCAGCCATCTCTGCTATCTCTGCACAGGGTGGACGACTCGCCGGCCCCTGACGCAAAGGAGAAAGCCGATCTGCTAGGCTCTCTTTTTGCTTCCAACTCGACTCTAGATGACGGGGGGAACACACCGCCGACCATCCCGCGGTTGGAGTGCTCCATGCGGGAAGTGCTGTTTACACAGCGCTTGGTGCGTGAAGCACTCCTCTCCCTGGACGTCAACAAGTCGAGTGGGCCTGATGGAGTCCCGCCTATTGTGCTGAAGACGTGTGCTCCGGAGTTGGCACCGGTTTTAACGCGTCTTTTCCGGTACTCCTACTCCCTAGGCGTAGTCCTGAACTCATGGAAGACAGCTTTCAGACAGCAGACCGCTCAGATCCGTCCAACTACAGGCCTATCGCTGTCACCTCCTTGTTCTCCAAAGAAATGGAAACGATTAGTCCAGCTCATGCGGTACCTTGAGAATCACCAGCTGATTAGTGACCGCCAGTACGGTTTCCGTTGAGGTCGCTAAGCTGGTGATCTTCTGGACTACCTGACTCATAGATGGGCGGAGGCAGTGGAGTCCAAGGGGGAGGCGTTGGCCGTTAGTTTGGACATAGCGAAGGCTTTCGATCGGGTTTGGCACAAAGCGCTTCTTTCGAAGCTGCCTTCCTATGGGCTTCCCGAGAAATTGTGCAATTGGATCACCAGTTTTTTTGCAGATCGGAGCATCAAGGTCGTAGTAGACGGTGCATGCTCCGATTACAAGCCCATTAACGCTGGTGTTCCACAAGGCTGCGTGCTATCACCAACGCTGTTTCTTCTGCATATCAATGATATGTTGCAAACCAGTAACAGTCATTGTTATGCAGACCGTGCCAATATTTCTCGGGAAAACGTCTTCGAGTACCGGAACAAACTTGTGTCTGAAGTCGAGATTTTGTTGAACAAAGTTTCAGACTGGGGGCGACTAAATCTAGTCCAGTTCAATCCTCAGAAGACACAAGTTTGCGCCTTTACCGCTAAAAAGAATCCCTTTGTCGTATCTCCTCAGTTTCAAGGCACTCCCCTACTTGCCTCAGCCAGTATCGGTATCCTCGGTGTCGACATATCTAATGACGTGCAGTTTCGTGGTCACTTGGAAGAGAAGGCCAAATTGGCCTCTAAAAAGCTTGGCATGCTCAGCAGAGCGGGACAACCCACCACCTCCCATGGCCCCACCAACCTTGCGGTTATATGGGCCGAATCACGAGAGGTGCACGCGGTACTTGCTCAGGGCTCTTTCCCGCATGCACTTTCTTGACTCTCTACAAGTTATTTAATCTACTCCTTGTCCCAGTTTGTCATTCTCCCCCTTCTGGGGCTGACGGCACTATTACGCCTACGTCGTCAGGCCTTTCTGCCAACATTCTGTCCTGCCTTATCCTTATGTCATGCCACCTGTGCGCAAATTCGCGCAACAGCCCGTAGTTCACCCCATCGCTGACGAGATCCGAGTAGTAAATCGGTCCTTGAACCGTACGAACTAATCCATCCATCATCTTCGCTCTTAGGTCGTCATACAGAGGACATTCCCATAGAACATGGTGAACGTCCTCCTCTATCGCACCACACTCACACATACTTGTTTCACACAGTCCCATTTCACTCAGTCTCTTCCGAAAACATCCATGTCCGGTGAGAATCTGAGAAGTTTGATAGTCCGGTGCGACCCAGGTATACCTGAGTCGCAACGCCACTTCCGGGAAGAACCGATAGAGCTCGCGTCCTTTTGATTCATTCGTCCATCGATCCTGCCAAACACCGATCACCTCAGTCCAAATTTCGCGCTTCCGTCTGCTCAACTCCTCTTTGGGCGCGGTCAAACGTGCAATGCCCATCCTACCAGCACGGATGACCTCCAGGTCAGAAGGGAGAACGCCAGCCAGCACCGGTAAGGCCGCCGTACTGGTGGATCGATACGCCTTAGTCAGCAATATAAGGGCTGATCGCTGCGATTTCAGCAGTGCGCTGCGAACTGTGTACATGTTCGCACGCTCGTACCAGCACTCCGCCGCGTACGTGAGCGTGGATACAAACACTCCTCTATATATTATTTTTAGGCTCGGGTATCGGACACCCCATGATGATGTCGATACGCGAGTCATCTTGCCGAATCCCTTGGTCGCTCTTTCAGAAATATCGGACGCATGTTGCACAAACGATAGTCCTGAGTCCAATACCACACCTAGTACCTTAGCATTAGTTACAGCCTTTACAGATTCTCCACCAAGTTTAATAACGGGGGGGCGCTGAAGTTTCCCTCTAATAGTCATGGTGGTCGACTTTGATGAGGAAAACTGCAGTCGATTCCTTAGGCCCCACTCCCGTACAAGGTCCAAAGTAACTCTGGCCCTGGATTCGATACCCGCTCTGGTTTCAGATTCAATCAGAATTGTAACGTCGTCAGCGTAGGCAGTCATGGATACTCCCTCAGGCAGAGGGAGTCGGAGGAGATCGTCCATCAATACATTCCACAGTGTTGGGCCCAGCACAGAGCCTTGAGGACATCCCATGGTCGACGTCTTCCACTCAACCCGGTCTCCGATGTAGAGGCCCACACGTCTGGAGGTGAAGTAGTCCACCAGCATTTTGTAAATGTTAGGTGGACAACCACCTCGTTTCGCTTTGACCATCATCATCGGCCACCAGGCGTTGTCGAAGGCGCCGGAGATATCTAAAAAGATTGCTTGTACGTAGCATGCCCGAGAATACCTTGCTGTGCTGAGCAAGACACGCAGCGCTGTTACTGTAGATCGCCCCGGAGAGAAACCGTGCTGGTGCTCAGATATCCCGCGACTAATCGCAGGAGCACATCTTAACATTACGCGTTCCAATACTTTTCCCAAAACAGGGAGGAGCGTTATCGGACGGTATGCCTTGGCGTCGGTGAGCGGCTTGTCATTACCCTTTGGAATGACAATCAATCTTCCGTCCTTCCATACCTTGGGGAAGACCCCCTCTACCACGCACTTGGCGTACACCGAGTGAAATTCCCTCGGTGCTGCCATCCAAACATTCTTCACAATTCGCGCGCTCACTCCATCGAGTCCCGGAGCTGTGTTAGGCAAGGCCTTGACTATTACTTCCAGATCCTCAGCCGCAGGCGGAGACGCAGCTCTACCAGACGGCATGAAAGCCGCCAGTAGGCGGACCTGCTGATGGTAAGGCATGTCGTGATCAGGTCTGTCATCCGGACAGAGCACTGTCATTAGGTTGACCATAGCTGCCTCGATGTTGTCTGGGTGCCCACCCGCAAAGGCGATCCCATTGATCACGTTTGCAGGCGGTCGTACTCTCCCGCTGGCCACCCTGTACGCCATACCCCATGGGTCCTCGTTGCCAGAATTGGCAACCCTCAAATGATGCGACTGCTGCGCCTCCACCATCATCTTTCTATATCTCGCACGCACGCTGTGGAAGGCCATCCTGGCTATCTCTTCTGACCTACCTCCTAGACGCCTTTTACTCTGCCATGCATGCCTGAGTTTACATTGTAACCTTCTAGTCTTATCGAGTTCAGTCGTCCACCATTCGTACCCCCCCCCGACCCCCTGGGGCGACGCTCCCCTAGGCCCTCCTCCGCGGAGCGGACGATGACCCCTGAGAACTCCTCCGCCAGGAGGGCTGCGGGTTTTTCCACATGCAGCCATCCCATTCGCAGTTTGATTATCGCCCGGAACCTGTCCCAATCCACCCCTCGGTCACGAAAACGAGGGGGCTCCCTAACGGGTGCAGCGCGGGTGGTCGGCCTGTTGATGGTGGCCGTGAAAGTGATCAGGTTGTGGTCGCTGGCGCAGATCCCCTCGCGCACCCGCCAATCGGCAAGATAAATGTCCCCAGTGGTTAGAGTCAAATCCACATTGGACTCCCCACCAGGCCCAGAGAAGGTATAGGGCTGGTCGGGCATATTAGCCAGAGTAAGGGCATGTGAAATAATGAACGCCTCCATTTGCTGTCTTCGATAGTCAGCTGTTTGCCCTCTTCCCACGTAATGCCGGCGATCAGAATGCCAGAGAGGCGAGTGCGCGTTGGCGTCGAGGCCCACGATAACCCTTCTGCCCTTTAGACAGCTCAGGGCGACCTCTAAGTGGTGCAGGTGATCATCGATATTGTCGCTAAATTTAAAGTACGCTGACACCACATAGAGGTCCCATCGGTATACGTGGCACACCACACAAAACTCGTTGCTGAGGTGGCTCAGCACAGCTACTCCAATAGTTGGGTCGGCAAGATAGACGCCCGCCCACGGATGACCGCCCACCTGGACGATCCCCACAGCCTGGCAGTAATGTTCTTGTACAAGAACAATGTCCAGGTGCAGTTCACGCGCCAGGATAGGCAACTCAGCCGCGGCGAGCTCCCCTCGACCCAGGTTAATCTGACCTATTCTTAACGCCTCTCTTGTTCCTGTAGGGCTGCCCTTACCGGCAATACTGTGTGGTGGCCACGGAGCGCTGCTCTGCATATATCCTTGCTGGGCAGTTCCTCGCCATGGTCACGTGCGAGCCAGAGTCCGATCTTCCAAAGCGCTTGCACGTGGCGCACTTTTCGTCCATTGATTTGCAGGCGCCACGTTCGTGTCCAGTCTCTCCACATTTTCCGCAGACAACTTCCTTCGTTCGGCAGTACTTCGCCGGATGCCCATATTGTTGGCACCTCTGGCAGCACGTGACGTCCACATAGTCGCACGGCTCGACCACGTCCCAGCCGACGTATAACCGGTTGTGTCCAATCAGGACGTCCCTCAAGGCAGGCGAACATTGCAGTATGACTGTTGTCCGCCTGCTACCTCTCCATGATTTTTAGAAAGCTATTTTACAGCTTTGCTTTAACTGTTCTTCGCTCCAGCCACAAGCAGCCAAGTTTTGCTCATAGAGGCCGCTCAGTACTTCTTCATTCTTTGGGTCCTCTTCAAAACCCCTAAGAGCAACCAGGGGTTGGCGCTGCCTGGGCTCAGACACTCTCAGTGATGGAGGAGCCACTGTCTTTAGCTTCTCCGCAGCTTCCTGGGACGTGGTCTGGACCACGACACCTGCATTCCCTACCTTTCTCAACCTATCTATTTGTAGGCCGCTAGTTTTCGGATTCACCGCCTTCTTCAGCTCCATTTTAGTGTCCTCCGCTGTTTTAATGGGTCCTTCCACTTCAGCCGGATAGAAGGCAACTACTGGTCCTTTGCTTACTGGCATTAAGACCTGATCTGCCCCCTTTGGCAACCTCAGCGCTGTCGAGTATGACCTTTGCGGTGCCGGGTCCGTCGCGTGGCTAGGAACTGCTCCAGCCTCGACCTGCGCCAGTCTAGCTTCCGCTATGGTCTTCCCCTGTTCTGCTCTTACAGCAGCTAGTTCTAATTCGGAGGTATGTACCTCCATCGCCGCCACCATGGTACAGAGCGGGACAGTATTTCATGCGGGCACACCGCTTGCAACTTTACATGGCGCAGGTTCGGCCTCATATGGAATACTGTTCCCATCTCTGGGCAGGGCCTCCCCAGTGCCAGCTCCTTCCACTTGACCGCATCCAGCGCAGAGCGGCTCGAATCATCGACGACCGAGCCCTTTCTGATCGGCTCGATTCATTGGCACTGCGAAGAGATGTTGCATCCCTTTGCATTTTCTTTCGCATCTACCACGGGGAGTGCTCTGAGGAATTGTTCGGACTAATTCCAGCCGCTCAATTTCACCATCGCACATCGCGACAAAACTCGCGATAGCATCCATATCATCTGGATGATTGGCGGTCCACCACTGTGCGATTCAGAAGAAGTGTTTCAGTTTATACGTGGTAGAGCCATGCTGCAGCTATATTTCTGGTATAGTTGTAACACGAATGGGTCGGCTTGACCGGGGTACGACCACGCTCTCACAGAATAGCAGCGTAAAATAGCAGATTAATGCTGCTGTGTCTGGTATGTTGTGGCGTATGGTGAGTGTAGAGAACCGGAGACCCTTTTTACTGGAAACGAGGCATTGCATCTTAGTCCTCACGGCTGACAACGCATCTGCATTTTGATTCGTAATCGAGGATAAATGTAGATGTCTATGGGCCACAGCAACCACTTACCATCAGGTGGACTGTGTGCTGGTTTGTCACCCTTATCCTATAAAAGGAGTTTTCTCCCTCGCACAACTTTCTTGTGGAATCGATTACCACCAGCGATTTTTCCGGACAGATACGACTTAGGGACCTTCAAGAAAAGAGCCTACACCTTTTTAAAAGGCCGGCAACGCATCTGCGATTCCCCTGGTGTTGCGGTTGTTCATGGGTGGCGGTAGTCACTTACCATCAGGTGAGCCGCATGCTCGTTTGCCCCCTCTCTTATTAAAAAAACTGCTAGTCATGAACCTTTGATATTTTAATTCCTGATTCTGAAGGTTTTAAACCACTATCTACATTTTTATTGACATTCCTGTTACCGTTACAGACTATTAAAGTCCACTGCTGAACATAGACCTCCCCTATAAATTGCCTCATAGGAGGGATATTTGCCATAGGTGAGACACTTGGGAAGCGGGTTAGCAACCGCCGTTTTTTTATTTTTAGTCGTTATTAAGGAGACGCTGCTGCCCATCTCCTGATTTGATTCCCTGTCGCCCTTACGGCATTCACGGGGTGATATGGGGTTGTGGATATTCTTACACTGCCACTACACGCTAAATTAACATTACAACTCTTCATAAATCTACAGCTGAACTAATGTTTCATTCAAACCTAGACACAAGTAGTCCTTAGTCCTCAGAGTTGACAACGTTCCTGTAGTCTTCTTTGTTTAAAGCTGGTTGAGTGTATAAATGGGCTGTTGTAGCCACTTCTCGTTCAGTGTTTTTTTTCGTTCATTTGCCTGAAAATTAAAAATATTTTTTATTGATCGCTTTTGAGAAACAAAAATAATTTCTGGTCTGTCGCGTTTTTCTAAAGCGATTAATGATCGCGTTTGCTTAAATTTTATGTGATCAGCAAAGTAATTAATTAGATCTTTCTCAAATTGCAGTTGTATTTTGTACGTGATAGAGCCATGCTGCAGTTATATTAGTAGTATAGTTGTAGCACGAATGGGTCGGCTCGACCGGGGAAGGACCACGCTCTAACAGAATACCAGCGTCAAATAGCAGCTTAACACTGCTGTGTTTCGTATGGTGAGTGTAGAGAACCGGAGATCCTTATTACTGGAAAAGAGGCATTCCATCTTAGTCCTCACGGGTGACAACGCATCTGTATTTTGATTCGCAAACGAGGATAAATGTAGATGTCTATGGGCCACGGCAAACAATTACCATCTGGTGGACTGTGTGCTCGTTTGTCACCCTATCCTATAAAAAAAAAGTTGGTTATATCTGAAAAGCTGTAAAAATATACAGTTACTTCACTCTAGTATAACCTAGCGATTTTCTTGTGAATTGCACAGTTAAAACGTCATCTGCTAGAGAAAATTGTGCCGGAAAATTAAGGTGCTCCCAATGAATCTCGAGTTTTAATTAAATAGCGAAAACTGTCGCCCGATCTCTTTATAACGGCGCCTTCTCACCGACCAGTAGTCGTTGCCACCTGCTCGGCGCCTTAATTTAAAATATAACTCGGTCTTTGATTATTTAGCGGAGTACTTAACACTTCATAACTAAACGTAAAAGGAATATTATCATTTTTATCAGTCATAGCATTATTTAATTTATAAATCAACTACACGTCATACAACTTTACACGTGGCAGAACTATGCTTCAGCTATACTCGTATTATGGTTGTATTACGAATGATTTGGCTTAACCAATGGGAAGAACCACGTTCTCACAAAATACAAAAGTAAAATAGTAACTTATTGCCTCTGTCTTCCGTATGGTATGTGTAGAGAAACGAACATTCTTTTGGGTAGAAACGAAGTATTCCATCTTAGTCATCAATCGAAGATAGAGATGTAGATGTCCATGGGTCACTGCATCCACTTACCATCAGGTGGACTGCACGCTCGTTTATCACCCTTCTTCTATTAAAATAAAAAAATAACTAGTTTTGCAACTTTTTTCTATAGGATAGGGTGACAAACGAGCACACAGTCCACCTGGTGGTAAGTGGTTGCTGCGGCCCATAAACATCTACATCTATCTTCGGTTACGAATCAAAATTATTTTTTTTCTAATGCAAATACCTTCATTTCTAACTTTATCACGTAGAGAAACCCCTCTCCAATTTAAAATTTTTACATTTTTTAGATGATAGTTTGTCTAACAAAAAAAAACCATAAACCCAAGAATGTCTTTATATAGTTGGTGGTTGCTGTGGCCTATAGACATCTACATTTATCCTCGCACGCGAATCAAAATGCAGATGCGCGGTCACCCGTGAGGACTAAAATGGAATGCCTTTTTTCCAGTAAAAAGGGTCTCCGGTTCTTTACACTCACCATACGAAACACATCAATGTTAAGCTGCTATTTTACGCTGGTATTCTGTGAGAGCGTGGTCCTTCCCCGGTCGAGCCGACCCATTCGTGCTACAACTATACTACTAATATAACTGCAGCATGGCTCTAACACGTAAAAAAGTAGTGATATTGACGGGCACTGGGATTCTTTTATTTCTGAAATTTTTATTCAGGGATTGCTTGTAACTCTACACGGACTTTACATCTACTCGAAATATTAGTTTCTGGCTATCTTTGCTTTATAAAACCTTGATAAATATAAAAGTCTACTATAATAGCTTTTATGATGCTGTCTTTGTCTTTGTCTCCGGGTCAAGCCGACTCTTTTGTTCTGCAGCCTGGATTTATCACGAAAATATTTTTTTTTACCAATAATTTGAATGCCCTAATCCTGGAACATCTCTTAGCGATAAATAGAAGTGGGCATTTCTTTATAATACTACATACCATCAAAGTCGATAACAGGTCACAGGTTACAAAGGTTCTGTCAATCGTTTGTTCCGGATCGTGAAAAATAAATGATTGCAATCATCAATACTTTTACCCCGGTCGAACTACCGAATCATTCACGATTGACACATGGTTATAGCATAACATAAAATCTGTCGTCTGTTACCCAGAGGGCTAAATAGAGAGTGCAGACTTCCGTTTGGCATATTCCTGACACAACTATCTCGCTTCATTCAAATTTATATAACTCATTTATATACTTGTCGGTTTAAGGTACACTTAATTTTGCTTATCTTCAGTTAGCAACCGCAGGAAAAATTATAATTTTCTTATTTTTTAAATATTTATTTTTTATATAGAAAGACGATAGTAAACGAGCACATAGTACACCAGATGGTAAGTGGATGATGAATCGAGGATAGATGTAAATAGATGTCTATGGGCCATCTACATCTGTCCTCGATTAAAATATAAATGCAGATGCTTTGAATGCTTGATGCTTTGAATGTGCTTTACAGCACCCGAAACGTCGGGAATTAAAAATATAATTAAACGCGATAAAATCCGTAAAAATTAGTTTCATTCAATGTGTAGTCTTCGCGTAAATATAAGAAATCATTATGCAGATGCTTTGTCACTCCTTGTGGACTAAGATGGAATGTTTCGTTCGAATCTCTATACTTTTTTTAAAAAAAAAAAAAAAAAAAAAGAATCTCTATACTCATACAAAATACAATAGCATTAGACTGCTATTTCACTACTACACTATTCTGTGAGAGCGGGGTCTTTCCCCGGTGGAGCCGACTCATTCGTGTTACAAAATAATATAGCTGCAGCTGTTACACCATGTTTGTAATTATATATAAATATTTTATAATTATAATCACCTAATAATTTATTAAAATAACATTAATTTTAATCTTGTACACTTTCATACCCAACTCAAACACATTTTCGGCCAGTGCTATAATACATTCTTAAAAAAAAATTGTTTATTTATATAGAAGAAGCAATCGCCATAATGAAAACATGCAATGCATAACCCAAATGCCAATGTATAAAAATAATTAATTGTAAACATTACCCGCTGCATTACCCATTACGTCCTTACGTAACCGATATTACAAAGTTCATACTAGTTAAACAAACATTGTAGAGTCGTGATTAATGCCCATGTAAATCATCACCTTATTTTTTCATAGCCGCGAAGTTAGTGGCTTTTTTAATTTGAAACAGACGGAAGGACTGACGAAACGTCTCCGACGGAGATCCCCTAATCCAGTTAACTTCGATTGTAAACGTCATTTTGAAATATAAATTTTTTTACGACTTATTATTTCACATCTGGGGATCTGCCGCGGTGCGTAAAGTCGAGGTACTTAAATGTTACTTTGTTAAGATTAAATACAGTGGTTCGCTTTGTTATTACATAGATCCGTTTCATATTGTATGTTTGTAATTAGGAAGCTGTTGTATTAAAAGTGGTAGAGTCACGCTGCAGCTATATGATGGTTGTGAATAAAGGGGACACGCGAGCACACTGTCCATCTGATGGTAAACGGATATTGTTGTCCATACATATATTTGTATTATGTCTAGTAAATATTTATTTTCGAGTAAGAATCTAAATGCAGATTGTCACTCCTAAGAAATAAAATGAAATGCCTCGTTGCCAGTAAAAAGGGTCGCCGATTCTCTACACTGTACACTCACCATACGAAACACAGCTTCCTTAAAATGCTATTTCACGATGTTATTTTGTGAAAGTGTGGTTGAGTCGACCTATTCGTATTGAAACAATGATAAAGCAGCAGCGTGGCTCCGCCACGTAAATAAAATCCCAACGGCCTCTATTTTTTTTAAACTAATGACAAACGAACCATGATGTTAAGTGACTAATGCGATCATGGACACTTGGAAGCAATTACAAAGAAAAAAAGCTTTAGATTAGTTTTCATTACTGAGGACTTAGTTAAAATGCCTAAAGAATATAATACTTCTTCTTAATAACTGGCTTTACGGCTCTAGGATCTAGCCCTTCTGAGCCGGAAGTTACAATATTATATTATAGTAATTATTCTTCATAGTATGCTGCTTCACAATATGTTGATGCGTCACATTGTGCAGCCCTTGGGAGATTTTGATGGTAACTTGAGGCAGCAGACAGCTGACGGTTGGCGATGGTATCTCAAGGCGCCGAAGCAGACAGGCACCTTATTTTGAGAATCACATCACTATCAGAGCACTTGTTTCACAGTTTCCACTAATAGTTCACATGTGCAGACACTTAATACACAAAATCGCACCACTTTTACATATCAAAGTCCACTTCAAACCATTATTTAAACAATAAAACAGGAGCAACAAACCGCCGCCGGTCAAGTTCCCGCCTAAACTCAAGAATACAATACTATTATATAGTATACAGAATAATATACTGTATTTACGAGTATACTGATTATTTTATACTTCAAAGTGGCATAGCCTTAGATTATTGATAGGTCTTCGCGCGCTAAGACCTCTGACCTATTAATAATCTATGTGGCATAGCATTGAGAGCACTGCAGCTTAGTGGCTGCTTTTTTATATTTGCTTACGTAGCAAACGTTATGGCGTGTTAGCGACATCAATTCATAACTATAATAAGCTATATAAAAATATTGCACTCTATTACACTGTTGAAAAGTTGAAGCGAATGGAATATGATAAGAATATGGAGGACTGATTTGCTGTTTTATCATCATTATCATCATCAGCCCGTTAAAGTCAATTGCTCGTCCTGAGCTATGCATATGTTACCATCCACACCATCTAGACGAATGGTAGTCTATCACTGTGCGATTAACCAGAATTTTTCTTCCTCGCACAACTTTGTGAAATCGGCGACCATCTGCGATATTTCCGAATCGATACGATTTAGGATATTTAAAAAAAAGACCCTACTCTCTTTTAAAAGGCCGGCAACGCATCTGTAATCCTCCTGGTGTTGCAGTTGATCGTGGGCGGTGGTAGTCCTTTAGTGTTAGGTGAGCCGCAAGCTCGTTTATACCTCTTTTATAAAAAAAAATAAGCTGCTCCTGTTGTAGGGAGAATTTGCCTTTAACGTCACACTTGGTAGGTAATCCCTCTACGAGGATCACAGCACCAACGACTATGGACGCAGCTGCCCACCGCCGGTCTGCGCATTTTACGTCTGGCATAAGAAGCACAACAATTTTATACGTGGTAGAGTCATGCTGCAGCTATATTATGGTTGTAGCACGAATGGGTCGACTCGACCGGGGAAGGACCACGCTCTCACAGAATACCAGCGTAAAAGAGAAGCTTAACGTTGCTGTGTTTCGTTTGGTGAGTGTAGAGAACCGGAGACCCTTTTTTTACTGGAAAAGAGGCATTACATTTTAGTCCTCGCGGGTGACAACGCATCTGCATTTTGATTCTTAATCGAAGATAGATGTAGATGTCTATGGGCCACAGCAACCACTTACCATCAGGTGGGCTGTTTGCTCGTTTGTCACCCTTATCCTATAAAAAAAACAACGCATACACAAACACAGAATAAAGACTACTTGCATTACTCGTAGTCATCTCTAACGACACCGGGAAAAATTTAAAAAGTTTTCTCTTTTTTTTTAAATAGAAAATTTACCACAGAGGCTGAATGCATTAATGTAAAATGCCTAATAAGTTGCCATCAGACGAATAAAAGACGTAAGAATGAAATGATTTAATGAAGCAAAGTTGACATCGCAATAAGCTTTGCGTATAAAGCGGAAGGAGACCACTGAGTATGGGATAATGATTCAGTTAACAAAGCGACGTTTTGTTTTCTGAAACAATGGGAACCGAACGACACGGGTCGAAGTTTGTAAAGAATATTTGTTTGACGTTCCATTTATGCGTTTCCTGGAATGAAAATGTTTAAAAAGTTGTACCTATATTAATATTTTTTCATCATCACCTATATCAGGCCGTTAACGCTTGTGCTACATTTGGTGAATTGGCGAATTAACACGGCGTCTCGCAATTTAGATAAAAAAAAGAGTCAATAATTTTACTTTTTTTTTAAATAAAATTGAAGTAACAATCGAACTTACAGTCCGCCTGATGATAAGTAGCTACTGCAACTCATGAATATCTTCAACCAACTTCAAATAATTAAGACGAACTCTTCGAAATATTTATTTTTAATTTCTCATGTCTTCCTTCACTGCTGCGCACGTGAAAAATCACTACTTGAAATTAAGATTACAGATGCGTTTCGAAATAAAGTTATCTGTGATGACTAAGAAGGAATTCCTCATAGCCTGTTTTTATACTAGCTCTCTTTAACATTCAGACTGGAACAACAGGAGACATTCTATGCCGACACCAAATAACTTGGCATAAAGGCAGGAGGAAAACGTATCAGATAGAGAATTATTAAATCTTTTATCTTTTTACATGGTGATCATGTTATTTATTTATTCGGCTGCTTACAGTTTGAAGGGCGTAGGAAATTTCAGTTTTAAAGCGGGGATATTAATGAAGGCAACAGCAGCGAGTTTCGGCAGCTGTCGAACGGGACGAATAGCCGCTGGCGTCAGGGCGTGCGCCACTTTAAAATTTATCGAATTTTCGTGTTTTGTTCCACCACTGGTGTTTTGCGTTGCGTTCCATAGCTGGGGAGATAGTGATGTGACACTTAAACATTTTATTACATATCGATAAAATATTTTTTTAATGGCATTACAAGTTTTCGGCTCAAATGTTCGGCTCGACCAGTGTACGACCAACGCTTGCACATAATATAAACAAACGAAATAGCAGCATAATGCAGCTGTACATCGTATTATATTCTTAGTCTTCAGGTATACATCATTCACTTACCAGCAGGATTATATGTCTCCGTTTGTTACTTTTACTTTTAAAAAGAAAAAGATGTGGAATACCCTTAGTTTTAGGAATAAACTTAATAACACTGAATGACAACTATAGGTAAAAGTAAGGTAAAGTTGAAGCCTATAAACATTCAACTCATGGGTACAGGCTTGCTTTTTCTAGGAGGGTTTTAGTGCAAGAAAATGTCCATCTTGCTACCCCAATGCGTATTGACGGAATAAATTGACTCTTCGAAATATTTATTTTTAATTTATCATCATCCTATCATCATATATCAGTCTCCCTTCACTGCCGAGCACGTGAAAATATCAGTATATAATATTAAAATTAACAACTTTATTGATGCCGGCAGGGATTGAACTAGGCTTGCTCGCATACTGTGAAATTTAGTTAAATTTAACGAGCACTTAGCCCATGAGCACACAACGGCTTTTGTATAAGTATTGCCTCATATTGTAGGTACCCTTTAAATTATTAAAAAAGTAAGTAGTAAAATTTTATCGATGTTCCAACGTCTGTTACAATGTTTTCGTGCGAGACTGGTTCAAATTCAAAACATTCACTCGTCACCATTTAGCCGGAGGCTGTTCGCGCTCTCTTTATTTAGATCTGATTTAGATTTGCTTTCTAATTGCAATTTAATCCTTTCTAGATACTTTTATATTCAAGTTTATATAACATAATTTATCAATCCCTCCATTACAGCCTATAATACTCAACTGATGAAAATAGCCCTGCGCTATAGATTGCCTTACAGCGAGTTTTGCCATAGTGGTTACGCTTGTCAGGTTAGTTGGCAACCGCAGTTTTTTATTATTGACTTCCTGATAGGAAGATGCTGCTGCCCATCTCTGTTTCAGTTTTCATATGTCGCTTCTTACGAAACCCATGGGGCGATATAGGTTAGTAGATATTCTTGCACTGCTTAAACGGTAAGGTTACTATCAGTATCATGTATATTTATCACTTTTCTAAAATAAAATATTGGAAATAATACATTTTTGTTTTCTAAGAAAATGACTAATAAAACGTCCTTTGTAAAATAACTGGTGTTCACGCCAAACGCTAATTTCAATAATTGACGCCAGGGGGCGCTCAGCGCGGTGATTTCCTACCGGCTAACGTTCGCGCGAGATCGGGTTTTTTGCGAGCAGGGCGCGTCGGAAGTGTTAATGCAGCGCAGTCACTAGAACGGCGTGATCGCGTCCCGTATAACCTCTATATAGTGTCGGTTTTGTTAGCAAATTTATGCAACGACGAGGAGTTTGTTGAGTCTAGGAAAATAGATTTTCTGCGCGGACGCTGGGTCGGTTAATTGTTTTGGAAGTTAACGTTGATTGCGATCAACGTCCGAATTTGAGTATGGTGCGCGCCTAATTACTATCGAAAATTTGGGTATCTTTAATACCGCCTCGAATTGAGTGTCTATTTGAGTGTTTCGTGACAAGAGGCTTGTATTGAATTTGAGTGATTAAAGTAACTTCGTTGCAAGTAATTTACGTCAATTTGTATAGTGATAGCGTTTTGAAGTACAGTTGCAATCTCTGATTTGCGTGAGTGGCCTGTTAATATCGTACGAAAGAATCTTAGTTGTTGTGGGGAGCGAGGAACTTTGTGACCCTAGAGAAGGTCGCGTTCGGTTCTAGAAATAATTTTTTGCTGAGTGAAAACGGAAGTGAAAACGGAAGTGAACTTTGATCCACCGTTCATTAGTTGTGCCGTGTGTCACGTGTTTGATTTCGATGAACGTTGAATTGGTTGAATTTGAAGTTAATTAAATGTACAATAAAGTTGATAGACTGAAATAGTGAAGTGAAAGCTACCATTGTCAATTGGTAACGTCCGCTGGAGTCGTGGGGCAGCATCGGACCAGGCCGCTGCCCGATCACCTCAGTTAGGTCAGGTCACACATACACACCTTCTAACACACTACTTACATGCACCTACCTACCGCTTGACCGAGCCTTGGGGTCAGTCTTAGCTTCGGAACCAGGTACGTTCTTATTAATTACCTAGCCTTATATCTACTGTGTAGAATAATAAGTCTCCATAGGCCGTTGGGCCCCATCCTTAGTTGTCCGTCGAATCTACAGCTGTATGGACCCCTGTATGGTCGACCTTTGTCAGGGCAGCTAGGAGCGTGTACAACTGGATTTGCTGTGCTTTTACAACTTTATCTTCATCTAAAGTTAATTAAAACCAAAGTCGTTTGCCTGGGCAAGCTGTGATAACTCAGGGATGAAAGCTTACCGTAAATTCCACATTACCGGCACCAATGATATAATCACTTTTAAGTGCTGATTTAACACGTACTCGGCGGTGAAGGAAAATATTGTGAGAAAACTTCTATGTCTGTGAAACAAAAACAAATGGAAGACATGCTAACTCCGCCAACACGCATTGGGGCATCGTGGCATATACTTACTTTAGTACAAGCAACCTTCTCAGACATGAGAAAATACCTGCCTCTAAAACTATAACAATCCTTTTATGCTTGAGTACTGAGAATTAATTTAAATACTTGTAGTATATAAATATTTATAAATAATATTACACTTAATATAATATTACACAAATCACTCAGGCTCTGTTAAGGCTCTGTATTTCTCTCGACTTATATTTACGACATCTGTTATTTGACTTCATCATCAACATAACAGCCTTTAACTAGACCACCGCTGAACATAGGCCTCCCTCAAGGAATGCCACAATTCCCGGTCCTGACCTACCTGCATCCATTGACTTCCTACATCTCTTACCACTTACTGGACTTATGAAAGGCTGTAATGATGATGATGATCTCTTACCAGGTCATACGTAGAAACATACACACATTTATACATATAAATACATACATAAGTATACTTACAGTAAGATCAAGTTAATAAAAGCGTGTTAAATAGAAAAAATTGTAATGAAACCAGGAGTGTTTTTGCGAAATTCTGAAAACATGAGAAAATTAATTTGCCATTGTGTGCTATATGCACATTTGCCACCTTTGTATAAAAAAGTCTCCATTCCATACTAAGATACATGGTAACAATCACAAGACATCCAAACTCGAAAATAAATGTACAAATATGATTCCAATTTTAGCCATCCTATATTAGTGGTTATATAGTTTGGTAAGTAAAGTAAAAAATGATTTTCAATAAGAATTACACATGTAATGTATCATCATCATCATCATTACAGCCCTTCACAAGTCCACTGCTGAACATAGGCCTCCCCCAAAGAATGCCACAAAGCACGGTCCTGAGCCACCTGCATCCATCGACTTCCTGCATATCTTACCAGGTCGTCACTCCATCTAGTGGGGGAACGCCCTACACTTCGTCCGCCGGTACGAGGCCGCCACTCGAGAACCTTTTTTCCCCAACGGTTGTCGGTTCTTCGAGCTATATGGCCGGCCCATTGCCACTTCAGCTTACTAATCCGTTGGGATGTGTCTATATAGTGATATAGCCCTCTCCATAGCTCGCTGAGCGACCTTGAGCTTCCTCATCCGGCCGACAGTGAAGGACTACGTCTCAGTACCATAAGTCATCACTGGCAACGCGCACTGGTTGTACACTCTTGTTTACAAGTTTTGAGGTATACCTGACGAGAAGATGTGCCGTAATTTCCCGAACGCTGCCCAACCGAGTTGAATCCGCCGATTGACCTTTCGGTCGAAGTTGGACTTACCTAGTCGGACTATTTGTCCTAGGTAAACATACTCGTCAACAACTTCGAGCTTAGTGTCCCCAACATCTACCGGCATAGGTGTGACATGGACATTAAACATGATGTTTGTTTTGTCCATGTTCATCTTAAGACCTATCCGTTGGGAAACACTATTGAGGTCATTGAGCATAGTGCTTAGGTCCTCCAGTGATTCTGCCATAAGGACTATATCGTCGGCAAATCGAAGGTGAGTGATGTACTCGCGCATAGTGCTTAGGTCCTCCAGCGATTCTGCCATAAGGACTATATCGTCGGCAAATCGAAGGTCAGTGATGTACTCGCCATTGATGTTAATACCGTATCCTTTCCCGTCCAGAAACTTGAAAACATCTTCCAATGCAGCGGTAAAGAGTTTCGGGAATATCACGTCACCCTGTCTTACACCTCTCTGGAATTGGATAGGTTTCGTACTCTGGTTCTGTACTCAGATAGCCATCGTAGCTCTACTGTACAAGCACTTCAGCACTTCGATATACCGACAGTCAACTTGTCATCGCCGAAGGGACTGCAACACCGCCCAAATTTCGACGGAATCAAAGGCTTTCTCATAGTCCACATACGCCAGACATAGTGGCAAATTGTACTCCTCGGACTTCTGTACAATTTGCCGAAGGGTATGTATGTGGTCTATGGTGCTAAAGCCTTTTCGGAAACCGGCTTGTTCGGGAGGCTGAAAGTCGTCAAGTCTGCGCGCGAGACGATAATGTATATTGAATAAAAAATTATTCTGTTCTATTCTATACGTGGTAGAGCCATGCTGCAGCTATATTAATGGAATAGTTGTAGCACGAATTGGTGGGCTCGACCGGGGAAGGACCATGCTCTCACAGAATACCCGCGTAAAATAGCAGTTTAACGCTGCTGTGTGTTTCCTATGGTGAGTGTAGAGAACCGGAGCCCATTTTTAGTGGCATTCCATCTTAGTCCTCACGGGTGACAACGCATCTACATTTTGATTCGTAATCGAAGATAGATGTAGATGTCGATGGGCCACAGCATCCAGTTACTATCAGGTGGATTGTGTGGTCGTTTGTCACACTTATCCTATAAAAAAAATCCAGTGTCTGCGACCAATGGGCAGTTATACTGGTCACTAAGCAATACTTTCGTCGTAAAAATAGATCTAGAGAAAAAACCTGGAAAATCTCGCCCGTAATTACTATTATCTACATATCTGTCAGCCATGTAGTTCTGCTAGTGGTAGGACTCTAGTGTACCTAGGAATTCATCTAGGTAGTGTATATACTTCTGTGTTTCGATCTGAAGAGTATAGAGAACTAGTATAATTACCTTGGATAGTGAGAGGTGACAAAGTATAATTACCTTGGATACTCACAGGTGACAAAGCGTTTATAACCTTATTTGTTTGAAGTTATTGGTATCCATGTGCTACAGTAGTCACCGTCAGGTGGACTCGAAGTTCACTTGTCACTTCAATTTTATATAAAAAAATATTAGCTTAACTTGCACAGATATCTCGCAGCTAATACACTATATTTCATTGAAATTTAAAGCCTATCCCCGTGATTAAATGTCGGGCGAAACTAACGATTGCTGAGTTTGCTCTGTTTTAGTGAAGCTCAGGTCACTATCGAGCCGGTCGGACAAATAAAGGCATGTCCAGGACAATGCAGGTTGATTGCGCGCTGCGTCAGGTGTGCGAATGATGAAATTTAACTACCGGTATTGATTTTGTGGTTTTACTTAGTTTTAATTATTCTATATTATGCTCGACTAAAATTCAATTGTAAAGGAAAGTAAGGGATTATAAAATATTTTACTTTAACTTTAATTGAACTTAAATAGATACAGTGCCATGGAATTGTATTATTTTTACTAGTTTGTTATTGCTTTAGAGTACTATAACCACTCAAAGTAATTAAAAAAAAACTTTTTGTATTTTTCTACAGAAAAATAACAGGAGATACACAGCTAGTAGAATAAGTAAGGGTGATATCAATCTGTACGGTCTCTGGTTACAAGTATCTATAACCTAAAATTGCAACAATTGGTTGGTTAACTGGTCTACCATATTATTTTTATAAAAACAAATACAAAAGTGCAATTTCCAATCATTAAACGAAAATATGTTTTAGATAGAATAATGACACAGGGTTATTTTGCAATAACTGGCCAAAGAAAGTTCAGAATAAAAAATCTCAAACATTCTGTCCTTTTTATCTTTTAAATTCAAAATGCGTGTTAATGCATTATTTTAATATCTAACGCTTCCTATATTACTTCGTCCGCACACATTTGTAAGGGTCGATTGATCGGCAAAAACGTTGTGAATTGAATCACACACAGAGGCACGTGTTGTTGTTCATGATTCACATTCAATTTAGGATAGTTTCAAATAAAAGTAGAAGCCTTATTTACTCGTATTTTCAAAAACTGTTATAACGGTTTATTATTATTTATATATTTAAAATTAAGTTTAAAATTTGGCTACTTTTTGAAAAATAAGCCTGTCTACATCTAACATCGATAAAGAAACAAAATGCAGATGCGATGTCACCCATGAGGACTAAGATGGATTGCCTCGTTTCCATCAAAAAGGGTCTCCGGTTCTCTACACTCACCATACGCGACACGGTAACATTAAGCTGCTATTTTACGCCAGTATTCTGTGCGAGCATGGTTCTTACCTAGTCAAGCCGACCCATTCGTGCTACAACCATAATAAAGCTTTTAACAGTGGTAGAGCCACGCGGCAGTGCAGGGCAGTGTCGCACGGATGGGCCGGCTCGAACCGGGGTGGTACCACGACCTCACAGAAAACCAGCGTAAAGCAAAGGTTTACCTCTGCGTTTCGCTTGGTGAGTGCAGGTGGCCGGAGGCCCTTTTTACTGGAAATGAGGCATTCCATCTTAGTCCTCACGGGTGACAACGCATCTACATATTGATTTGTAATAGAGGATAGATGTAGATGTCTATGGGCCACAGCAACCACTTACCATCAGGTGGACTGTGTGCTCGTTTGTCACCCTTATCCTATAAAAAAAAAGCTGCAGCGTGGTTCTACCATGTGTATTAAATACAATTCGTAAATTTGGATAATTTCCTCTTTTTCACTTTCTTTTCAAATTAATATTACGTGCATATAACCTGAAGAAATAAATATTAACAAATTTAAGATACTTTAGCAATAAGCGACTTTTCCAGCAAAATAGGTTTTTTATAAGTACTACAGCCCACACATAGTTTAATTTTTTTTACATTTGATGAAAAAGTTGCCTTTTTTAATTTATTGAAAATCCGGCCAATCAGAACGAATAAATGCCCTTCAATGTAATACAAACCAATTGGAAATTGAAATTATATTTAAGTCGTATCAGCAAATAAAAACTCGTTAGTAGGATCTGTCTTCACGGGGTGCTTTACAACCTGAGCTAGGATATTTCCCTGTGGAACGGAGAAAGGTTCACAATGTCTTTGATATACGGGCGGGATTCCCTTGCAGAATCTTTGCGTGCGAATGCTGGACGCGTCTACGTGTCTACGTCGTTAGGTAATCAAATTTGTTTGCGACGCCTAACGAGCTCGTGACGGTCAGGGCAGCCGCCGGACTGCGCTGACATGTTTGCTAATTCCGAATGCCAACGGATTCTACCTTTGATGCAGCGATTTGAATGTAACTGAAACTGCACCTAATAATTGGCTCGTATACCATAGAGCCGTAGTAGTTTAGGGGTTAGGCGCTTGCCATAAATTATAAAGTACACGAGCTGCACTGGTTCGATTCCATGTTTTACAACGTGCTCGTCGGTGATGGGAATCGTCTTAAAAATAAAAATTATTTTGAAGATATGTGAAGTCCTAGAGAAAAGAGCTAGAGTTCTAAGCCTACTCTGTTTTAAAAGGCTGGCAACGCATATGTAATGACCCTGGTGTTGCAGTTGTTCATGGGCAGTGGTATTCACTTACCATAAGGTGAGCTGCATGCTCGTTTGCCCTCTCTCATATAAAAAAGGCCGCCAACATTCATTTAGGAAGCACAGTTTTTTTGTTTGTAGATTAAGAGTAACAAACGAGCACACGGTCCACCTGATGGTGAGTCAATAAGACATATAAATCTATTCTCGTTTAAGAATCAAAATGCAGATGCGTTGTCACCACTGAAAACTAATATGGAATGCCTCGTTACCATTAAAAAGGGTCTCCGGTTCTCTACACTCACCATACAGTGAGTTTTAACAGTGGTAGAGCCACGCGGCAGCTTTTGCTGTCGCACGGATGTAGAGGTTTACCTCTGCGTTTCGCTTGGTGAGTTCAGGTGGCCGGAGGCCCTTTTTACTGGAAATGAGGCATTCCATCTTAGTTCTCACGGGTGACAACGCATCTACATTTTGATTTGTAATAGAGGATAGATGTAGATGTCTATGGGCCGCAGCAACCACTTACCATCAGGTGGACTGTGTGCTCGTTTGTCACCCTTATCGTATAAAAAAAAAACAATACGAAACACAGCAGCATTAAGCTGCTATTTTACGCTGGTATTCTGTGAGAACATGGTCCTACTTGGACCCATTCATACTGCAGTCATAATATAGCAACAGCATGGCTCTACCACATATAAAACCTGCATGTCTGAGTAATAAATTTTATTTTGAAGACATGTGAAGTCACCCATCAAGCATTTAGCGCAGTTGACACTTCCTTGCCCTAAAACGCTCTCAGAAATGGGAGGAGGCATGTGCTCAGTAATGGGACGTATATAACCTGTAACTGTTACGCTAAAATTAAAGCTTTGCATACTATGACATTATGTATGTAATAAAAATATTCAATGCATTTTCTCCGAATCATTTAATTCAGTCATAATTTGGTTTTGGTGCAACGTGAAACGAAACTAAAATATAGCAGATTATGAAGAAATAGAAGAAGCTCGTATTGCTCATTTGGGATCTCATAAAACATATGTATACAATTAAAAAAGTAAAAATTCTTAGTGATGAATTTAGTTCAACTTAAGATTTTATTTGCAATATCGTTACATCACTAAATTGTGTTATTTGGAGAATACTGTTTATGCTCTCTAAAATGGTTAAAAAGTTAAAATCGGTTTATGCAAAAAATATATAACTATTATCTAACTATGTATTATGGAGGTTTTATTATTTACTTTTAATTATTTGCAACTTAACAAGTACTGCCGACAAATCGGTAAATCGATAGCTTCGAGTCCACTTGTCCGTTGTGTAAATTGTCTATTACATAATTTACAATTTAAAATAGATTTCTTTTCATATTTTTTTTTAGTATTGTCATGTGTATTTGTTAGGCAATGTTGAAAAAATAAGGAGTAGAATAAAGGAAGAAAGAAAAAGAAATACTTCGTTGTAGCACAGACCATTGACATACACATTACACAACAATAAGGTAAGCCCGAGGTGGTTGGCCACCATAGTTTTTTAAGAAGCCAGGAAAATAAAAGCTACAAAAATAAATTAACGAAAATCTACTTTTAATAAAACTTTCAACAGTAAACTCTTAGAATATCACATAAATGTTTAACTATAACATAAACAGTCTCATAATAATTATTTTTTTCAAATCATGATTGGCCATATCTTTTATAATGTCCGGTAGAGATACACATAGCAGCAAGGAAGATACTGCAAGTTTGTTAATCTGTATTTTAACCACTCTTTTCTTTTAGGTTTTTGACACTTAGCTGATTCTTGTTTTCTGTCCACACAATGAACCCTTATCACCAATCTTGGTGCAATTTTTATGTAGTCATTGGGCATAAAACCCATTGAAGCCAATCTTTGATGAGATGAGTTTCATAATGGTTCTCTCCACTACTCTCATTTTTTAATCGCTGCTTTCTGATAACTTTAGTAATGATTTTTAATTTGATTAGCGAGTTTCTTCTCATTTTCTTCTCCATAATTTTACATGTATCGTCTTTCTGTATCTATACTCGTAATATAAGCTTTGTAGATAGTCTTTTATCTTTAAACAGCGTCCATGGTTGCCTTAAATGATTTTTCAATCCAGTTCCTTAGTCAGCTGACTGCTTTTCTTTGGTTTTCATTTGACATCTGATACTAAAATACTGTATTTAATTACTAAATCATAATTAGTATAAAATCACCATAAATAAAGCAAAATATTGCAAGTTATAATAATACAACTTTCAATATTACACATTACGTATATATGGCCATCTTATACCGACCAAGTATGGCTATCTCTCTTAATCACCCGGGATAGAGGGCCACCCATTATTTGTAAAAGAATATAAACAACCCACGTGCCAATTTGCAGTTATATTAAAGTTTGGGTTATAAACTGAACACGTAACTTAAAAAAATACTTATTACCAAAACTGTGTAACGTAAACCCTTTATAAACTTTAAGCTCCATACAAATCAATATAGGTATTAGGTACATTTTACTTACTCTTTGTTTTTTTTTTCTGCGGAGTTAGAGAGAAATGTTGTTCCCACTCACTACACAAATTGTACTAACGAGAAAGTAGTGCAATTTAGGAAGTGTGATTTTTTTCAAGTGGCCATCTCTGCCTTACTGCCATCTCTCCCGGAACCACCTTATACAAATTTATAACTTACATCTATGTGAATTTACCAGTTGACCGTGTATATCGCAAGGCATGCCAAAAAATTCATATCTGTATGATTTTCAGTAACGACCAAAGCCTTGGAGAATACAGTTACATAACAAATAAAATATATTTTTGTTACTAAAGTATTGTGCACTCTGTACCCTGAACTGTGCTTTGCAATTAAGAATGTACGCATATTATTCCTATTTAATGTTATAAAAAGTATAGTGGTATGAAAATAATATTAAAAAATAAAAATAAGACAATTTTATTATATATTAAAATTAATAAATAATGAATTACAAAAAGTGCATTGTATATTTTAATATCTATGATAAATGGATCTGGTTTAAAAATATCACAGATAAAATCTTAAAGTGAAGAATCATTTGAGGAATCTTAAGAAAAGTGCTTCAGACCTAGAAAGAAGAAAAGAGTCTATTCCTTTTGAACGGGCCAGCATGAGAAGCACATCTGCAATTCTTCTGGTATTGAGATGAGCCTGACGGGGTAGCCAGAGAGAACAGATCGCCAAGTGTCACGATCCTTACATATCTCTTTCGTTTCTTTCAGATTCATTATCTTCTTCATACATGCACGTCTAGGTATCCGAGTACTCTTGACCCTACCCTCTTCGAGCAATTTGCTCACATGGTCTTCGAAAGTTAGTCTCGGTCTACCTCGACACCTTTTAATATTAACTTTCGCGCTATATATTTTCTTCACCATTCGGTCTTCACTCATTCGCTCAACGTGCCCAAACCACCGAAGCACGCCCTTATCAATTTTTGTGATAAGGTCATCTTTCAAACCTGCCATATTGCGAATCTCTTCGTTTCGCTTTCGGTCGGCCATAGTAACGCCGCACATTTTACGAAGAGATCGCATCTCCACTGCATTCAACTTACTTTTATGCTTCTTCTGGCATACCCAGGTTTCGCTGCCATATAACAAAGTCGGTACCAACACTGCGTTATGTATTGCAAGGCGTGCACTCTTCGCTACGCCTTGCCTTTTGACTAACGCAGTCAGGGCACCATTGACTTTGTTCCCGGCAGCGACACGCCTGTCCACATCTAAATCACATCTTCCATCCCGGCTAAAAGCACTCCCCAAGTATACAATTTCATTTACCTGTTCTAGACATTCCTGATTTACCCATATTTCACACTTCGTTCTCTCTTCGTCCCTTTCAAATACCAGAACCTTAGTTTTATTAGCATTCAAACGGAGACCTTTAATTTCACATTCCTCTTTCATACACGTGACTAATGCCTGCAGTTCTGCCTCTGATGGTGCAATAAGCACTGCATCATCAGCATACAGCAGACAATTTACTTTTATGT
Source organism: Parnassius mnemosyne (assembly GCA_963668995.1). Classification (NCBI taxonomy): domain Eukaryota; kingdom Metazoa; phylum Arthropoda; class Insecta; order Lepidoptera; family Papilionidae; genus Parnassius; species Parnassius mnemosyne. Next base: position 48,650,689 of record CAVLGL010000126.1, read on the forward strand.
CACCCAATTTCACACCCAAACAGCTATCTTTCAGCTTTTGTAAACAGCTGTCGAGATACAGTATGAACAGCCAGGAAGACATGACACAACCCTGTTTTACGCCCGTTTGGACGCTAAACATGGGTGACAGGTCATGCCCTACCCGCACACAGGCTTTACAGTCACAGTAAAGAGACTGCACAGCCCTTAGCAATCGGCCATCCACACCATACCCCGGCAACAGTTCCCACATTTTCTTCCTTACAACCTTATCAAATGCTTTCTCAAGATCCACAAAAGCACAGAAAATCTTCCGGTTAACAGCCAGAAGCTTTTCCGTGATCATACGGAGAGAAAACATTTGATCCGTGCATCCTCTTCCAGGTCTAAATCCGCATTGTGCCTCCCATAGAAATCTTTCCGATTTCTCTTGCATCCTACGTGTCAAAACCTTCGAGTAAACTTTACTTGCTAAACTGGTCAAGCTGATCGCCCGATAGCACCCGCAGTCAAAATGTGAACCTTTACCTTTATATAAAGGCACAATGACTGCGGATCGCCAATCATCCGGGACATCCCCCGTCCGCCAGCACAAATTGCACAGCAGATGAAAGCTGTCCCAGACGCGAGGCCCACCATACTTGACCATTTCAGCAGTAACTCTGTCTAGTCCCGCAGCCTTACCACATTTCAAACTTCGAATCGCACGTTCAATCTCTTTCATACTGATGACCTCAGTGTCATCGAGGTCCGGGTCTGGCGTGCCAGTCACGGCGTCATCCCCGGATCCCTCACTAAGATCATCACACGCATACATTTCTCTATAAAATTCGCTCCATCGCTGCATGACGTCCGATTTTTCTGAGAGGACGTCATTAGTTCTCGAAAGCACTTTGTTCATTCTTAAGGCCGTCGCACCACTTCGGGTCCTTCCAACCTCTTTCCAGAAGAGTTTGGAGTTCTCCTTAAAGTTGTGCGACAACCTTTCATCCGCTTCCATTCTACACCTTTCACGCACTTCCTCAATCAATGCTTTCGTGTGAACTTTCTGCAGCTTATATCTTTCTTTCATCTTCTCTCTCATATCCTTATCATTACTAGAGGCCAAGTAGTCTAACCATGCTTTCTTCTTCTTCTTTACAGCTTCTTTCACTTCATCATTCCACCATGCATCTCTTCTTTTACTACTGCCTCTTTTTATTGTTCCACACATTTCTTCCGCTGCACTTACCATTCCATCCCTAAGGTTCTGCCATGTTCTTTCTACACATTCGTTTCTGCCATCGATGGTGTCAAGCTTTTCGGCTACCCTCGCATGATATTTGTCCCTAGTATCCGCTTCCTGAAGCTTCCAGCTTCGAATGCGACAGACCGACTGTGGTTCTGTCACTGTCGTCCGGTAGCGCCAACCCGCGAACAGACCCCTAAATCTAGTAATCACTAGATAGTGATCCGTTCCCAGGTCAGCACCCCTGAACACTCGCGTATCCATAACCTGTTTTCGCAGTCGGTCATCCACCAGGAACAAATCGATCATACTTCTCTCATTCTTTCTTTCTCTAGTATACATATGGATTTTCTTGTGATTAAACATAGTGTTTGTCACAAGAAGACCCTTTTCCTTGCATACCGCCAGTATAAGCTTGCCAGCATCATTAACCCTTTTATCGCCAAACTTTCCAAGTACCGACTCGTACCCTGGTCGAGCGGTACCAACCCATCCATTCAAATCACCACATACAACAATCCTTTCGTTTCCCCTAGCCAAATCTAGAACTTCTCTTACATTCTCCCAAAACTCCTCCAGCTCAGCCCTGGACGACGAAGCCACCGGCGCATAAACAGCCAAAAGGAATAACTTCGTCAGTCCCAATTTAAAGCGAACCCAGAGAAGTCTTGAGTTCACAAACTTATATTCAGTCATAACATCGACCAACCGAGAAGACAGCAGCACCCCCACTCCCTGGCAGGCGTTCTCGCTCTCCGGGACTCCGGACCATAGAGCAAACGCCCCGCCAGGGAGCTCTTCAGTACCACTGCCCTTCCGTTTGGTCTCCGACATACACACGACATCTAATTCTCTTTCTTTCATTATTTCGATCAACTCATTCGTCTTATCTCTCATGCCTCCTCTAACATTCCACGTGCCAACTCTGCACTCCGTCCTCCACCTTCCGCCGTGTCGGGCTGTGCGTGACGGGTGGCGGTCCCCATCGCCGCTTTGCGCGCTACATTCCACACCAACGGGGACGAGCTGGTGTGCGTCGCCTTGGGGGGACGCCCTAACCCTTATGCTTAGCCGCATGCTTATTTGTCTCCGTCTTCTATAATATATTACAAAAAAATGCGAACCCTGAACTTAATATAATATTTTGTTATGTTCAAATTGTCATTATTCAACAAAGTTTATTTCATAACGTCATTATAGGATTCTTCCGTTATATGTACCTACCATAAGGAAGTAAGAAAGAATAAATTGAAGGCATCAAAATACAAAGAAAAAATAAATACAATGACAACCATTGTCGACCACTCCCACCTTATTAGGAAAAAAATAGAAATAATTAAATACACTTAGGCAATTTTAATTTATCATAATTTTTTTTAAGTAATCTTTCATTTTATTTGTTTTAACACATACATACATACGTCTCCCGTAATGTTCTTCGGGCGATTCCTTTATGAGCGTTGTGAACTTTAATTCCAACCTTGAATGGCATTGTTTCAACCACTTAAGGGTTGAAAATCCATAACCGTTAATTATGCGACTTCAAATCCTGTTCGTATAATGCACAGTTTTATTTCAGTTGGACACGTGAACACGACGTTACACTAATTGTGAATATTTATGTTAACGTAGCGGCGGAAACAAAAGCCCATTTGCTTCATATTTAGCTTTTTGATGTTTGGTTACTTTAATATCAATTTAATATAATTACTTTATGGACTATTTCCTACTATTTGAATGAGTTTCTTCAAAGAGAAGGCAAGCAATAGTCTTAAATTGTTTTCGTGACTTCTACAAGAACTAGAACAGCTGCCATGAAGATAAATTTATATTGTTTATTTTTCTTCGATTTGTATTACCTGTAAGATGCTTACGTGATATAGCCACGCTGCAACTGAAGTAAGGCTGCAACAAGAAAGAGCTGGCTCGACTGAAAGTCGCTGTCAAAAGTAACTTAATGCTAGTGTGTTTCGTAGTGAGTGGCGAGCACCAGTAAGAGAGAGAGAGAGAGAGAGAGAGAGAGAGAATTTTTTTGTAAAGAGGACCCCTTTTACTGGTAAGAGGCATTTTGTCTTAGTGCTTATGATTGACAACGCATCTAAACTTTGATTCTTAATCAATTATAGATATAGGGATCTATGGATCATAGCATCCGCTTACTTTTAGCGGACGAAAGCTCGTTTGTCACCCATATTATTGGAAAATTGATAACATTTGAAATTATTGAAAATAGGTATGTACTTGAATAAGTACATAATAATATAATTTGATTAGTTGCAGGTATTTAAACCATTACCCTATTTGTTCCCGTAAGTCGCGTAAATGGCGACTATGGGAAACCCCAAAAAGATCTCATCGCTTTGAATAGATGGCGATTTGACCATTTCGCTTACGCCAGACCGAGGACAGGAAACCGCGTCAAAGGTGCGAGGTACGAGACATTGGCACTGCGATCGCCAAACAAAAAAACTGGGATGGCAAGAGGATTTGCCAACGGACCCCCATGACAAGCGTTAGCTTTTTTGCGGATGAAGAAAAAGAAGGAATTTATCGACAATATCGACTCTAGATTGCGGACAGTTGCCATTGCCATAGTACGAGTATAATAATAACAGATGCACTTTGGTATGGCACACCAAATCCGCAATGTGTAACTATTGATTGCTTAAAAACGTAGTGGCGTTTTTAAGCAATCTAGCTATATATCCCAGGGCAGGTCAAAATTTGTACAAAAAAATTGCTTCTATCAGCTGGATATATACCAAAAATAATCTAAAATAATATAGAAAAACATCATGAAGTTTCGTATCCTATGTTTCTTATTTAAATAAATTTACCCATTAAAAGTTGTTCCATCTTAAAGCAGTTTGTAGAATAAATTATTTAATCTGTGACAGGCAATCGCTAATTGGTTGCGAGATTTTCAACTCCACAACTCCCAGATACAGACTTTCTAATGTGTTACTGTCTGTGGCGCATTAGGAACAACTACTATCAAAGTTATTCTATTGTTGAATGTTAAATTGTTGACGATTCAACAGTTTTAATTGATTTTCTATAAAATTATATTACGAAACTGAAGAAAAATATAGCTGACAATTTACCTGCACATTCTCTAATAACTCCGCAAGGTATGGTCAAAATTGTTGCCATCTCCATAGTCCTAAACGACAACGCAGCATATATACCAAAACATATCTGATACCATTATATTATACTATATAACTTATTGCATATGTAATATATATATATATATATATATATATATATATATGGCTATTATTTATTTATATATATATATATATATATATATATATATATATATATATATATATATATATATATATATATATAAGTAAATACATCTATTTTTAATCTCGTTACAGGCAGGTCACAGTAATTATGTAATTATAGCATTTGTTTATGTGTTATTTAGCATTTCTAAGAAATGTTATTATGTATTTTCTGCCGACTTCCAAAAAGGAGACGGTACTCAATTTGACTGTATGTTGTTTATGTGTGTTACCTCATAACTTTTTACTGAGTGAACCGATTTCGATGATTCTTTTTTTATTTGAAAGCTGGTACTTCTCGTGTGGACCCATATGAACTTGATCAAGGTCAGACCAATAGTTTTAAATTATTCTTAATAACTTATATTGAAGTCGGCTGTACAAATTTTTAAATATTACATTATATAAGGTTACATTATTAATAAGTCATCGCCGTGATGACTAATCAATAATCTAAGTATATAAGCACCATATAATGTTAGGTTGACTTAAACGCATTTATACTTTAAGTTTGGTTGCGACATTTGTTCAATTTTGTTTATTTTTCTACCGACTTAAAAAAAGAGACGGTATTCAATTTAACTGTATGTTTTTTTATGTGTTTTACCTCATAACTTTTTTCCGGGTGAACCAATTTCGATGATTCTTTTTTTGTTTGAAAGCTGGTGCTTCTCATGTGGTCCCATATACATTTGAATAAGGTTTGATCAATAGTTTTTGAGTTATTTTTAATAATTTATATTGAAGTCGGTGGTACAAAACTTTTAATTTTTAATTATATTTAATAATAATATTTCAGGGTAGTACCATATAAATCCCCAATTAATGTTCCCCCTTAAGAGGGGAAAATTAGAGCATGATTTGTTTAAAGTAACTTTTTATACGACATTGAGGTTGTAAAATTCTTTAGTCCGCTCAAACGAGTAAAAAATATCTTTTATTAAAAATGGACACCGACTTCAAAGAGTGAAAAGAATAAAAAAATAAATTATCACACTATAAATTCTTTAATTCTTATATTATACACTGTATCAGCACCAGACTGTGAAGACGACTTTACTTTTTAATTGAAGTTAATTTTATCCCTTAAAGTTTTCATCGATATTGATATAAATGCAAAGGAAAATGTTTTAACATTAATTTCATTCAGTGGCAGTCTAGTGACGGTCAGCGGAGGGTATGAGAGCTCCCAAGAAGATGGACATAGAGTGACGACCTGGTAAGATATGCAGGAATTACCCATATTAATGGCTGAAATGAGATGATGAAATAGCATATTATAAAGTAAAATTTACAAATAAAACTTAATTTAATGTAATAGCTTCGATATGCTATTTATCATACTCTTACTTAAGTAAAAAGAGCTGGTATCGTATTGAACCCGGAAAACATTCGCCAGATGCGTGTAATCGATTTATTGCTAACATGTTTTTGCTCAACCAAAGTCCTTATCAAAGATTGGATAGCAGAGCACGAGAAATTGATTTCTTTTATTTTGAAGGAAAACATTTAGAAACATATTAAAAATAAAATTCAATCCTAAATAGATGAAAACTGAGCATTTTTTGTCATTTAATCAAGTATCCTTGTAGACCCCTTTTACTGGAAATAAGGCATTCCATCTTAGTCCTCACGGGTGACAACGCATCTGCATTATGATTCGTAATCGAGGATAGATGTAGATGTCTATGGGCCGTAGTAACCACTTACCATCAGGTGGACTGTGCGCTCATTTGTCACCCTTATCCTATAAAAAAAACTTCATAATTAGGCAATCGCATCAAATTAACAGACATTTTAAGTCCACTTGTTGGACATAGGTCTTTTAAAAAATAAGCTTCAAAACGTATAATTTTTTTAAGGATTGTTAGGCAGTGCCGGAGTGTCTAAATAATAATGTAAAAGTAAAGTCGGAGATGGCATGACTTCAACGATTTTCCCATATTCATCACGTTGAACAATCAGGCCAATGGTAATGCTACCGCTTATCATCGGTCCATCGTTTATTAATTTTTTAAGTGACAAACGAACTTATAGTCTGTTTGCTTAGATACGGCCGCCTTTGTATCGCACCACCTCGGCACGTGCCGCATCTTGTTAAAGGCGCCGCCGCGACATCAAAAGTCGCCGCGTGCGGCGTACATCCGCAGGAAAATTTAGCATTTTAAAACGAAACGTCGTAGTGAAAGGTAATTTTTTTTTTGTAGACACTGCTACGTATTAGAAAATATTTTTTCGTCCTTGGGAGGACAGTAAAGTGCCTCAAGATGAAATTTTGAGTGAACCAATAACAAAAATACTATTATAGTATGGATTCAAAATATGATGACGTTTTTATGCCTTATTATAAAAACAGGTATAAATATACGTGGTAGAGCTGTTACATAAGTTATGTTATATAAAATGTAAAACATCACTAATGAAAAAAGCTTCTTTGGTATTGCCCCACAAATTTATAATAAACTACTAATTCAATAAAAATATGACCTTATTTAAATTTAAAAAAGGTGCTAAATGAGTTATTAATACACAAATGTTACTATAAAATTGATGAGTTCTTGAATGACAATTTTGACTAGTTACTTTTTATTGACTATTATTATTTTTGTTATTGTAATCAATTTAATTTTATAAATGTAGAATTTTCATTAGTATTCCAATTATTTCTATTCTATTTTATTTTATGACATGATTTTTCAAAAGAACACTCAATTATATTTGTATGTCTTTAAAACAAAACATAGCGCACTGGCGAACTTTCTGGCACTAGGCGAATACATCACTCACTTACATTCTATGCACCTACTATAGTTAATAACTTAATCTTAGATTTAAAAATTAAAATAGAAAAAGTTAAAAATGGGAAAAATTTAATTTAAACTTAGCAGTGTTAATAACATACATAATTATATTCAAACTTATTAAATAATATGATAAGATTAGTACAATAAATTATAATTTTGACATTATTTAATTTGTATGAAATATTTTAAATTTGATTGTACAAGTACGCGTTATTAAAAATATTATATTTTGACTTTATATAACTTCAAGATATTTAGTACGACAGCAATTAATCCTATGGACTTTACTCAACTATTGAAATTTTTTTTCTTCCTATTTTTCTTTTTATTTAAAGGCTCCATTATTTAATTAGTAATGCGTAGCCCAATATTGTATTTGCACACCTCATAAGGTAATAATACAGTGTGCATATTCTAATTTTCTGTAACACCTTTTATACCTGTATTATGCAAATAAACGAATTTGATTTGATTTGATTTGAGAGCCATGCTACAGCTACATTAAAGGTTGTATCACGAATGGATCAGCTCGACAAGGGAAGGACCACGTTGTCACAGAATACCAGCGTAAAATAGCAGCTCAATGTTGCTGTGTTTCGTATGGTGAGTGCAGAAAACCGAAGACCCTTTTTACTGGAAAAGAGGCATTCCATCTTATTCCTCACAGCTGACAACGCATCTTCATTTTAATTCGCAAACGAGGATAGATGTAGATGTCTATGGGTCACAGAAACCACTTACCGTCAGGTGGACTGTGTGCTCGTTTCACCCTTATCCTATAAAAAAGGTGGCAATGACTCTAACACTTCGAGTGGAGATGGTTTATTTTTCTTTTGTTTATATTTAACAACCACTCATATTTTTCATTTAAATTATCTTTGCCATCTTACTTGTGTATTATTTATATTTTATTTTTGTTGTGTAGTTGAACGAACTGTAGAAATGGCTTGTGTCGAGCTCGAGCACCTCATTGTTGTAAGTGTTTACAGACCCCCATGTGCTACTTATGACCATTATGAAAGGATTGTGGAAGAAGTTTTACTGAAAGTTAGTAAACAGAACAAGTCTGTTGTAATGTGTGGAGACTTTAATATCAATCTTCTTGAAACTTCTTCCATTAGTATTAAGTTTCGCTCATTGTTTAAATCGTATAATCTTGTAAATTTATTCTTAGAACCAACACGTATTGCTGGGCCTAGTGCGACCTGTATAGATAACATTTTTACAGATGTTAAGCCCTTGCATAAATCAATTATTCAAAATTTAAGTTCAGATCACTGTGGACAGTTAGTATCGCTACCTTGCATACACAAAAGACAGAAAAATAAGAAAGTTGTGTTTGTTCCAATAAATGACCATCGCTTGGAGAGGTTTAGAAGTAATATAATAAAAAGACTTCCATCACTTTCGTTTAAAAATAGTGCTAATTATTTGTATGCTACATTATTTGAAATTATAAGTTGTGAATTTAGTAGAATATTTACTTCTAAAACTTTCTCTTTTAACAGTCGCAAATCATTTAATCAATGGGCGACAGTAGGAATTTATAAAAGTAGGCGAAGGTTATACGAGCTTTATGATGAAAGATCATATAATAGTAGTGTTATATTTAGAGATTATGTAAAAACATATTCTAAAATATTTAAAAAGGTGTGCTCCACTGCTAGGGCTTTACATTTAAGCAACAAAATTAAAACTGCATCCGACAAAATTAAAATGACCTGGAGAATAATAAATAGTGAAACGGGCAAGGTCAAACCGCGCAACTCGGATTTTCAATTGAATATTAACAATAATTTAACGCGATCTGATCAAGAAGTTGCTATGGCTTTTGGGAAACATTTTACTGGTGTTCCTTTTTTGACAACAAAATTATTAAATTCTTCTCCTACTGTCGCCGAATCATTGCTCAAACAAAATGTAAAGGCTTGTTCAAATACTTTTAAATTCCATAGGGTACTGCCAAAAGATATCGTTAAATATTTTAAAACTATTGATGTTAAGAAAACGGCAGACCTATGGGGGATTTCCGTTAAAGTTATTTTATCTATAATAGATACATTAGCACCTTATGCCACTATATTTAATATAAGCGTCAAATCTGGTGTGTTTCCTGATTTAATGAAACATAGTAAAGTCATACCTATATATAAATCTGGTAGTACATTAGACCCCGCCAATTTTAGACCAATTTCTGTACTACCAACATTAAGTAAAATTTTTGAAAAAATTATTTTAAATCAGATGTTAGTTTCTTTAATATTAATAAATTGCTACATAAAAATCAATTCGGTTTTACAAGGGGTCGCTCGACAACTGACGCTGGAGTTGAGCTTATTAAACATATTTATTGTGCATGGGAGAATTCAGAGGATGATTAGGGTATATTTTGTGACCTTTTCAAGGCCTTCGACTGTGTTCACCATGAGACATTAATCAGGAAGCTACAGTACTATGTTGTCAAGAACACAGCGCTTAAAATTATTATTTCATATTTAATTCATATTATAGAAAACAGAAGGTTATTATCAATGGTAAAAGTTCTTCCGGGTCACCTGTACTAATGGGTGTCCCTCAGGGCTCGATTCTCGGCCCATTCCTGTTTCTGGTGTATATTAATGACTTACCTCACCTTGTAGGGGATAGTCATGATATAGTATTATTTGCTGATGATACTTCCTTGATTTTTAAACATAAACGTCAATCATCTAAATGTGACGAAGTGAATAATGCTATATCAACATTAGTTAATAATCTGCATTTGAACGGAAATAAAACTAATTGTGTTAAATTTACAACAACGAATGTTAAAAATCTGAATACCAATGTGTTTTTAAATGGGGAGGAATTGAGCCCTGTTGTATCCACTGTTTTTCTTGGCATTATTCTTGACGCAAAGCTCCAGTGGGGCCCCCATATATCCAAATTAGCAAGCAGACAAAGTTCTGCAGCCTATGCTGTAAAAAAGATTAGAGGTCTGTCTGTCGAGACGGCTAGATTCGTTTATTTTAGTTATTTTCATAGCATAATGTCTTATGGGATTTTGCAATAGGGAAATGCGGCTAATTCAGAAACTATTTTTGTTTTACAGAAGAGGGCCATTAGAGCTATTTACAATCTAAAACCGAGAGAGTCTCTTAGAGATAAATTTAAAGAAATTAATATATTAACTTTGGCCTCTCAGTATATTTACGAAAATATTAATGTATGTTCACAAAAACAAAGATAGTTTTAGTAAAAGAAGTGATATACATTCTGTAAACACTAGGAACAAACACAAGCTAGTGATACCAGTTCCTCGACTCCAAAGAGTCAGTAATTCATTCTTGGGGCAATGTATACGCTATTACAACAAGGTCCCGGAAAGTGTACAGGTTCTCTCTATTACCAAGTTTAAATGTTTTATTAAGCTGAAACTGTATAAAAGGGTTATTATAGTATAAATGAATACATGGTTGATAATAACCCCTGGGAATGAGGTGATCGCTTCCAAGCAGTTTCTAAAATAAATTTTGCAAATAGTTCGTAATCATTTATATTGTAAAATTTATTTTAAAAAAAGTCCCGCTGGGTTACTTGCTGGTTCTTCCCAGGACAGAGGGTTTTTTTCGAACCAGTGGTAAAGTAAAAAAATGACTTTCAATAAGAATTACACATGTAATGTATATTGAATAAAAAAATATTCTATTCTATTCTATTATAATAACTATAAGAAAAAAATATTATTTTTAAATAAAACCAATTTTACGGATTTTATCGCGTATATTAACTTATTTTTTTTATATTCCCGACGTTTCGGGTGCTTTCCAGCACCCGTGGTCATGGGGGACTGAGTTGTTTGACGTCCTGCTGTCATAATTAGCCCGGCTACCTTCAGTTTTTTAATATTAATTTTTGGTTCGATTTACGCAGAATGAGCTTACAGTATCTTGAAGTCTAGCAGTGGTATACTCGGGTTTGGGTTTGATTTTATTAATTATGGGATCCCAAGCAGATGGCAGCACCCATCCATCTTCTATATTGAAATTAGGATGTTTTTTAATTTCAATAGCCTCGCGAATCATCCTTGGGAGGAATCGGTGTTCTTTTGCGAGGATTTGTGGTCTATCAAATCTAATGTAATGGCGGGGACGATCTTGAACATGTTCACAAACTGCAGACTTCCCGATACGTCGGTGCTTCATGTCAGCTATATGTTCTTTAACGCGGGTTTTAATAGATCTTTTTGTTTGTCCTATGTACGAGAGACCACATTCACAATCCAGCTTGTACACTCCTGCATCTTGTAGAGGGATATGACACTTGACGGATGGTAAAAATTGACCAATCTTCTTCAGCGGCTTGAAGTACGTTTTAATGGAAGCTCGCTTCAAGATGTAGCCACCCTTGTCTGTGACTCCTCTGACATAGGGTAGTACAGCAGGCACACGCTCGACTGTGGCTGGCTTCACTCGGTCACTGTGACGTAGGCGCGGGACCCGAAGCTTGTTGTCTTGCAGTACTTGCTCGACGTGCTGAAGCTCGGCGGCCAGATGTTTTCTGTCACAGATCCCTCGTGCTCCCTGAAACAAAGATTTTCCCACGGTAGCTAACTGTGAAGGATGATGGTGAGATTCACAGTTAGCTACCGTACTGAAGCCAGCCACAGTCGAGCGTGTGCCTGCTGTACTACCCTATGTCAGAGGAGTCACAGACAAGGTTGGCTACATCTTGAAGCGAGCTTCCATTAAAACGTACTTCAAGCGCTGAAGAATATTGGTCAATTTTTACCATCCGTCAAGTGTCATATCCCTCTACAAGATGTAGGAGTGTACAAGCTGGATTGTGAATGTAGTGTCTCGTACATAGGACAAACAAAAATATCTATTAAAACCTGCGTTAAAGAACATATAGCTGACGTGAAGCACCGACGTATCGGGAAGTCTGCAGTTTGTGAACATGTTCAAGATCGTCCCCGCCATTACATTAGATTTGATAGACCACAAATCCTCGCAAAAGAACACCGATTCCTTCCAAGGATGATTCGCGAGGCTATTGAAATTAAAAAACATCCTAATTTCAATAGAGAAGATGGATGGGTGCTGCCATCTGCTTGGGATCCCATAATTAATAAAATCAAATCCAAACCCAAGTATACCACTGCTAGACTTCAAGATACTGTAAGCTCATTCTGCGTAAATCGAACCAAAAATTAATATTAAAAAACTGAAGGTAGCCGGGCTAACTATGACAGCAGGACGTCAAACAACTCAGTCCCCCATGACCACGGGTGCTGGAAAGCACCCGAAACGTCGGGAATATAAAAAAAAATAAGTTAATATACGCGATAAAATCCGTAAAATTGGTTTTATTTAAAAATGTGTAGTGTTCGCGTAAATATATGAAATCATTAAAATAGTATTTTATTTTTAGAATTGAAAAACATTTATTTAACAAACACAGTAAAACATAATAAAATAAAATCAAAATAGTAATTGCGCCTCCGGGTGTACTGATAAGTGGCTACTGCAGTCCATGAACACCTGCAATAAACTTCAAGCAAAGAAGACTACAGATACGTTTCCACCTCTGAGGCCTGAGATTATCATAATATTGTATTTAGTATGGTACAAAAAAGCCGTTTTATATCAAGGGGCCAAAAAATTATGCATATAACCACAGGCGAAGTTGCTGGGAACATCTAGTATCTTATATAAATGTACCTACATTTATATAAGATACTAGCTGTTCCCCGCGACTTCGCCCGCGTGTTATTTAGAGTTTTAATTATATTGCTCAGAATCCTAACTCTTTTTCTCAAATATAAGGAGCTTAAGTTACTGCTTATAACATCAGCTATCTGCCAGTTAAAGTCCCGTCGAAATCGCTCCAGTCGTTTCGGAGGTTAGCCGGAACAAACAGACTGACCGACAGACAGACTGACAAAAATTTTAAAGTTCATATGCATTAAGTAAAAAGCTGTTATTATTTTTTTTTATAGATTGCTCAACGTTTAAATTATTGAATCTTGAATCATCTAAGTGGTGATTTTAGAAGTGCAACCACATTAATTAAATCAAATTAAGTGTCTGTCACCTAATTTTGTCTGAGCCAATTAAGAAATTTGCCATAAAGAACTTGTGGCTCACCATAAATGGCGATATAAACTTCTCGTTTACGCCATGCGTAAAATACCCAGACAAACGAGCGACAGTATGTGAGAGTGAGAGACATTGTTTGCTACTTTAATCGCTGGCATCGTCTGCTAACCATGACGATTGAGACAATAACTCCCTAGAGCAGTTCAAGCCCATGTTTAGCAATGGCGTTTTACGGGCTTATAAAAAAGAAGAAGGAGGAGAAGACATCCTTTGACCCAATGGCGTAGTAATGTTTGATGTTGATGAAATTTTAACTCGCTTTTTTTATAAGATAGGGTGACAAACGAGCACACAGTCCACCTTATGGTAAGTGGTTGCTATGACCCATAGACATCTACATCTATTCTCGTTTGCGAATCAAAATGCAGATGCGTTGTCACACATGAGGACTAAGATGGAATGCCTCTTTTCCAGTAAATAGGGTCTCCGGTTCTCTACACCCACCATACGAAACACAGCAGCATTAAGCTGCTATTTTACGCTGGTATTCTTTGAGAGCTATACAACTATACCCGAAATATAGCTGCAGCATGGCTCTACCACGTAAAAAATTATCAACCCCTGTCTCAAACTTTCTCCAGTTCACTTAAAACTCCTCCCATAATTCGGTTACGTACCGTTTTGGATAAGTGATCATAAATAAAATGGCAGCATTTGAAGCGTTTTTTTAACACACGTTGTTTAAAGGAATTGCTCCGTCCTTGTCGTAAATCTCCGTAATAGGGCTCTTGAATCTTATGCTACGATACTAGTGCGGCGTATATTTATGCTTTTGGAATTAAATGCATAAATAACAAAGCGGAGACTTCTGTTGCTTTTAAATTATTCAAATCTATAACGATAATGATTTATGTATCATTTGTGTGTACAATTTCTTTTATTTTTTCTATAAAGCAACGGATCAAAGCAGTATTATAACTATTTTTTAATTTATTCCTGAGTAAAAGATTTATAAAAATGTGCCAACTGACCTGCTATCTATAAGTTTTGTACACAATAACGGCCATGCTGGGGACACGTTTTGGTAAACTTGGAGCCCGATCGCATTTGTCTGTGGAATTCAAAATGATACAAAATTATCTAAATTTCTACAAAGTTTTCTTATTCCATTTTCATGGCCTAATTTTATAAATCAGAAATATATTTTCTGTAGATTGAACCATAAATTGATAATTAAAGCTGAAAGTAATCTTGGGAGCAGAAGATCTCACTCCTTAGTCTTCCCGTGTTAGAAAATGAATGCTATACAATCTGTAGAATTATTTTTTACCCATATGTTTGTATACATTGGCACAAATTTTCCAGTAAGCTGAAATACAAAATTATGATATTTCGCGGTTTATATCATTGAAAAATTATAACGGTATAAAAATTTCTTACTTGTAAATTATTTTAAAAGAATATATTTGTGATGTTAATTATGAAACCGCAAACCATTTGAGATAGTTTTATTTATTAAATTGTTTAGATATTTACCAAAACAAAATCCTAACAATGGAAAAAATTAAGTCGTACGTTATATGCCTTGATTTTTTCCATTATAACGTCGTACGAAATCGGTACATCACATGTTGCGTCATTTGTGAAAATCCCTCAGGAAATTTACAAGCATCAAGTCAAGGAGCACCGCATTTTTAAATTCACGATGAAACCTCGCGTCGGTTTCGCTTTCTGGCAGAAATGTTACATTCAACGCGATGCAAAACGAAATCAGATAAATTTTAAATTCGCATCGCGATATAAAGCGAAATAAAATAAATTTCAAATTCGCGTCTCGATTTAAAGTTAGATAATTTTTATATTCGCAAGCCATCGATGAGTTGCAAAGTCGGCAATTTCAAATTTAATTCAACTTATCTCTGTAACACCATTCTGTCTCATGGCTACAGATATCAATTTATAAAATACAATTTTCTAAATAGTAACTCTAATAGATTTGAGCGATTTAAAATTTTATTTTAATCCAGGTATTTTAATTTAGTTTCAGGCGTATTGTCTGGAAGTTACTAACACATTAAAACAAATAATGCCTGAAAAGTGGCTAATATTGCAGTCCTTAGACGGCTCCGTGGCGCAGTGGCTTAGCAATGAGTTGTTGCGCTGGGGGTCGCGGGTTTGAATCCCGCATGGAACAAGTATTTGTATGGCCTACAAATAATTGTTACGGGTGTGGATGTTTGTCCTTGTGCAATTTATGTTTGTAAACTACCTCCACGACACAGAAGAAAATCCTAGTGTAGGGGTTACGTTTAAAAAAAAAAGAATATGTGAGCAGTTAACTCAAAACATACATAAATGAATGCGGTGGCATTGGCACCCTTTAAGAACATATCGGTATTTCTCATTGGCTGCAACTAAACTAGTTAAAATAAGTTATAATACCCCCTTATTAGAGAACAGTATGATGAACAGTATGATCTGACCTGTTGGTTTTCTTTAGTTAGTGTTGTTTGTCCACAAACTCATATCATAAAAACTTATAATAATAAATAACTGAAACCCGCCTAAAAAGCGTGGCAACTATGCCAAATATCCCCCAATGAGACAATCTACGGGAGAGGCCTATATTCAGCAAATGATGATGATTTAAAAAATATTTTTTAAAACCGACCGAGGATCACCAGGATCGACGAAAGGATATAAGTCAGGAGAAGTGCGATGTGTGAGTGTACCATACATAGTATCAACACTGGCATAAAATAAAAACTATAGCTTTTAAGTCTTATAGATGTGCATCCATGTCTGAACTTAGACCTGGTATAAAATTCATGCTAATTGCGGGGGGCAAAGTGTCGGCCCATTGACGGTGTCACCCGGTAATGGCTTTTAAGAAATGTAATAAATTATTCCGCGACCGCTCCTACCAGGTGACGCGGGGTTCGATATGCGATGGTGCAAGCATCAATCGCTTTTACATTAGCTAATGAACTATTTTTTTAAGAGTTCACATATAATTTTACACAATACAGGGTCAAGATCGTCTCTGCATATATACAAAAAGGTTTGAGATAGCAACGTTTTACAAAGATTTACGTATAAGAATTCTTTATACGTAAATTTTGGAAGTAGGGCTTTGTGGAGATCAAGACCACATAAAAACTGAAGTTCATGAATATCTTCTTTTTCTTCTGCATAATATTCTAGCTCTTTCATCAGCTCGTTATAAGTTTACTGCTGAAAATTGTTTTTGTCTAAAATTGGGAAGTATTTACCTTTATCGCCACGCACAATAGGCGTATTTATTAATTTATTTAAGTACACCAATGATTGTTGTAACAATACAGATATAGTATGCATACACCACCTTAGACACTAATTGCACAATCAATTAAAGGTATACACCGCATGCCTCTAAATACTAAAAGAAGAGATGGTATGCGGTTGTTGTGGCCCATAGACATCTACATCTATCCTAGATTATGAATCAAAATGCAGATGCCTTGTCACCCCTGAAGCCTGAAGCTAAAATGAAGCATTCCATCTTAATGTAATGCCTCGTTTCCAGTAAAAAGGATCTCCGGTTCTCTACACTCACCATACGAAACTCAGCATTAAGTTGCTATTTTACGCTAGTATTCTGTGAAATCGTGGTCCTTCCCCGGTCGAGCCGACCTATTTGTGCTACTACTATATAGCTACAGTATGGCTCTACCATATAGAAAAACATGCATATATTAAAAAAATCCTATAATCCTTAACTTAAGCTTATAAATTGAACCACAACCAAACATCAGACGCGACGTGCTCTCTTATCGTTCTTGGAATTCGTCTTTTACTTAGTATTTCACAAAAAAAAATCTCTCGGAGGGCGACATTGTTTATTTTAATCATTGTGAGCGATTTACTATGTCGCTGCGAGTTACAAATAGACTAAGTGCTTATTTATGACCTATTTTAACGTACAGTGCGCTTTTACTAAAAATAATTTCCCTTTCTGATTTTATAACCACTAAAACGTTTACATTAAACACGCTTTTTAGTTTTAAAATTTCCTTTGGGAAATGTAAAAATGTATTTTTTTTATAACGACGGAAATTACTTGATATAAAAAGCAACGGGGCTTTTATCAACCTGTTTGTAGTATAACTAAGTTATCAAGTATTAAATTCGAATATCATGGACAAATAAATTAGACGTGGCTGTCATTTATTTCTTCTTTATCACCTAGTTTAGTCCACAGTCTGGCACCTAGATTAGTCCATTGGCTTTCCCAATAGATCGTCGCAATAATACCGCGCCACACATTACTACACATTGCGTTTGACGGTGCCGCTCGAGCCTTTCTTCACTTCAGCTTACTGATTCATTGGGCCAGGCTACGGGTTTTTAATATTTTGTGAGCTAGCCTGTCAGTTGACGGGGGCCCGACCTGGTAATGTAATCCCTGAGGAGGATGATGATTCGTAAGTGGTCTCGAGATATCTTTATAGCACTGTGAGGGGGTGGCATGTGCTGCTTCTGGGACGTACTTTTAGTAAAGTAAAGCGATGGAGGGATCCCGATTACGTTCCGTATGGAGATGCCGGGAATGCTCGTTTACGCCAATAGTGACAATTGTGGTGATAATAACCGGTAGAAGTCCGGTATATCATTTTCTTTGCAGTGCAGAAGGTTATTATACCGTGGAAACTCGAGCATGGACCTCTAAATAGCTTTATGTGCGATTTTGAATCACTTCGTGTGATAAACTGGGAAGGACCACATCTCGTTTCCGTGACTCAATACCTTTTTAAGTTTCTTAAAAATACTGGTGTTTCATAATACATATTTGCAAATTTAATGGTGGAACCAACTCAGATGGACTCCTACATAGAAAAGGCCTATCATTTACTAATACTTTTTATGACGTTTTTCAGGCAAACAATAAACACAATAACACACTTAAAGAAAGGCATATAAAACAATAACAATAATTGTGGATAAAATTTGATGCGTCTGCAAGTATCACAATTACAAATTCAGCTAAAATTATTACACTTTTCTTTCAAATTTTTTAAATAACTACAAAAAATAATTTTTATTGAAAACACACATTTGACTAACATTAGTATTAATTTTGGAAATATTTTGTGCTAAGAATACAGCAATAGTAAAAATTAATTTAATTAACGAAATCACGATTACATTATTTGTATTAAACGAAAATCGAGTTGGGGTATCAAAAATGCTGCGCCGCTGTCAGTCTGCCTGACAACTGATGTGACAACTGACACTCCGTAGATTACTGATATCTACTTAAGTAACATTCATCGTCACGTCGTCTAATAACTCTGTTTACGTACTTTATAGTTTATTTGTTTCTGGGAATCATAATCACTGAGTGTTAAAGTTGAGACATAACCTTCAAAATTCCAAACTGAAATATATCTTAAAATTTTCATAGAGAAATTGTTCAGAAATTGTTGTTTGCCTATCCTTTATATAATATATTCTTCACAGATTTCATATTAAAAATGCGTTGTCCTTTAGTATAGATTTCATTTTTTTAAACGTCTTAAATTGCTATGTATACATATTGTTCCCCAATGGAGATATATTTATACAACAATTTCGAATATCCCATTAAATGTTATTGAGTATTAAACATGTATAAGTTGGTACCAAGTGAATCCTATGTCAAAAGTTAGTTGATAACTAAGACAGACACGACGCGCCCCGGTCGTACCTGGGGACGCCATCGATCCTCCTTAATAATTAACATTGTCAAGTTATACGTAACACCGAACTGGGGCAGGTAGGGAGCCATACACTTTGACATATGATGAGTAGGAGGAGTTTCAAGGGTTTTAACACTGCGTGTTAAATACGTGACGGGTTCTTCAGGATGTCCAAAGAGTTGTTTCTACATTATCCAACGAAATACCTAGTTTACTTTAAAATCAAAACTTTTATTCAATTGAGGCTTATTAAAACGTCTTATGAACTTCAAAATCTACACCGGTTCGCAAAAATAAGACCTCGGAGCAGAAGCGGTAAAAAACTCTTTTTTTATAATCATCATTACAGCCCTTCACAAGTCCACTGCTGAACATAGACCTCCCCCAAGCAATGCCACAAAACACGGTCCTAAGCCACCTGCATCCATTGACTTCCTGCATGTCTTACCAGGTCGTCACTCCATCTTTACGTGCTAGAGCCATGCTGCAACTATATTAGTAGTATAGTTGTAGCACGAATGGGTCGGTATAACCGGGGAAGGACCACGCTCTCACAGAATACCAGCGTCAAATAGCAGCTTCATGCTGCTGTGTTTCGTATAGTGAGTGTAGAGAACCGGAGACCCTTTTTACTGGAAAAGAGGCATTCTATCTTAGTCCTCACGGATGACAACGCATCTGCATTTTGATTATGGACCACAGCAACCACTTACCATCAGGTGGACTGTGTGCTCGTTTGTCACCTTATCCTATAAAAAAAATCTAGTGGGTAGACACCCCACACTTACGCCGCCGGTACGAGGCCACCACTCGAGAACCTTTCTTCCCCATCGGTTGTCGGTTCTTCGAGGTATATGGCCGGCCCATTGCCACTTCAGCTTACTAATCCGTTGGGCTATGTCGGTCACTCTGGTTCTACTGCGGATATCCTAATTTCTAACTTTATCACCCAGAGAAACTCTGAGCATAGCCCTCTCCATAACTCGCTGAGTAACCTTGAGGTTCCTCATCCGGCCAGCAGTGAAGGACCACGTCTTAGTTAGGTTATCACGGGCAACACGCACTGGTTGTACAGTCTCGTTCTCAAGATTTGTGGTATACCTGACGAGAAGATGTGCCGTAATTTCCCGAACGCTGCCCAACCGAGTTGAATCCGTCGATTGACCTCTCGGTCGAAGTTGGACTTACCTAGTCGGACTATTTGTCCCAGGTAAACATACTCGTCAACAACTTCGAGCTTAGTGTCCCCAACAACTACCGGCATAGGTGTGACATGGACATTAAACATGATCTTTGTTTTGTCCATGTTCATCTTAAGACCTATCCGTTGGGAAACACTATTGAGGTCATTGAGCATAGTGCTTAGGTCCTCCAGCGATTCTGTGATAAGGACTATATCGTCGGCAAATCGAAGGTGAGTGATGTACTCGCCATTGATGTTGATACCGTATCCTCTCCAGTGCAGAAGCTTGAAAACGTAGAAAATTGTACTCTTCTGTCTTCTGTACAATTTGGCAAAGGGTATGTATGTGGTCCATGGTACTAAAGCCTTTTCGGATACCGGCTTGTTCGGGAGGCTGGAAGTCGTCAAGTCTGCGTGCGAGACGATTCGTAATGACTCTCGAAAACAGTACGTAGACGCGGCTCAGAAGGAAATTCGGTCTGTAGTTCTTCAAGAGAGCGTTATCGCCTTTCATGACGAACAAGAGCACCGCACTTCTGCTCCACGCCTCCGGAGTAGTACAACCATGGAGGACGGAATTAAGGAACTTCTGAAGGACTTCAAGTACCAGTTTTCGACCAGCTTTCAGAAGCTCCGCTGTAATTCCATCCTCGCCCGGGGATTTGCCGTTTTGAAGGTGCTGGAGAGCCATTCTAATCTCGCTCAGACTGACGTCCGAAATATCTTCGGCATTGTGTCGCATAAGACTTTTTTATAATACCATCTTTTTTATTAAACTAAAGTAGCAAACGAAATTATAATCCACCTGATAGTAAGTGGCTAGTCCATGTCCATGGACACCTGCAACAAATTTCTATCAATGCTGCCGACAGATGTGTCACCTCTGAGGACCAAGATGGATTGCGTCACAGGCAATTGAGAAATACTAAGAAGAATGCAATTATCAAATCCTTTTTTAATTATTTTTTTTATTTAATTTTTAAACATATGTTACTAACCAGGGGATTTGCACGTGCAGAATAAATCAAATTTGATTAATAGAAAAATGTCGAACGAAACCTTAACCGTGTAGTAGCTGTGTAAGAATACATAAGAGGCGACAGAGGGGAACAAACCAGAAGTTGGTAGCAGCGTCTTCCTAATAACAACTAAGAATTAAAATTGCAACATTGACAACCCGACTGTCAAGCGTTACTACTATGTCAAATATACCCCTTATAATATAGTTTATGAGACAATTTATGGGTCCTATGTTCAGAAGTGGACTTTTAAGAGAATGTTTTCTCCACGTACATACATACATACATACATATAATCACGCCTCTTTCCCGTAGGGGTAGGCAGACACAACTTCTTTCCACTTGCTACGATCCTTACATACTTGTTTTGCTTCGTCCACTTTCATTATTCCCTTCATACATGCTCTACGGTTTAGGGTACTCTTGATTTGGCCTTTTTTCAAGACGTCCCTGATTTGGTCTAGAAATGTCCGCCTAGGTCTACCCCTTCCAACACTTTAATTAACACTCGCCTTTTAAACTTTTTCGTCAATCGTTCTACATTCATTCTCTCGACATGGCCAAACCATCTCAGCATACCTTTCTCAACTTCTGTCACTACATCTTCTTTCAGACCACAACGTTTCCTTATCTCACTATTTCTTATCCTGTCACTCAGTTTAACTCCTACTTCTTAATTCTCTCATCTCAACTGCATTTATTCTGATTTCATGTTTCTTCTGCCATACCCAACTTTCACTTCCGTACATGAGTGTCGGAACCAACACCCCCTCATACACAGCCAAACGAGCCTTCCGACTGCACATATAGGAGTGCAAAGCTCCATTCACCCTGTTTCCTGCATTCACTCTTCTTTCGATATCACTCTCACACTTTCCATCTCTTGTAAACTTTGAACCCAGCCCAAAATATTTTTATTTCTCCGACGTGGAGAAATAAAAATATTTTGAACACATATCAATGAGGGCTAATATTCTTCCACTCACCAGATGTTGCTAGTTGTGACTGAGGTAATATTTTTTGTTACATATTGTTAGTTAATTGAGAAATTAGTGTTAAATAATAGTTTATCATTATCTAGAGTATTATATTAATGCTTACTTATTGTATTACATTTTTAATTTTTTGCACTTTATAACTTTTTTTTAATTTTTCTACTTGTAGTTATATTTATAGTTTGGATTATTCATTTCATGATACTGAGAGAATCCTTAAAGTTTATATTTTCCTAAGAAATTATCGTTCCCGCTATGAAATCTGTCAAATATTTTACCTCGCTGTAAAGTGGAGCCGCTCTGGTGACAGAAAAAGTCGTGGATGCCCTCATTCCACCAACACGCAGTTTGAGTTTTTTTTTATTAACCTTTTTAAAAAACGTTACCCCCACACTAGGATTCTCTCCTGTATTGTGGAGGCAGTTTACAAACACAAATTGCACAAGGACAAACATCCAGACCCGGAACAATTATTTGTAGGTCATACAAAAACTTGTTCCGTGCGGGATTCGAACCCGCGGCCCCCAGCGCAACAACTAATTCCTAAGCCACTGCGCCACGGAGTTGTTGTCAGCATGATGTTGATGACCTTCCCTGTGTCAGTTTCCCTCTGTCACCTCTTACGACACCTACGGGAATATAAGGGTAATGGATTTTTTTTAAATATTATATACATTTTCAAAAGTTGCCCTTAAACTTGTATTCTGGTCTGTTTCGGACAGAGAGCCAATATAATTACAGAATCTGAGGCATTTTGGTGCTCAGAGGTGAACATCTGCGGCCTTCTTTGAAATTGGGTGCAGGTATACATGGAGTGCAGTAGTCGCTAATCATCAGGTAGACTGTAAGTTCGTTAGTCACAGTCTTATAAAAATAATATAAGGTACGTGAGAATAATATGGTCACCTTGAGCTTTGCTGCCTTAGAAAACCAAAACTGTGAGTAGTACAGAGATAAAAAACACAAAGTCGTATACTATAACTAATATATTAAGAAAAAGTAGCAAAAAAGCTTTGGCAATAATTAGGAACACTTCAAAATAGTCACTTGAGAAACAACTAACTACCAGACAGTACTAAAATCGACTAAACTATTTACTATAATGTCAACTTTTACACAGTGGTAGAGCCACGCGGCAGCTTCTGCTGCCGCACGGATGGGCCGGCTCGAACCGGGGTGGTACCACGACCTCACAGAAAACCAGCGTGAAGTAGAGGTTTACCTCTGCGTTTCGCTTGGTGAGTGCAGGTGGCCGGAGGCCCTTTTTACTGGAAATGAGGTATTCCATCTTAGTCCTCACGGGTGACAACGCGTCTACATTTTCAGTTGTAATAGAGGATAGATGTAGATGTCTATGGGCCACAGTAACCACTTACCATCAGGTGGACTGTGTGCTCGTTTGTCACCCTTATCCTATAAAAAAAAAAAACTGTTTTTTTTTTTTTTTTGCGCCCGAAGCAATTGGAAAAGGGCTACCACTGAGGGAGGCGGAAAATGCATTATGCATACCACGACAGCCGGTCTGTCCTGGTTATGTGGGACTCACTGCCTACCGGGGGACCTAAGTGATACCCACTAAAAACCGCCTTTGGGGACTGGCAACTAGCTCTATTAAAGCTGCATATGCCGTATCTAAAGCGACCCTCTTTTGGGAAAAGAGGGCGCAGACGGCTAAGTGCCGTTTAGGGACTGCCTACGAAGGCATATTATTAATTTTAACTAATTTTTAATTTAATTAGGATTGGCCTGAGCCGCCAGGAGGCAGTTCAGGTCGTTTGACAACTTATTTGGCGGGTCCAAGAGAGTGTTTCTCGGCCTGCGGACGCTATAGCGAGAAGGGAGTGGGGCGGTATAAGTAACTGCCTCACGAATAAGTGTGTTAGTATGCGACTCTGATACTTTAAAGAAGTTTTCAGAGAATTTTTTAAGACATTGCTGGATTGTTGGGATTTCTAAATCCCGGTGAAGGTCGGCATTACGGACGTACCAAGGTGCGTTCGTAGCTCGACGACAGAAGAGGTTTTGAACTACTTGGAGTTCGTTAATAATTTTATCGTTAGCGTGTGCAAAAATAGGAGCCGAGTAAGTCATAACCGGTCGTATACAAACCTTATAGAGGGTTCGCTTATTTCGTAATGACATTTTGCTATGTCTGCCTAACATACTGTTAAGCCGACCTAAATAGAAACGTGCTAGACGCGTTACTCTTTTGACATGAGACTCAAAAGTAAGCCTATAGTCAAGGGTGACGCCTAAATATTTTGCTGACATGTGCCATGGGACAGGGGTCCCTAGCATTCGTATAGGTGGAGTATTTTTCTTGTTTTTATTACGGCGTCTTTTAATATCGAATTGAACTGCGGAGCTCTTCTCCGGGTTCACATCGATACGCCATTTTTGGAACCAGTCTCCTAGGTCATCGACTGACTTTTGGATCTTGTTCCTTGCTGAAGATATTCTAGGACTTTTGAAGTATAGTGCAGTGTCATCTGCGAAGAGTGAGAGCTGTACACCATTCGACGGGATAGGAATGTCGTTGGTGTACAAGATGTACAGGAGGGGAGCTAGTACTGATCCTTGAGGAACACCAGCTTTAATGGGGCGCTGAGAGGATAACGTGCCTTCGTGTCTAAAACGAAAGGTACGATGTTGTAAATAAGAGGCTACGAGACGTACTAAACGATCGGAGAGTCCTATCCTATATAATTTGAAAATAAGGCCTTCATGCCAGACTCGGTCGAAGGCTTTGGCAATGTCGAAAAAGACCGCGATTGTCTTTAGTCGACGTGGATAAAAACCGCTGAGGATATATTCCACAATGCGGTGTACCTGTTGTGGACACGAGTGTTTTGCGCGGAAACCAAATTGGTGTGGGATGACAATGGGGTCACCGTCTGTGGGAAACAGATGGCGCCTCATTCGATTTTGAATGACTCTTTCAAAGAGTTTGCCCATGGCCTTTAGGAGGCTAATGGGACGATGACTGGAGGGGAGGTTAAGAGGCTTGCCTGGCTTGGGAATACCAATGACAATTGCCTCTTTCCAAGAAGTGGGAAAGTAACTAAGATTAAAACAGGCGTTAAAGATAATAGCTAAGAGGGTTAACACCTGCTCTGGAAAGTATTTAAGGGCTTGGTTGGATATGCCATCCGCGCCCGGAGATTTTTTGGGCTTAAGTCCTTTGATGAGGGACGAGATCTCATCATTGGACACAGTGATAGATTCAGAGGTTGTGGGGGGTGAGTTCCGGCGGCGGACCTCATCCTCCACTTCCTGAATATGTGAGGGGTCGACAGGTTGAGAGCTAGGAGAGCATTGTGCGGCAATGCTGTCTGCAAAGCACTCAGCCTTCTCGTCGTCCTCGAAGGCAACCGTACCGTCGGGGCGGGAGAGAGGGGGAGTGTGAGTTGTAGCGTCTATACGGAGGGCTCTAGCCATCTGATAGTACGCTGTATGTGAGGGAGATATATTCTCCATGAGTTCACTCCTTTGGAGCTCTCGAAATTCATAAAGGTGCGAACGGAGTTTTCGTTGAAGACGATTAGCCGTATGCCTATATTCGGGGGTGGGATATTTAGCTGCTCTCCGGAAAGCAGCTTTTTTAGCTTTTAATATGTTGCTAATATATAGGGGAAGCCCATTAGTATTAGCAACCGGAACGACCCTTTCATTCTCCTTAAGGGAGGATTTAATTAGGGTTGAAAGTGATTCGACCGCGGTGTCGATTTTTACAGGACTGTCTAAGTCTAAGTCCGACGATAGGTAATTAGGGGAGTCCTGCGAGTCCATAGCTTTTGCTAGTGAGTCCTTGAAACCCTTCCAGTTAGTGAAGGTTTTCGTAGTTATAATAGGGGGTGGCTGATGGCCAAGAATAAGAGAGACCGGTCGGTGATCGGATCCTATATCGTCTAGTGTCTCAATAGACCTGAGGTTGAGTGAAACTCCTTTGAGTAACGCAAAATCTAGTACATCTGGGTTATAATCGGTATTATCGGGATAGTGCGTTGCACCGAGCGGGCTGAAAACGGTTAAGTCAAGAGACTGCGTTATATCACGCAGTATCCTACCATTAGTATTAATCGTACGGCATGTCCATTCAGTATGTTTAGAGTTGAAATCTCCAAACATAATGACTGAATTACTTTGAGATAAGATTGCCTCAAAATCATCTTTGAGGGGGAGGTTTTTAGGGGGAATGTAACAGGAGGCTATGACTAAAGACTGATGTCCCGTCATAGATATCCTGCATAACGTAGCTTCCATATTGGTAAGCTGTGGAGTATCAATAAGAGAGCAATGTAGTGTCTTCTTGTAATAAATGGCCGTGCCGCCGCCTCGGCGGTCGTGCCTATCATTACGAAGAAGAGAATAATTTTTAATGGATAAGCCTTTATTGTCTGTGTGTTTAAGATTGGTTTCCTGTAAGAGGAGAAAATCAGCTTCGCGATCTTTAAGGAAGAGCTTAAGTTCTGGGAGATTATTACGCAATCCGCGAATATTAAATGAAATAAGCGATAGCCCTTTGGGCTTGATACGACCGTGACTTCTAGGCAGAGCAGAAGGCTCTGTCATTATAAGCTAAGTTAATTAAGTTAACTTAGCTTACAACGAACGCAATAAATTACTGTGTTCTGCGAGAGCCAAAAGCCGGTCCTGAGGGGACCGGGCGGCGCGCAGTTTACTCGCTAAAACCGAGATTTCGTTAATGTCGATGTTCCTTATCGCGGCGTAAACCGTGTTAAAGTCATCGCCAATTGTCGACTGTTTCTGCTGCGGAGCAGAAAATACCTGTGGCGGTGG
This sequence comes from Parnassius mnemosyne, assembly GCA_963668995.1. Lineage (NCBI taxonomy): Eukaryota > Metazoa > Arthropoda > Insecta > Lepidoptera > Papilionidae > Parnassius > Parnassius mnemosyne. The sequence goes on from CAVLGL010000126.1 coordinate 48,677,787, forward strand.
ATCTACCTTTTTGGGGCCCCAGGCAAAAACTGGAGCCTGCATAGGCTTTGAGAAGCCCGGTGGTGGCCTAAGCGGTGCCTGCGGTGGTCTCGGGGGACCCTGAGGGGGTCGTGCAAAGCCCTGAGACGGCTGAGATGCGCCCTGACGGGGCTTCCTAACATATAAGGTCGGGAATGAACGGTCATTTACCGGCGGTGGTGCCTGTCTTGCTATGCGCGGACGAGGAGCGCACGGGCATCCTCTGTAGCTCGCCGGGTGACCTGTCTGTTGACACAGGACGCACGCGGGCGGGGATACGGCATCTTTAGGCCGAGGACACTCTTTGGTGATGTGTGGATCTAGGCACTTAACGCACCTGGGTGGGGCGGAGCAATTGGCCGCCGCGTGACCATATAGTTGGCAGCGGTGGCACTGCGCCGGGAAACCGCGCCTATGCGGTGACTCAACCCTAACTCCCGACAAGCCGCACACCGTGCGTACTTGCCGGAAGATGGTTTGCGCCTCCGGAACGTTGGTTAGGATGGCTAAGACTATCGGGTATCTCAGCCCGGTCCTACTGTGCATTTTATGAACAGCTTCGACGGGGAATCCTTGTGACTTAAGGTCATCAAGAATCTCCTCGTTGGAGAGTTCGAACGGGACGCCTCGGATGACGGCCTTAACTTAACGCTCTTCCGGAAGAGCGTATGTATGATACGATACTCGTTCGTTAGTAAAAAGCCTAGTGAGTCGGCGAAAATCGTCAATAGATTGGGGAACTATTTTTATCGCTACGCCCATGTTCGTAGCTATGTCATATTTAATTCCAGAGTCGTAGCATACCTTACTCAGTCTAGTGAACTCGGCCTTGTCTCTCAAAAAGACAGGGGGCGGAACTGGTTTTTTCGCGAGTTGCGGAGCGCAACATGAAGCCGGCTTCGACGGCGCTGCAATATCTAAGGGGGTCGAGGCAGCGGCGGGGGCTGCGGAGGTAGACGCGGCAGCGGCGGGGGCTGCGGGGGTGGGGGGAGCGGCACGGGCCGCTTCGGCGGGGGGCGAACGGTTTTTCGCGGCGCGCTTCGCTGCGCGCTTTGACGACACCGTGGTGTAAGACGTGTTAGAGTTGTTAGAGTCACCGGTATCATCGGAGTCAGAGGACTCCGATGTCCTGGTGCTAGACTTTTTAGCAGGCCTCTTCCGGGAGGCAGATATTGACGACGCGGTGTCGGAGTGAGAGCACTCCATGTCGATTTCTAGCGGCGCGAAAGAGTTTCGAGACGCGAGGTAGTCCGCAATAACGGGCGGCGGTGCCTGAACGGCGGGAGGAGCCAGAAGGGCTGAGATGGCTGCTGCAAGAGCTTGCGGGTCATTTTGGAACCTATGGTATGCATCGCGCACGTAACCTTTAAAATTCTGCGAGGACATTTTAACCGATTCTACAACAAAACTAAAAATAAACTAAAATTAGAACTATCGTATGGCTTGGGGGATCAGGGATCACCGTTCTGAAAAGAACGGGACGCTCTTAATCCAAGAAACAGACCCCTGTTCTCAAAAGAACAGGGACTTGCTCTGAAAAGAGCAAGTAACGTTTTACAAGAAACAGATACACGGAATATAATAAACAGATATGTAATAAAATATACTAATAAACTTATACACTAGTATCTAGTGTTCTACAATATAAACAAGCGGTCAGCCAACCTCCCCGACCGAGAGCGGGGGGGTGAGAACTGAAAGTTAGCAGGAAAACACTTACCGGACTTCAGCGCTAGGCGCCCACTATCTGAAAAGCGCGAGGCGCGGAGCGGGGGGCACTAGCGTTGGGACGCTAGGCACGCGAACTACCTGTACACAACCGCTCGGGGGCGGTGCAACAGGCGGAATCAAAAAAAAACTGTCAAAATGGCATTATTTAATTGACTGATGAAGAGCTATCGTAACACAGAGCCATCTATGCAAATAAAGCTGTAGTTTTTGAGTTATAAGAAACTGACGATATTAACCGGATGACCATATTATCCTCACCTACTATATAATACATCGAAGAAAAAGTAATCGCAAGTATAAACTATTTTAATATTTTACTGTTTAATTTTTTTTAAATAACAGAACAGAAACTCGCACAAGAATTTCTTGCTAAAGCAACCATATGGTTCGATCTCGACATACTTGTTATAATAATACTTTTATTCGCCAAAGTTATTACCGTATTGAAAGGTCACTGCCAAAAAAAATTGAATAAGATCCTAGAGAATCAAACCAGCCCTCGACGTAAGGAAACGCCCTTAAAAATCAACTGTTTCCCTCTGCAAGGGGAAAACGAATGTGAAAAATCGACATTTAATAGGCGACCGGCCATTTCGCAAATGGGTACAGTACCCTAGAAGGGTGATGATTTACCGTGGCAAAGTTTGGAGCGAGTTTGAAATGCACGAGGGGTCCGCTGCGATTCCCAATTTTTGTTGTGAAGGCTTTTTGAAAGCCTATTTCCTACAATAGCCATCAGGTGCAAGTCTTTATTTAAAAACTTTTTATTACAATTCTTTCAATTAACAATTGTAATTGATATATTAATACTTTTAACTTGCATTGTGTTTGAGCAATAGCAGTAAAGTAACTAAAAGTTTATATACATCCCATGGCTGGGCACATACCTGTTCTCGTTACTGAGGAATTTTGGGACAGGGAATAGTTCGCAAGTCCTAAGTATTTATTAAATTTTAGTTCTCTCACGCATGCAGGTTTCTATCACGATGTTTTTGACTAAAGCATTTTGTAAATCAACCCATCTATCCATCCATTACAGCCTATTAAAGACCACTAGTCTAGTCTAACTAGTGTTGAAACAGCTAGACTAGTTTACTTTAGCTATTTCCATAGCATAATGTCGTACGTTATTTTGCTATTGGGATACGCAGCTGACACTGAAATTATATTTGTTTTACAGAAGAGGGCCACAAGAGCAATTTATGATTTAAGGCCTAAAGAGTCGCTGCGACAAAAATTTAAGGAAATTAATATATTAACTTTGGCCTCTCAATACATTTATGAAAATGTAATGTACGTACACAAAAATAAAAGTAGTTTTACAAAAATAAGTGATATTCATTCTGTAAATACTAGGAACAGACACAAGCTAGTAGTACTAGTTACTCGACTCCATCGAGTCAGTAATTCATTCTTGGGGCATTCTTGACGCTTTTACAACAAAATTCCAGAAAATATACAAAATTTGACCTGCTCAAAGTTCAAAAACTTTATTAAACTAAGTTTGTATAAAAAGGGTTATTATAATATTAAAGAATTTATAGATGATAATAACCCCTGGAAATAAGGCGATCGCTACCAAGCTATTTCTAATTTGTTGTGTTGTTAATTTGTGTAACGTACATGATTTTTTTACGTGGTAGAGCCGTACTGCAGCTATATTAGTAGTATAGTTATAGCACGAATGGGTCAGCTCTACCGGGGAAGGACCACGCTGTCACAGAATACCAGCGTCAAATAGCAGCTTACACTGCTGTGTTTCGTATGGTGAGTGTAGAGAACCGGAGACCCATTTTACTGGAAAAGAGGCATTCTATCTTAGTCCTCACGGGTGACAACGCATCCGCATTTTGATTCCCAAACGAGGATAGATGTAGATGTCTATGGGCCACAGCAACCACTTACCATCAGGTGGACTGTGAGCTCGTTTGTCACCCTATCCTATTAAAAAAAAACATGATTGTAAGCTGTCATTTAAAAAAAAGTCCCGCTGGGTTTCTTGCTGGTTATTCCCAGGACAGAGGTTTTTTTTCGAACCAGTGGTTATTATACAAAAGAGTGACTTTCAATAAGTATTATTTATAATCTATATTGAATAAAAAAGTTTCTGTTTCTGTTTCTGTTACTGCTGCACATAGGCCTCCCCAAAGATTTTCTGTTCGGGAGGAATTTGCAAAAGAGGGTAACAAGTCAGGAGATAGTCAGCAGCCCTAATAACGACTAAAAATAAAAAAACTGCGGTTGCCAACCCGCTTGCCAGGCGTGGCAATTATGGCAAATATCCCCCCTATGAGGCAATGTATGGGGAGGACTATGTTCACCAATGGGCTGGAATAGGCTTTAAAGATAACGGTATGTTTAAAAACATTCAAATATAGATAATGAGGTAAAGATTAAAAGGAAATTATTAGGATTCCTCTTTTGCTTCTACCCATTTTTTTAGTTTTTAGCCGAACTTAAAAAAGACAATTCGACTGTATGTTTTGTTTTTCATATACGTAATCATCAATAATCGTGAATCGATATTTTTTTATTATTAATTAATAATAATTTCTTCCTCCACCCGTATCATCGGATCATACACAATTATCAGAATAAAAAAGTGTTCAGCGCTATCAAAGAAAATTTAATAATTTGGACGGAGGCCTGCAAGCTTACTCTTGAATCCAATATCAATTTCGATCCAATGTCAATTTCAATCCAATGTAATTTCAAATTTGACAGATTACCGTACTCTCGAAAACAATTTTGGTAATATTGGATTGAAATCTAAATTGCGCTTCTATTCGCCCAAAATGTTTTTGTACCACATGAAGTTAGCTGCGTTACTCTCAGCAATAAGATGTTTCATTTATCGTAAAACCGGTGAAGCTGTAATAAATCCTATGTAACTTTCTTAAATTAGCGTTTAAGTAATAAAAAAACATAAAAAAGTGTGTTTCGACAAACTTAACATGTTTTCACACGGTTCTTGTAAAAACAGCTTGATTTACGAACTTTGAATGTTTTTATAGCCTGTAAAGTGTGTGTGCCTTTACCCTTTTTTTGTTAGACATACTTGAAAAACATTTCATAAGTTCATAACTCAATTTCAAAATAAATGTTTTTAAGTATTTCTGAAATACTTAAAAAGTTTGGTGCTGATTATTTCGTAATAGTTCGTCGTCAGAGTAACATGGCTAATCGTCCAACTCTAGCACAAATTGAAGCTTTAGTTGAATTTTTAGAACAAAACGTTGGAATTGCGAAAGGTTTACTACGGACAAATCAAGCAAAAATGGAAGTAAAGAGGCAATGGGCATCTGTAGCTACAACTTTAAATTCATTGGGGGGAGCAAATAAAGATGGCCAAGGTTGGGCTAAAGTAAGTCTATTAATATATTTAAAAATATGAATACTTCTTTTTTTAATTGTTATATTTAAATAACTTATGCATGGTTTTTAGTATTGGGCAGAGAAGAAATGTGCCTTGAAAAAATTGTGTGCTCAGCATAGTAAATCCATGAGACGCACTGGTGGTGGCTCTCCTTACGACCTGCCCATGTTATCGGCGTTGGACAAGAGATTGGTGGCAGTTATGGGTGGTCAAGAGTTTGCTTTTGGAGACTGTCAACTTGCAGTAGATCCTTTTCACCACTTGGTAATTATTCATAAAAAATGTTGTAAACTTAGTTACTATACTAGCTTTTAGTCTAAGAAGAAAATTTGTATTCTCTCTGTAGCCTTATAGATAGATTTTATAATCATATTATGTTTGTAAATTTTTAGGAACATCAAATGATACAAGCAAACCCTTTGACTTCTCCAGCAGAAAAAATAAATTTACAATCAGAAAATGAAGAAGTAGTGATAGGAATTTGTACTTCCCCTATTCCTGGCACCTCCCAAGATACACCACAATCACCTCCGCATAAAAGTAAGCAATTTTTATCGTAATAGAATGTGACTTACATTAACCAAAATTCAGGTTCTATTATAAGTTTGGAAATTTAACCTTGCCTTATGGCATTCTTCTTGGGAAGCCTATGATCAGCAGTGGACTTGTTAGTCCCTTTAGCTTGAAGTAGTTACAGACTTGCAATCTGTATGCATCATACTTATAAGTGACTTAAAAAGGGTCACCCACTGATTTTTTGTCAACAACCTTTCAACTTTAAACATAAATTGTTAAACATGTCATTTTCTTAAGTAGGTGAGTGTTTCTAAGTTTGAAAGACCTTTATAAATTCTTGTGATGCTTAAAACATTTAATCCAAATATTCCATCTCAATATTAAATGTCCATATTTTATGGTCATGGAATGGATTTATTTATATCTGAGACATGTTTTAAAATATGCTTTATTTTAATTTCAGAATCAAAACTTAAATCCATGCCACGTGTCAAGCAATGTCGTTCTGTCACAAGAAATAACCAAGATATGGAACGACTGGTACAAATCGAGGAGCAACGTGTCAGGGCGGAAAATATAATTGCACAAGCATTTGCAGATGTTTCTGCTGCATTAATTCGTAACATAGAAATTCAGGAGCAACGTGTTAGGGCAGAAACTATAACTGCACAAGCATTTTCAAATGTTTCTACAGCATTAGATCGTAATGCTGTAGCTGTGGAAAATATAGCCCGAGCCTTAGAGGGTTTATCTGCTGTCTTTAATCAAAACAAAACACAACAACATCAAGAATAACATTTCTGTAAAATTAAAAAAAGGTCTTACTTAATTTTTATTTGAATGATTTCATGTTTATTTTATTTAATTTTTTGTTTTTAATTTCATTTTTAATGTACACTAAATTTGTAATTTAGTTTATTTTTAATTTTAAGTATGGTAAGTCTATAACCATGTAATGTATGACAATCAACATATTTTCTATAACGCCATGTAAGATATGGCAATTTAACTATGAATCTTACTAACTGGAAAGTTTAAATGCAGGTAAAAATAGATAACTAATAGGTCTAGCAGTTAAACATTGATATGCCAGTAAAATTAGTAATATAAAATTTAAAAACGTTATGTATGTTATTATATTTTCTTAAAATATTTTGGTATTAAATAAAAATATTGGTTCAACAGTCCTACAATTTTATTTCAAAATCACAATTAAAATTAAGGTATAAGAAACTATTAATTCTTGTAAATCACATACTTAGTCTAACATTTTTCAATAACACATCTACAGGTGTAGAAATCTTTCATATTACATTAAGGTAACAAGTAAGACCATGTTTTTAAAAATCATATTAATTTTGTCATAATATACACAGGCAGGCCTATGTTCCGCAGTGGACTTTTATAGGCTGCAACGGAGAGATAGATAATATGACATGAAAGTAAGAAGACTTGATATGAGAACAGTTTTACCTTGATATTGAATATCAAGAGGTTACAGGTTTAAATAGTTTAAAAGACTATACATTTTAATCTAACTGTTTAGAATAATCTGAAAGATTTGAAAATAAGCCATTACTTTAATTATATCCTCTTGGGATTTATTTGGCTTCATACCAAGCTTATGAAGCCACTTTTGGCATACCTGCAAAACAAAATAATATTGTCCACCTTCAGATGGAATTACAATAATTTTCTTAATTTATTAAAAGAGTAATAAAAAGACAACAGATAGCCTGTAAATTTTCCAGGTTTTATTGTAAATTTTAAGAAATTAACAAAATACAATTAAAAACTCAGTAACAGAAAGTAAACACTCAATTATTGTTATTGATGTAATAAAACTATAAAAAAAGAAAGTCATTGAAGTCAAAAAAATTAGCCTATGCAGTAAATTTCTACTGTTTGGCACATTGTTGCATCCGAGCTGTATTATGTAGCTTAGTATAACCTTAGTTACAAGAAAGAAAGCAGCCTTTATGATCATTAGGTTTTAAATAAAATAATAAGGTGCAAAATGCATCAATGGCTTACAGCAGTACATAAAATATCTATTTGGGAAAATATAAAACTTACAAAATTCACTACTTAAAACAATTGTACATTGAACAATTAAAAGAAATTTCAAAATGATTATAGTAAACAATTTTACTATTATAAGGTATTTAGAGGTTATGACAAGTTAAAATATAAGTTATGTGTTAAGGACATAGAAAAAATCTTTATTTTTTTTCTGTTATTATATATTATGTAGGGTTTCATACCTACCAGGTTATACCTTCATATAGTAAAATAACTATGGTAAACGTACAATAGAGTTGTGTGATATGAATAGCTACTCTATATTTGAGCATAAGCCATTTAGGTTGCTATCAGTAATATAAGGCTAAAAATGTTGGTTTTTAACTATTATGTACATAATAATGTATATGGAAGGTATATTCAGCTGCAAATTTCTGTTCTTTGATGGTAGTGAACAATATTGCAAATAATAATATTATTAAAAAGCATAAAGGTTTTTGAAATAAAAAGTGACACTTCTCAACTGGATGGAAAGAAGCCATTGGAACTTAAACAATTATGGGTTAATCCTTCATTGTGAGGAAATTACATATATTATTATTGGATACGAATATGCTTATAATTTTGTAAATTGTAGAACACAATACAAAACCTTTAAAACAAAACAATAATATAGATATTATGAATAATACTTCATCATTATCATCATCATTACAGCCTAGTAATATAAGTGTATATAATACCTTATTTTTTTTTTATAAAATAAGGAAAATTGCAAAATTTTTCTATTCATTGATTCATTGATAATCGCAACCCTGTCTTCAAACATCTATATATTGTAAAGAATGTCTCGGACAAGGAGAGAGTATAATTAAATGGTTAAACCATTTAATTATACTTAATTAGTAATTAAGTGTGATAAAACATTACTACAAGGTACCTAATATTACATTATTCTAGCAGCAAAGAGATGTTGAACTAAAGCAGTTCTTTTTTCAATTCCTCTCCTTAGTTCAGCAGCCGATGTGACATTTAAACGTTCTTCAGGAATGGAGATATTTCCTGAGTCATCAGTTTGGATTGCATTATCCTCTAACTCCTCATGCATGAAATCGTATCTTTTATTACACATATTATGTAGGACACAACAAGCAATTGTTATTTTTCCTGCTCTGTTAGGGTGATAATGCAACACCCGATGGCCCAGCAAACATCGCCATCTATTTTTTAACCTACCTATTGTACGTTCTACAGTGTTACGTGCTGAGCAATGCAACTTATTGTAATATTCTTCAGCAGAGTTCATGTCGGCATTCAGTATGGGAGTCATCATATACTCTCTTTGAGCATACCCTGAGTCACCTAAAATTAAAAATAAAACAATGTATAGTATGATATGGTTTAAACATAACTCATGATGTTCTTTGCTTTTATTACGCTCACCTAATAAATACACATTTTCTCCTGAGCTAATCAACGAAATCATATGGTTTTTAACTGGATGCTGGTTCCATATAAAACTATCATGAGAGGCTCCACCAAAAGAAGCATCTACTGACAGTATATTTAAATCAGCATCACATACCTGGAAATTAATTTAATAATTAAATATATTTTCATCACAAAATATTATTATAAAATATTTTCAAATTCTTACAATTAAAACATTTCTTGAATGAAAATGCTTTCTGTTGAAAAACCTCTCTTCATTTTCTGTGGGTCTAACAATACTTATGTGTGTACCATCAATACAACCCAAAACAGCAGGTATATTAAATTTTTCATAAAATCTGAAACATATTTGAAGCACTTAACAAACATACAAAACAAATATTTTAAAATAAGTACACGCAAGTAATTGTACCTTCGTTTTATAGCATCCCTTTCTTGACGTGTTTGCGGAAATCTTATCCATTTACCAAGGATATTATGATTATTAAGAGCATCAGTCACTTCTCTGATGGCACGAGACGCAGACTGCTGAGACATCAATGTGCCATATGTGCCACCTACTAATCTTTGGTAACTTCCAGTAGCATAGAAGTACAAAGCTACCAAAATCTGCAAACGCAGTTAATTAGCTATATATTTTTTTGTTCTATAGGCACCTATAAAAGAATAAGCAAAAGAGTTAAAGTACTTACTTTATATTTAGGTGATATATCACTTCTTCTCTTTGGACATTGCATATACGGCTTTAATTCATTAATTATTTCTTCAATAAAGTCCTTATCCACACGGTAATTAGCTCTCAACTCATCATCACTCATAGAAAAGGCTTTGTCCATATATCGCATCATTCGTCGTTCATTTCGTCTTTGTTTTAATTGTAATGCACGGTTACGTCGAAGAATAATGACCGGAAGAGCTAAACGTGCCATTATTATGTTGAAAAAATAATATAATTGCAGAAAACAAATGATTAATATCAACACAATTGCTACAACGTTACTCTCTTGCTATTGTCTAAATTCAGATTCCAAACACAATACGCAGCTGTCAAATAACTGTCTAAACTGCGTCAAGAGTGCCGATTATGGTTACTATTGGAATAGATATTTCAATTCCAATTTTAATTAGTTCAGAAAATGACAACATAATATTGAACTAATTTGGCGCTAGAGTCGCTTTCAAGAGTACGAAACGTCACAATTCCAATCCCGATCGATCGGAATTGCTTTCGAGAGTAAGCCTGCAGATGGCACTAAACTCTAAAAATTAAAATTAAATTAGACTTAATATAATTGGAATCATAGTTTAATAATAATATCAAAATATTTACGTTATCTACACGATTACTTTAAAAAAAAATAGTAATACTTTAATTTGTTTTTATATTTTTTTTTGGATTGCCAACACAAGAAACAGTACCTGAAAATAACAAGTAAAACAGTACACGTACGTAAGATATTAATAATTTTTAATATTGATTGACATTTATTACACTACTTGAAATGAAAAGCAATTTTTACATTGTTTTTAGATTTATAAAACTCTCAGACTGGTCATTATGCGTTCAACAATTAAACTAGATTTCGGTCAGTATGAAATCAGATACGAAGTCTTCGACGCAGTCCATTCTGGTTACACTGCTGGAAGCGACATCACGTGTCAAACAACGGGCTGTGACGTCTCCAGGAAGAAGCGTTCAGGAAACAGAGGGAAACATTCATCGCTTTACTATGCTCAAGTTATAAGATACAGCGGAAACTTTTTAGATAACCTTTAACTGTAGTGAGTATAGCGGTCGAGGTATTTATTAACGTGCATTGTCCAAAGTGCAAGCACTTATTTTTTATTTATAAAGATAAAGGGGGAAAAAGACCTTCTTGTATAGAATTGTTAGTGTTGTTTTTTTTACAGTGGTAGAGCCACGCGGCAGCTTTTGCTGCCGCACGGATGGGCCGGCTCGAACCGGGGTGGTACCATGACCTCACAGAAAACCAGCGTGAAGTATAGGTTTACCTCTGCGTTTCGCTTGGTAAGTGCAGGTGGCCGGAGGCCCTTTTTACTGGAAATGAGGCATTCCATCTTAGTCCTCACGGGTGACAACGCATCTACATTTTGTTTTGTAATAGAGGATAGATGTAGATGTTTATGGGCCGCAGCAACCACTTACCATCAGATGGACTGTGTGCTCGTTTGTCACCCTTATTCTATAAAAAAAAAATAGAGTCTAACAATCGGGGTTGAGATCATTTGTTGGTGGCATTATTTTTCTTTGACGCCAGCGTAAAACGGAATGATTTTTCATTAAATTTATATAATTTATTTATTTTATTGCAGGTAGGTAAGTTTATATAATATTTTCGTGAGGCAAAACCGGTTGGTTTTCATAATTAGTATATTAATAATTTAAAATAAATATTGTGAAACTAGTACAAGCGTTTTTCAAAATCACAAAAATGGAATGATCTTTTTTTGTAATAACGTGATAATAATATTATAATTGATTATCATCTACAGTTATAATTTAACTATTTGCGATAATATAAACAACTTTTTAATTATTATTGTAACGGGAGAAAGCAATATATTTCTCAAATAGGGCTTTTAATTATTACTATAATATTTTTTTCTATATGTTATAACGCTTTCTGCTTTTCACTTAATCGTTATGCGACAGAAGTATTGCGTTCGCCGCCATTTTGAGATTACCCGCCTGTGAGCGGCTCGGCTTAATTTATTGCCGAGGAAAGTGTTTGAATTGTTAATGTTTTACTCGTATTTAGCCGACTGCCAAGAGCATATGGTCCTGCTGGCCGCACAAAATCGAAACTTTTTATTTTGTTTTTATTGGAAATAAAAGTCCAAGATTAGCTTCTATGAGTCTGTTAAAATCTGACGTTATTTACTTTATATATATAATATTCTATGATATTTTCCTGCAAAGTTCTTTCTCTATATTTATACATGATGTTCTTTAGTATACCATTAAAGAAGATGCAAAGGTGTTAATAATATGCCCTCTTGGTCCCACTAAAATAATTAGCATCCAGGCTCGGCAATCGTAAATATTCTAGTGAAACTAACGTGTACATGTTCTTGGTTTTTATTTAGCTCCTTTTTTCATTATGTTATCACAGTTTGACCTATATTCAATAAAGAAGACATAACAACTAATAAAAGTATATTTATAAGTAAATATAGCTCCTCGGTCATTCCAAAGTATTAAAACACATAGTATTAAGCGCAACGCCAATATTTGCAGACATTAAATTCCATACTTCTATCTTTAAAAAGGAGAAAGATCTTAATTCGAGTGTATGATCTTATTTGTATTTATGTTACTCGATATTTTAGTCCATTATTGAGTTTTCTACCGACTTCAAAAAGGAGACGGTACTCAATTTGACTGTATGTTTTTTTATATGTGTTACCTCATATTTTTTACTGGGTGAAGCGATTTCGATTACTCTTTTTTTATTTGTAAGCTGGTGTTTCACATATATCTGACCAATAGTTTTTGAGATATTCTTAATAATTTATATTGAAGTTGGTTTTACAAAATTTTTAACTTTGAATTATAATGGTTATTTTTATTTAATAGGTTGATCTTCAGGTGTAGTCCCATGTAAAGTGGAGAAATAATCCATCTCTTAAGGATGGAAAAATAGGGAATGAAGTTTTTGATGTAACCATTTAGACGACATTCGAGCTTTTGATAATGCGTAGTCAATTCAAAATTGTCAAAAATTACACTTTCAACAGAAGTAAAAGCAGACTTCAAAAAATAAAAGAAATGATTTTTTTCTGCACAATAGCTTTAGAAGTTGGAGCTGCACTACACTACACTAAGTCTTAGCACCGACTTCTGAAGCTATTATGTGGAAATGACTTAATTCATTTTAGTTATTTTAAGTCGCCTTTTACTTTTATTAAAAGCCTAACAAAAGTGTTCTTTGTGATTAATATATTATTATTTTAACACAATAAATAATAGATACTGATCATATAAATCGAAATTGATACTTGGGATATTCGATATTATAATTTATTACACAAAAGACTTATAATGAAATTAATTCAAAACTGGGAATAAAGCGAGGAAGATCTTTTATTCTCGGAAAGCAATTAAATTATGAACGCGAGACAGTGACCCGAGGGAGTCTACTTCAGTCCGAAGGCTTATCAATCAAATAGTTTGTAGAGATCCTTAGTCAATATGGAACCTTTTTAAAATTACTGTGCTTTATTTATATTAGATGACTGTTTTCTGTAAATATCCATATAGTAAGTTTAAACATTTAAGAATTCGTAACATTTTTTAGTTTTTCGCCATCGATCGTAAATAGGCATATAAAATCGCAAAAAATTCAGTTAGTTACTAACGCTCGAATGGTCCCGGTATAAAAAAACAAACTCAGGTAGACTTACGTGGCTCATCAGCGCTGCGGTGTCTGTTACTTTAGCGTTATGCTGAGTCGGTGGCCTTTTTGTGACTACAGTCCTTTTTTTAATATTTTATTAGCTTTTTTTATTTTTGTAAAAGTAAGTTGCAGCAATGAATAAATATGTTCTTTCTTTTTTATTCAAGCAATATGATAAAAGAAGTCCGTCTCATACGAGTACAGGCCTCCTCCCATTTTTAAAAGGGCTATGGCTCAATTAATCAGCCAGCTGCGTGATTTTTTTTAATTCTTGAGATTTGCAGGTTATCTTTTACGATATTTTCCTTCAACAAAGTAAATCAGTGGTTAAAATTCTAATTTACGATGAATTTGGTGCCAACGGGGATCAATTTTAATGTCATTTGAAGGGCTAAATGTTCCCTCGGTTTTAGAGCCTTGTGGATTATTTAGAGACGATGGCAGGAGACCCGACGGTATGACATTGGTCCCTTGGGAGAGAGGTAAAGCCCTAGTGTGGAACGCTACTTGCGTAGACACTCTGGCGGCCTCTCATCTCAGGGGTACCTCGTTTAGAGCCGGGTCGGCATCAGAGGCAGCTAAACTGAATAAGTAGCTCAAATATGAGTCTCTGAGAGACAACTACATATTTGTGCTGTAGAGAATATCGGTCCGTAAGATTCACGTGCGGTGAAGTTCTTAAAGGAACTCCATCCGCGGCTGGTCGTTGCTGCTGGTGATAGGAGAGCTGGCCCTTTTCTCGCTGAAAGGCTAAGTATAGCAATTCAGCGGGGAAACGCAGCCAGCGTTCTTGGTACGCTACCGCGGGAAGAAGGACTATATGATAATTAAGTTATTAGTTTTAGTTTCTTTTATTATAATTTTAAATGGACTTATGATATTAATTATAAATATATTAATACGAAAGACAGTGTACTGCACTGATGCCCTGTCTCAGTGAAAGTGTGGACTTCACGTTTACTTAACTTTTATAACTCTTCGTTTTATTTCACAGTCCAGCTCGTAAGACGTCTACATTTAAAATCATAAATTAAGATAATGTGGTTACTTATGTAATGACAATTATTTTAAGAAAAAAAAAATATCCCGCTTGGTTTCTTTCGAACCAATGGTAAAGCTTAAGTTACTTTCAATAACTTTTCTTGTTATGTTTATTGAACAAAATTATTCTGTTCTATTCTTAGATTTTAGTAAATATAACGTACATAGTAACCATTATTTAAATTTTTGATATTACGGACAATGTTTAAAGAACAATGGCAGACTTTCATACATAAAATTAGTTGAGGAGGAATGGTATATATATATATATATATATATATCAAAAATATCTTAAAATGATAAGCGTCTGTCCCTTAATAACTCTACCAAAGAATTTTGTCCTAAGAAGTCGTCAAAAAAAGATATTTAGATTTAAAACATTTTAGGTTATGTCTTTATATCTTATATCACTTGGAAAAAGTCATGCCTCCTGTTGTTGTTTGATGTTAGCTTAAAACATTCTTAACATAATGTGCCCTACCTACATAATTGAGAGTTTCTAGATTATTGTATCTCTATTATATATTTGCATACTATAAATGTATATTTCTGGCATGGCTCCAGGGCCTTTGTGTCATATAGTGACATTCTCAGAAGGGCTAGAACCCAGAGCCGTAAAGCGAGTAAAAAAACTGACATTTTGTTTTAGCTGGTGTTGCCATAACATTAAATGGCATTGTTACAAATAACTATGATTGAGATAAAGTATTATTGTAGGAAGTTCTTTGTCAGAGACTTATTTTCAACCATATCACTTTAATTTTTATGGTTACTGATAGTATAGTTATTAGGTTATTACTAATAATAACTTAATATAAAAATATTTTGTGTTTGTGTGTTGTGTTGGTAGTCTTACAAAGTGTATACGAAAATAGTATGAATATAGTAAATGGCAACACTTGAATAGAGTAAAAATGATTTAAGTCATTTGATATTCCCAAAAATGTTTGTTTTTTTCTGTGGCTTTAATTAAAATACATTTTTATTTGAGAAATCATAGAAAAATAATAAAAATAATTTTATATATAACTTATTTCTAGACGCAATAACTTTTGTCAACTATATTTCTGACATTGTTCTTTACTATATCGCGTAGTATGAAACTTTAATCGTAAGGTGGTAAGAGGTGACAGGGGTAACAAATCAGGAGATAGACAGCAGCGTCTTCCTAATAACGACTGAAAAACTGCGGTAAAAAAACCGGCATGCCACGAGTGGCAACTATGCCCTCTATGAGGCAATATATGGGGAAGCCAATGTTCAGGAGTAGAATTTAATAGGCTGTAACGATAACGGTAACGGACGAAGTAAGAAGGAGAATCTAACCCTCAATTTTTTCCATTGGGGTCGTAAGAGGTGACTATGGGAACTGTCTCACCTCATACGAGTAGATTCTCATAGATGGCAGTATAAACATTTCGTTTACCTCAAATATACGATACCCAGATAAGCGAAACGGAGCAGCATTATATATATTTTTTATAGGATAGGGTGACAAACGAGCACACAGTCACCTAATGGTAAGTGGTTTCTGTGGCCCATAGACATCTACATCTATCCTCGTTTGCGAATCAAAATGCAGATGCGTTGTCAGCCGTGAGGACTAAGATGAAATGCCTCTTTTCCAAAAAAAAAGATCTCCGGTACTCGTCACTCATCATACGAAACACAGCAGTATTAAGCTGCTATTTTACGCTGATATTCTGTGAGAGGGTGGTCCTTCCCCGGTCGAGCCGACCCGTTCGTGCTAAACTATACTACCAATATAGCTGCAGCATGGCTCTACCACGTATAATATGTGCGAAACGTCTGGAACTGTGATTACCAACTTAAAAATATATTTTCGCTATATTCTCGCATAATGAAATTGCTATTAATATTCAATTTTAATAAAAGCAGTGCAGGCAATTTTTCTAAAATATTTAATTCGTTCGTTCCTTTACAATTAATTTATATTATTGAGGTTCTATTAAAATATTATCTGTAAGCGGAGAAGACTTAAAGTACGCCTTTTTATAATTACAGAGCGAAACCTTATAAAAGACTCCTTAATTTACTTCTAAATTGATTACGGACGCTCTGAAATTTCTACTGAAAAGACTTGGCCGAGGAAAATTTTCGTAATTTTCTTAAATACCTGTGTCGTTGGCCAATTTGATTAAATATACTATTCTGAAAATTTAAATTATTGGAATTTATTTTTTCTTATATTGTTGACAAATTAAAATAAAAATAAATATTTAATTAAACCAACCGAGAAATGGTGGTGTAAGAATACCCACTACCCCATATCGTCCCGTGGGTGTGTAACTGAAACAGAAGATAGGCAGCAGTGTCTATCTCATAGCAACTCAAATTTATAAAAAAACTTCTGTTACCAACCCACTAGCTAAGCCTGGCAACCATGGCAAAATTTCCTATGAGGCAAGAAAGGACAACAGTGCTTGTTGAACACAACAGTGGACTTTTATAGGCTGTAAGGGGTGGATGAAAAGAATAATAAATAGTGTTCGACTTCAAAAAAAGGGGAAGGTTATTTTTTTTGAAGTCGGTTACTTCGATCGTGGGTATAATTCGACTGTATTATTTGGACTATTTATAATTAAATAATATTTTTTTATAGGAGAGGGGGCAAACGAGCATGCGGCTCACCTGATGGTAAGTGACTACCGCCGCCCATGAACAACTGCATCACCAGGGAGGGAATTGCAGATGCGTTGCCGGCCTTTTAAAAAGAAGTACGCTCTTTTCTTGAAGGTCCCTAAGTCGTATCGGTCCGGAAAAATCGCTGATGGTAATCGATTCCACAAGGAAGTCGTGCGAGGAAGAAAACATCTTCTAAATCGCACAGTGGTGGACCGCCAATCATCCAGATGGTGTGGATGGTATCGGGAGTTCTGCCGCGATGTGCGTTCGTGAAATTTGGCGGCTGGGATTAATCCGAACAATTCCTCAGAGCACTCCCCATGGTAGATGCGAAAGAAAATGCAAAGGGATGCAACATCTCTTCGCAGTGCCAATGAATCGAGCCGATCGGAAAGGGCTCGGTCGTCGACGATTCGAGCCGCTCTGCGTTGGATGCGGTCAAGTGGAAGGAGCTGGCACTGGGGAGCCCGATGACGATGTAAATAATGCTCTATCGAAACTAGTACATTGGTTTAACGTCAACAATTTGCTCTTAAACGGCAATAAGAAAAAATGTATTAAATTTACAATACCTAATGTAAAACATTCGAAAACCAATGTGCTCTTAAATGGGGAGGAGTTGAGTCTTGTGGATACCACTGTTTTTCTCGGTATTACTATTGACGCGAAACTTCAATGGGGCCCCCATATATCTAAATTAGCAAGCAGACTTAGTTCTGCAGCATATGCTGTAAGAAAGATTAGAAGTCTCACAGATGTTGAGACAGCTAGGTTAGTGTATTTTAGTTACTTTCATAGCGTAATGTCTTATGGAATTTTGCTATGGGGTAATGCGACTGATATTGAAGCTATATTTGTTTTGCAAAAGAGAGCCGTACGGGCGATTTATAATCTAAATTGTAAAGAGTCCCTTAGAGAAAAATTTAAAAAAATAAACATATTAACTTTGGCATCGCAATATATTTATGAAAATGTAATGTATGTACATAAAAACATAAATAGCTTTAATAAGAATAAGGATGTTCATACCTTAAACACTAGGAACAAACATAAGCTTGTAATGCCACTTACTAGACTCCACAGAATTAGTAATTCATTTATGGGGCAATGTATACGCTTTTACAACAGAATCCCAGAACATGTTCAAAGTTTGTCAATAAACAAGTTTAAAAGTTTTATTAAAGAAAAACTGTACAAAAAGGGTTATTATAATATCAAGGAATACATGAATGAAAATAATCCCTGGGAATAAGGTGATCGCCACCATGCTGGTTCTATGAAAATTCATTTAAAATTGTATAAACAAAATTATTGTTAAGTAAAATTATGTTTAAAAAAAAAGTCCCGCTGGGTTTCTTGCTGGTTTTTCCCAGGACAGAGGTATTGTCCGAACCAGTGGTAAATAAAATAATGACTTTCAATAAGTATTATGTAATAATCCATATTGAATAAAAATCATTCTATTCTATTCTATTCTATTCTATTCCCCTGCCCAGAGATGGGAACAGTATTCCATGCGAGGCCGAACCTGCGCCTTGTAAAGTTGCAGGCGGTGTGCCGGCATGAAATACTGTCCCGCTCTGCTGAGCACGCCAAGCTTTTTAGAGGCCAATTTGGCCTTTTCTCCCAAGTGACCACGAAACTGCACGTCACTCAATATGTCGACTCCAAGGATACCGATACTGGCTGAGGCAAGAAGGGGAGTGCCTTGAAACTGAGGAGATACGACAAAGGGGTTCTTTTTAGCGGTAAACGCGCAAACTTGTGTTTTCTGGGGATTGAACTGGACTAGATTTAGTCGGCCGCAATCCGAGTTTTTGTTCAGCAAAGACTCGACTTCAGACACAAGTTTGTTCCGGTACTCGGCGACGTTTTCCAGAGAAATATTGGCACGGCCGTAGTATAGAGCATCACCAGTGCTGTCATCCGCATAGCAATGAATGTTACCAGTTAGCAACATATCATTGATATGCAGAAGAAACAGCGTTGGTGATAGCACACAGCCTTGTGGAACACCAGCGTTAATAGGCTTGTAGTCAGAACATGCACCGTCTACAACGACCTTGATGCTCCGATCTGCAAGGAAGCTGGTGATCCAATTGCACAATTTCTCGGGAAGCCCATAGGAAGGGAAGTTCGAAAGAAGCGCTTTGTGCCAAACCCGATCGAAGGCCTTCGCAATGTCCAGACTAACGGCCAACGCCTCCCCCTTGGACTATACTGCCTCCGCCCATCTATAGGTCAGGTAGACCAGAAGATCACCAGCTGATCGACCCCGACGAAAACCGTATTGGCGGTCACTAATCAGATGGTGATCCTCAAGGTACCGGATGAGCTGGCAGTTAATAATGGATTCCATTATTTTGGAGAACAAGGAGGTGATCGCGATAGGCCTATAGTTGGACGGGTCTGAGCGGTCGCCTTTTTTAGGGATCGGGTGGACAAAAGCTGTCTTCCATGAGTTCGGGACTACGCCTTGGGAGTAGGAGTACCGAAAAAGACGCGTTAGGACCGGTGCCAACTCTGGAGCACACGTCTTCAGCACAATTGGGGGGATTCCGTCAGGCCCACTCGACTTCTGGATGTCCAGGGAGAGAAGTGCTTTGCGAACCGAGCGCTGTGAGAACAGCACATCCGACATGGAGCACTCACACCGCGGGATGGTCGGCGGTGTTTTTCCCCCGTCATCAAGAGTCGAGTTGGATGCAAAGAGGGAGCCTAAAAGGTCGGCTTTGTCTTTTGCGTCTTGGGCCAGTGAGTCGTCTTCCCTGTGCAGAGATGGTAGTGATGGCTTACAGAAATTCCCTTGAACAGCCTTGGCGAGAGACCAGAATGCACGGGTTCCTGAAGGAAGGCGAACTAGTTTCTCGCCAATTCTGCCTATGTGCTCTGACTTTGCCTTGGCAATAACTCTTTTGAAGGACCTGGAGGCGAAGTTATACTTCTTTTTAAGTGTGCTGGTGTTTACATCCCGAGTCACCGAAGCAGCAGCCCAGGCTTGATAACACTCCTGCTTACTGCGTAATGCAGTCTTATAGGAGCGACCAAACCAAGGCTTAGATCTGCCTTTGGCTGCAATTCTACTACAGCTGCCACATGACTCTGACACGGGAAAGCTTGAATATCCACATAATATATTATCATTACACAAATACATTAGAACAACAAAATGACAATCATATTCTTACGAGGTAGAGCCATGCTGTAGCTATATTGTGATTGCAGCGCGATTGGGTCGGCTCGACCAGGAAAGGACCACGCTCTCACAGAATATCAGCGTAAAATAAAATAAAATGCTGCTGTGTTTCGTATGGTGAGTGTAGAGAACCGGGGACCCTTTTTACTGGAAAAGAGGCATTCCATCTTAGTCCTTACGGCTAATAACGCATCTGCATTTTGATTCGCAAACGAGGATAGATGTTGTGTCTATGGGTCGCAGCAACCACTTACTAACAGGTGCACTGTGTGCTCGTTTGTCACCTTTATTCTATAAAAAATATATCCATATAATTTGAAGCGTCAGTAGCCTAATGGCAGGGCACGGACCACGAACTCGAAAGGTCGTGGGTTCGAATCCGCCATTCGATTACTGTCGTGAACCACTTCTAACACAAGCATTTTAAGCTTACCAGAAGTGGTTAAAGGGAATATTAGTAATGATTAATAGCATAACTAGTTTTTTTTTTAATAATAAAAATATTATCATAATATGCATTAGAACAACAAAATGACAATAATTTGGATATATTATAAATTTATTTTGTCATACACTTTAATTTTTTTCGGTTACCAACGGTAGAACTCTTTTCTGCCTGAGATTCCGTTTGGATAGTTACCTACATTTTATCTATTTCCACCGCTTAATAGCAGTGCTTGCACTGCTGTGTTCCGATCCAAAGTGTACAGAGTTAGTTAGTTACAGCCTATATACGTCCCACTGCAGGCCTCCTCTCATTTCTGAGAGGGTTTCAGGAAATGTCTGCTCCGCTGTCCCACTGCTGAAATATTTTTTTCTTATTTCTCAGACATGCAGGTTTCCTGACGATGTTTTCCTTCAGTACTTAAAATTGCAATTAACAATTTAATTGACGCCGGCGGAGATCGAACTCGGGGTTGCTCGCGTACTGTGAAACTTATATCGACCGCCAACTATCTGAGCTACCACGGATCACAGCTACCACGGCTCACACAGTGTATAGTGTACAGAGAGCCAGTATAAGTACAGACTATGAGGCATTCAATCTTAGTTCTCGGAGGTGACAATGTGTGTGTAGCTTTCTTTGTTTGAAGTTAGCTGTTGATGTCCACGGACTGCAGTAGGCACTTACCATCAGGTAGACTGTAATTTTGTTTGTTTTATAAACCAAACTCAGTAATTTGAAGAAAAAAAATACTAATTCCCAAACGCGACATAGTAACTAAAATATGGCAACGCATCTTTACGCAACATTTAGATTATCACCTACATCTATGTTCTAATAATTATAGGTGTCTATGGTCCGCGGTATCCACTTAACATCAGGTGGACTGTGTCCACATTTGTAATTATTGTTCTTTAAAAAAACTATTTCATAATAAACTTTTTTACGTGGTAGAGCCATGCTGCAGCTATATTACTGGTATAGTTGTAGCACGAATGGGTCAGCTCTACCGGGGAAGGACCACGCTCTCACAGAATACCAGCGTAAAATAGCAGCTTAATGCTGCTGTGTTTCGTATGGTGAGTGTAGAGAACCGGAGACCTTTTTTACTGGAAAAGAGGCATTCTATCTTAGTTCTCACGGGTGACAACGCATCTGCACTTTGATTCGTAATCGAGGATAGATGCAGATGTCTATGAGCCACAGCAACCACTTACCATCAGGTGGACTGTGTGCTCGTTTGTCACCCTTATCCTATAAAAAAAACTTAAAGCGACGAGTGTGAATGAAATGGATGCTTTCGGAAACCCAAACATTGGCTGAGTAATGACATTCTTATATCATCCTATCAGAGAAGCCAGTGACGTGATCGTATCCTAATTACTGTGTGGCAGTATCGGTAATGAGTGTTCAGATACACACGGATTTGTCGTTCATCTAGCAATAGAACAATATAAAACACTCCTTTTACTTGTTAAATGATGTCTATAATAACACCGTGGCACAGTGATCGAATTTCGCATAGAACGAATAAATATTTATATTGGCCTACAAATATTTGACTGGATCCTTATGTTATGTTTGTCCATGTGCAATTCGTGCATGTAAAATGAAACGAATAAAATTTTCAAACAGGCAACAGTGAGTAAGGTACGAAACCTCTTATAGTGTCTGATGATATATCATTTTTATATTTCTTTTTTCTAGTATTCTACTTAGGAGTTCGTCTAGAAAGGTACCAGCCTCTTACTTGTATCTGTCTCTGAAAAATCAGTGAATCAGTATTGTGTTCTAAAGTAAAGGAATCGGATAACCAATTTTTCCGGACCACGGAAGGTGTGTTACTGGTTGCTGCCACATGCGATTCCCTTGCTGTTTAACAACAAAATTCTTTTACCTATTGCTCCGTGGGAACTGAGTTAAAACAAAACGTGATAAAATCCGTAAAATTAGTTTTATGTCAAGACTGCAATCCCTCAAATCAGAATTACAGAATTAATCCTCAGAGGTGATCTAGCGCGTTTAACCTGCATCGTGTCCACTTTTGTACTGCTATTTGTCTCGTAGACTACTGTAGAAGACTGTCAAATATAACTCGTAAAGTTATATTAAAAACCTTTGTCTATTTTTATTTTGACTTTGTGAAAACCTCGTAAAAATTTAACATCTAAGTTTATGTAGAAACTTAAAAGGAGTTAGAAACTTAATACCCTTCTACTTTGCAGTTAATTAATGCGATAAACGTAGCGTCAGTATGTCTCAAATGATTCGACGAAAGGTAATTGGGCCATCGAAATTGATCCTCCAACGAATGCGGGCCGCCCGACACAATCGCCTGTTGATATCACTGGAGACATTACTCTATATTAAAAGCTTATTTTCGTCATCGCTTGCTAAATACATGTATCACATACCAATGCCAACTACATCTTAATTCATCTCTTATAAGTTATAACTATATTATATTTATTTAAAAGGTTAAATGTAACACCATAAAGTTAAGGAAAATGCCATGTGGCTTCGTGTGCCAAAGACATCAACATTGTCAAAAGGTCATCAACAACAAAGTCAGGTGCAAAAATACATATTATATCATTTTTATACGAACTATATTATTATAACATTTTAAACTACTTTCTTAACCAACATACTATGCATTTCAGTCGTTGTCATTTAATTTTAAAATGCATTAATTTTGAAACAAGTTTGACCATTTCACCCGATTATCATATTATGTCGGTTTTGGATTTATAAAGCAATAATATTTTTTAAATTAAACAAAATTGACGTAATAACTACCTAATGAACAAATGGCTTACTTTCAATATAAGAATAAATCTTGATTTTACTGCATTTTTTTTTATATTTAACCAAAGTTTAGTGTATTATTTAAAAGTAGTTAACGCATCAAAGTAATCTACATCTCATCAGTATTTAAAGAAAACATTAACTCGATTATCTCAACTACCTTGAACGGATTTGAAACTCGAGCAACGCTAATGGGCGACGCTATCAAACAAATTGGCGTTAAGATCTTTACGACCGGAACGTTGACTTTCGATGCAAATTGAACCATCAAACACGCCTTTTGACGCTTCAGTGGCTTCAAACGTAGTTTTTATTGCTATAAAAATACAAACAACACCGATTTTGGTATTAAACACACGCCAAAATGCGACTTATTATTTTATCTGCGTTTAGTGAATTAATGCAGGAATCCAGATATAATCAGTTGTATGCAGATTCCTTTGTAGCTCATTATCTCTTTTACTAATTATTATAAAGAATTAAAGCGGTGTCGTGTGGTGGTGTAAGATAATCCATTCACTCCGCTGCCATAAAAGATGACCATTGAAAATACCAAAAGATGTTATTGATTTCTATGGATAGCGATATAACCTCTGGGGTATCCAGCAATAGACTTAGGTGTAACTACGCTAATGAAGAAGAAGAAAAAGGTGCGAACAGTTTACCTAATTAATGGCTACTGCAGCTTGTGGGCACCTGCAACCAACTTTCTCAAAGAAAGCTAAGGCTGCATTGTTAGTTCAAAGACTATAATTATGTTCCTGCTTTTCATGTCCTTTATATAGAAAGACATTAGGTTGCAATTCGCGTATCTGTAGAAATAGGAAAAGAAGTACTCGTACCTTCTCAACCAGGGCAGGTAAATTATTTTTTTTTTAATAGGATAAGGGTGACAAACGAGCACACAGTCCACCTGATGGTAAGTGGTTGCTGCGGCCCATAGACATCTACATCTATCCTCTGTTACAAATCAAAATGTAGATGCGTTGTCACCCGTGAGGACTAAGATGGAATGGCCTCATTTCCAGTAAAAAGGGCCTCCGGCCACCTGCACTCACCAAGCGAAACGCAGAGGTAAACCTCTACTTCACGCTGGTTTTCTGTGAGGTCGTGGTACTACCCCGGTTCGAGCCGGCCCATTCGTGCGACAGCAAAAGCTGCCGCGTGGCTCTACCACTGTTAAAAAATTATAAATATTACACTGATTTAATTTATCAATTCATTTATTTTTCGGAGTTCTAATTAGATTTTACCTTTTTTTATAGGATATAATACACAAACGAGTACACAGTCCACCTGATGGTAAGTGGTTTCTGTGGCCCATAGACTTTTACATCTGTCCTCGTTTGCAAATAAAAATGCAGATACGTTATCAGCCGTAAGGACTAAGATGGAATGCCTTTTTTGCAGTAAAAAGGGTCTCCAGTTCTCTACACTCACCATACGAAACACATCAGCATTAAGCTGCTATTTTAAGCTGGTATTCTGTGAGAGCGTTGTCCTTCCCCGGTCGAGCCGACCCATTCGTGCTACAATTATACAATTAATATAACTGCAGCATGGCTCTACCACGTTTAAGACCTTGATCATGTTATTATATACGACCATGTTATTATGTTCTACCTTGTTATTTACCTCTGATTGATTTCTCTTGAAAGCCGAATGTACAGTAAAAAGTAGTGATAATCGATATTCGATAATGTTATAATTTATTATCTCTTTAATATTTATTTAATTCTAACCGCTCCCCGCGACATCAATTTTTTTGGGCGGGACAATAATTATTTTCTAACATTAATGTATCATAAGTAGTTCTCTTGACATCAAAATCGTCAAAATCGGTCCAGCCGTTTTAGCTGGAACAAAGGGAACAGACAGACAGTCAAAATTTTGAAATTAGTTTTTTTATTATAAGTACTTATATGTTATTTTGACAAAACAAAAGACTTCTAATTTTATTTATTTGTATAGATAACAAAATAAGATCATTATTTATCCTTGGTTTTGAAGCAAATTTTGTAATCTAAAAGTGATATTTATTTACATATAATCGCTGGTGCGTCTGTTAGTGATCGTGTAACATTAAAAGGAATTGACTTAGGCCATATTCACACAATATAGTTGTTTTCGAGACGAATGTTCATAGCTATTCTAAGATCCGATAAGTGGCGCTGTGGTCGAGTTATTAATAAATTCGGAACCGGAAAGAGCATAAATATGTAGCCGAGTACGATGGTGAGATTATATAATTTCATTATTATAATAGGTTTAAATTAACGTTATAATTTTGCTATTTTCAGTTTCTCGAGCGATATTTAAGCTACCAAAATATTACGATATAATCATTATTTTTATTAAACCATAAATCGTAACTTTTACTAGCCGTTGACGCCGAGCAAAAATGTAAACATTTGACCAACCTATCAAATTTATCAAGCTTATTTTCTTAAGCCACACATTGCCGTTTGATTTATATTTATGTTTCATAATCATCATCATTACGGTATGCTTTGCTACGTTCACCTGTGAGAGACTGGTATGATGGTAGGATTACTGTTTTTAAAGTCGTAAAGCCATGCTGCAGCTATATTATAACTGTAGCATGAATGTATCGGCAGGGAAAGGACAGTATACCAGCATAAAATAGCAACTTAACGCTGCTGTGTTTCGTATGGTGAGTGTAGAGAACCGGAGAACCTTTTTGCTGGAAATAAGGCGTTCCATCTTAGTTCTCACAAGTGATAACCTATCTACATATTCACAGTAATCTTTAACCTTCAGGTGGACTGTGTGCTCGTTTGTCATCCTTATCCTATAAAAAAGAAGAATATATAAGACATGCAGGAAGTCGATGGATGCAGGTAGCTCAGGACCGTGCTTTATGGCATTTCTTTTGGGAGGCCTATGTTCAGCAGTGGACTTGTGAAGGGCTGTAATGATGATGATTTATTGTTTATTTTATTTATCTTCACGCACAATCTCTGACGGGGTAGCCAGAGAGAACAGATCGCCAAGTGTCACGATCCTTACATACCTCTTTCGCTTCTTTCAGATTCGTTATCTTCTTCATACATGCACGTCTAGGTATCCGAGTACTCTTGACCCTCCCCTCTTCGAGCAATTTTTTCATATGGTCTTTGAAAATTAGTCTCGGTCTACCTCGACACCTTTTAATATTGACTTTCGCGCTATATATTTTCTTCACCATTCGGTCTTCACTCATTCGCTCAACGTGCCCAAACCACCGAAGCACGCCCTTATCAATTTTTGTGATAAGGTCATCTTTCAAACCTGCCATATTGCTAATCTCTTCGTTTCGCTTTCGGTCGGCCATGGTAACGCCGCACATTTTACGAAGAGATCGCATCTCCACTGCATTCAACTTGCTTTTATGCTTCTTCTGGCATACCCAGGTTTGATGATGATAATGATGATATTCATAATTTTTGAATATTATATATATATATATATATATATATATATATATATATATATATATATATATATATATATATATATATATATATATATATATATAAGCGCTCGCATCGTAAAAAGCGGATCTACTAAGTAAATGAAGAAAGAGAAATTAATTCATGCCAAATATCGCCACTACTGTCAAATTTATAAATTTGAAGGACATTGCACTATATAACACATATACAAACGCTGTAACAAATATAATTAAGGATGTTTGAATAATTTCAAACATATGTACCTTGTAAGCTAGTAACTGACTCCTAAAAACAAGAAACGGGAATGTTTGTTTAGTTACACAGGAGCAATTCCTCTGTTTTGAAGATAAAAGCGTTGGTTGTTTGTTTTCCCATCGACGTGCGAGGAAACTCCTTTGAAGAATTGTAATGTGATAACGCGCCCGTCTATTGAGACATTGAGGATGTGTTATTCATTTCGTAAATGGCATGTTGTCTATATGTCTGTTGTGGTACACTGGCAGATTAGTTTGTTACTCCCATTAAATATGTATATCTTGTATCATGGTTGAATGTAGTCAGGAAATCATTACATGTAATAGCATATTTAAGGGACGTTCTTAAACTTACCAAAGTTTCATTGTAAAATGATGAATTTATATTATTCGCAGTTAGAACGCTGTTAAAGTTATCCATCAAATTTAGAACTCAAATCAAATATAACATCGTTTGTTTTAAAGTGGTAGAACCACGCCACAGCTATATTATGGTTGTAAGACCATGAGAATTCTCACAGAATACTAGCGTAAAATAGCAGCTTAATGTTGCTATGTTTTGTATAATAAGTGTAGAGAACCAGAGACCGTTTTTCCTGAAAACGAGACATTTCATCTTAGTCCTCAGGGGTGATATCGCATCTGCATTTTTAATCTTAATTGAGGATAAATTTAGATTTCTTTGGGCCACAGCACTCACCATCAGGTGGACTGTGTGCTCGTTTGTTACTCTTATTCTATAAAAATTTAGAAGTAATTTAAAAACTTACGTCATAGAGCTTGAAGATGTTATTGGTTCTGTTAGAAATTAGATCTAATCAATAATAATATACATTATGTTGGAATAAATTATTTTTTCTTTGTATCGTGCTCCATAGGAGACATAATAAATAGGTTACTAGACTGAATCTAAAAGTTAAACAAGTGAACTAACATTTTAATTTGTTAATATTGTATTTTAATCTATACAAGATTTTTACCTGGGTCTTGAAATATCTGCCGATAACTATATTAAAATGTAGGTTAATTATATAAATGGAAGAACAGTAAATTTAGTTAGCTCACTCAAGTAGACTTATCACGTCTAAAGCAGATGGCGACGCGTTGAATAATACAATACTTTACCAGACGAAGCGATTCCTAGCATCCAGTTTTTTAACTTCATTACGAGAAGAGACAGGCATTTTATAAAAAGAAGAACTTTGATAGCGCTTTAATTAAAATAAATTTATACATCGACCTATTTTAATTTGCACAAATAAATATTTGAAATAAGTATCTTGATTAAGAGCAAAATATCACAGAGTTGACTTCTGCCGGAAGCAGATACATTTTCTAGTAGCATACTTGTTTAAAATCAATGTTATTATTTTTTTAGTAACTCAGTTATTCGGGTATTTTAAGTAAATGATAAAAAATTATTCATATTATCTTAAAATGAATTAAATTCTCTAGTCACAGTTGAATTAACTTGTCTTCTTAAGTTCGTCGCACGTCGCTAGACACTCATGAATGGGTGCAACATATTTAAATAGAAATAATAAACCGTACCTCATCACTTTCTTGAACTAATAATGCGATCGCAAACACAGCACTCGAGTGAAAACAATCGAGTATCCATTAACAATAGACTGGTGCGTTCGGCCCAATCGCACTGTCAGCTTTTGAGGGTCAATTAAAAGCACATTCAAATAAAATATGGCCGGACGATAAAACAATGCGTTTGTTTTATCGGCCAGTTTCAAATTTGCAGATAATTCTTTAATGTTAAAGGAGTTTAGACCTTATTTCAGGATGGTAAGGGTCAGCTGTAAACAGTCAAGTGTATTTGTAATTTTGTGAACAATCGGTGGCGCTATCAGTGTTTAATCAGCTGGAAGGGAGATTATTATTTTAATTTGAACGACTCGGGCGCATCCGGAATAAGAGGACAGTTTAATTTTTGGTGTTAATGTTGCGTAGAACTTTAACGTATTGTATTTCACGGACATTCGAAGGTTTATTTGTCTTTTAATCAGAGCGTAATAGAGCGTAGACGTATTAGATCGTAGATCTATAGACGTAATTGAGTTTTTAGTATTATTAACAACAATCTGTCACCCCCATTTGTCACGTGGATGTCGCAAAAGGCGAAAAACATGTTTAAAGATGTTATGGCAATGACCAGATATAGATGGTGATGAGACTATTCCATTTTAGTGCTTAGGACCAACAGCGTAGACTTTGTTGTTTGTATTTGTAACTAGCTGTTCCCCGCGACTTCGCTCGCATGTTAGGGTTTTTATGTGTTTGTGCGGAACCCTAATACTATTTCAAAAATAAAAGTAGCCTAAGTTACTCCTTATGAAATCAGCTATCTGTAGCCAGTGATATTCCCGTCAAAATCGGTCCAGCTGTTTCGGAGATTACCTGGAACAAACAGACAGACAGACAATCAAAAATTTTAAAAGTCGTATTTTTGTTATAAGTACCGTATTTACTTTCATATGCATTTAGTAAAAAACTGTAATTTTGACATTACAAACAGACACTTCAATTTTATTTATTTGTATAGATTTGTTGCAAGTGCCAATAAAAAAACTTTAGCATTGTAATCAGATGGAAATACAGATGCTGACTTATTATTTCACTCTATTGCTGTAAACTTGTTTGTTAATGTAATATTATATAAAAATAGCAGAAAAACGTTTGTAGTACAATACATATACCAATAACGAGAAACAATAGCCGTAAAGGTATGAAACGATTCATATTCTGCTATAGAAGAGATCCCAGCCGTCGATCTCCCCAGCACCAATGATTCTAGCTACAGACTATTTATATGTCACATACATACTAATGAAGAAGGGTAGACTTTGATTATTTATTCAGTTCCGTCGGTCTGGATTACTTTGGTCTGATTAGCTTTATTGCAATTTTTAGTAGGTAAGAATTTTTCATATTAAAAATTGTTATTTCATCGACTTACCTAAGGACAACCCGAGGAGAATACATATTGAAAGGCATCGCTTTAGTTCATATAGGCATCTTCATCTATTCTCAAATAAGAATGAAAAAGTAGATGCGGTGTTACCCTTACGGACTCAGATGGAATACCTTGTAACTTGTAAAAACGGTCTTGGGATCTCGTCTCTCACCATATTATAGAAAGCATTGTACTACTATTTTACGCTCATCTTCTGTGAAAGCGTAGTCGGTCGGTGGGATGACTAATTGTAAGTAATATTAACACTTGTTCCGTGCGGGTTTCAAACTCTCCACGTAGCAGCAACCAAAAGCAAAGTCACAATGCTGTAGAGTATAGTAACGTATATGTGCAATATATTTAGTATATAACATAATGTGTTTAATTATATAAAATTTTATGGCATTAACTCAACAAGAAATTTCGTCTTACTTATACATTAATAATAAAACAGATCTCTCTTAAATAAATTCGCTAAACAGATCGTCTTCGTATATAAATTACTTAAACATAAATGGACAGTAAATTCGCCATTACACCAAATTAATTGCAAAAAGACAATGTAAAAAGCTAAATCAGAGAGCTTGGAGACAAAAGAATGGTATTTGTTTACGCAAAATACTTTAAACACACATCTAATTTAGATAGAATTTAGATAAACAGTACAAATCACTGAGTGGAAAAACGACTAAACATAGCCTCTTTTCTCATGCAAATAGCTGTATTAAATTTGCAATTTAGACCTTGATAGCGCCGCTGGGTATGGTCCAAATCAATAGAATATTATGTGATAAAAATGACAGAAATTATATACAAGGCATTAGATTAATTAATAGAAGAAAAAGTTGTAAAATTTTCTAATGAATGATAATGATGATGATAATGATAAAGGTAATGATAACTTTTACGTCATTAAGTAGAATATATCATACAATTCTCTTAGAAGTAATTTTAATTGACTAGATTGTCAAATACCTTGATTAACTAAATTGATTGGTAGTAGATAGCTAGCAAAAAGACATAGTCCAATAATATATGCAATGTGTGGATTATTTATGAATTGAGTAAAATAGAAAAAATATGCATTATTTAATAATTGACATCTGAGATACATCGCAAACGGTTTTTATTGCTTTCTGAGAGGGTTTCGAAGTAGGGAGCGTGTCCTATGATCTATAAAATACTACGTTGTATGTAAAATCCTATAAAATATGTTTCAAACGCTATCTCTTATGGTTTAAATCATGACAGCATCTGTTGGCAAAGCGTCGAGCTTCAGGAATCTTCAGACAATGAAGACGTCCCTATTGTAATGCTCAAATAGGTTTCATCCGTTTTGGATGCGTTCAGTTTTACATACATGAACCTTTACAATATTCAATATTTTTCAACTTTAGGTATAATAATAATTTTTTGATAATTATTATTGAATAGTGAAAGAAGATATTATCTACAGAAAAGCAAGAGGCATAGTAAAATTCCATTTATAATTTCACTCTAGGATCAAGCACTTGAATATATTTAAGATTATTTAAAATGTTTCTGCTGACTTTCTGCTGTAAAACAGCAGTACTCGCGCTATGTTTCAGCTCGAATGTTATGGCATGGTTGCAGAATACTCGTAGCATTATTTATAGCGCTTTACAGTTATGAAGCACTATAATGTAGGTTAACAAAGTAAGGCATGCATTTACATATAGAACTAAATATTCTAAATCTATATCTATATATTATTATATCCTCCAGGCCGAATTTCGGTAACGTAGTCCGATCTCAACGGATACTAGCCATCTGCACAGGACAAGATAGTGCACGAGTGTGTGCGCTAACACAGAATATACTCTCTATTCCCTCACTCATATGTTCCGATGGAACAGAAATCCGAAACGTGCGGAGAGATATCAGACGCAGGACCAATAAAATGCGTTAATATTTTTTTCAATCATATATAATAAGATATACTTGACTTATATGAATATTTTGCAAATCACTTGTTAAACAAAAGACTGAGTCTCAATTACTACACGTGTGACAAAAAATACAAAAATAGATGTTCATACTAATTTCTTGTAAAAGAATTCTTTGCGAACTACAAAGTGGTATGAAAGCTAAATATAAGTGGAGTAATGCATCTCAATAAACCCATAGGTAAAGAGAGTTCCTAAATCAAGTTAGTCATTGGGGGCCGAAGAAAAATGTAACAATAAGGATAATCTACCTAAGATAATTTCCACTCAAGTGGACCGATGTCTTCGCTTAAAGGCCGGTGAGTAACGCCGCGGGGCGCGCGAACCGATGGGGACTTAGTGGGGATCTCTTAATTTATAGCTTTGCGATGAGAGTGGTTCAAAGCATAAGATATGCGTGTTAAAACAATTATGGTGATAGAAAATTAAAATAAGTATTACTACATGTTTAACTGTTTTTGCTTTAATTTATAACAAACCATAATTACTTGCAAAAACGGCATGAAAAACTTAGAAAAATCAGTACGCAACAAATATTATATTATTATTTTTGTTATAATAACAATATATGAACATAAAATTACTGTGTGCTCAATTATGCTAGACGCAGTTAAATTAAAGTTAAAGCCTATGTACGTCCCACTGCTGGGCACAGGCGTCCTCTCATTTCTGAGAGGGTTTTAGGGCAAGAATATGTCCGCCACGCTGCCCCAATGCGTGTTGGAGATCTTCACATTTTTTTTTGTTATTTCTCAGACATGCAGGTGTTTTGCTTCATTACTGGGCACATGGTAAATCATCATCTAAAATTGCAATTAGTAATTTCATTTGGATTATAATTGGGATCGAAACCGGGTTGTTCGCGTACTGTGGATTTAAAAAATGAGCGCTTAGCTCCTGAGCCAGCATGGCTAAACTTTTAAGTAATAAATGTTAATTTAAACTAATGCTGGCAGTTAGTTTGCTACGTTTGATAAGCTAGGAGTGTAAGGTTCTTCAGTGTCAACTTTACCTGCACGTGATACACCTTGCTGAGTAATTTAATAGGCTCTGGTGACAGACTGATGTCAGAAAATCCACTCACAAAAACGTTGAACTCAAATTTCAGATGAGTGAAAAGCTGTGCTAGCATTCCCAGTATGAGGGTATCCGCTATGTGCGTATTAACGTGCTTACTCAGCATCTTGTAAAGTTACAGCTTTATATGTCCCATTGCTATGTACATTATTTTTCTTATTAATAAATGTTTCTGGAAACTAATAGTCCGTTTCCCTTTTTATTGCATGTTGGCGTACTTCACATGTCTTTAAAATATTATAGTTCTCGAACTTGCAGGATGCTTGCAGGTCTATGAACGAAGCTTTTCTTCATCACAGATAATTAGCACTTAAAAATGTAATCACTTATTTCATTTGTGCCGGAGGTGTCCAATATTGGATTACTTTAGAACTAAAAAGTTCACAGTGAGACCTTTAGCCCCTGAACTACCACGATTTTCGAAGATTTGCATGTTCTTAGCATATAGAGTATAAGCAACTCTTCAAAGAAATGTATATCTACTGACGCAGTCATTTCTAAGTCTTTCCTATAACCAGTTCTAAAGTCTAAAAATTAGTTGAAAAAATGCTCATATTACCTTTGTAATACGTATGAATATTGTATACAGCTGATTAAAACTTCTAACTTCACGAACTGAATCGCTTTTGCTTATGAATTGCGTTCAAGAAAAATGTTATCTACGGACTCATAGCGGCTGAAATAATCTGATTTGTCCATTTGCCGGTCGTACGACGGTAACAAACGGCCGCCGTTTCGATTAACAGGATTGCTTTTTGTACTCTCAGTGCGATTATTGCTCGTGTTAATAGGCCGAGAAAAAATTCACCCGCTAAGTAAGTTAAGTCCAGACAAGTCGTAACTCACAATATTTTCCTCATTATAGCTGAAGAAACTAAGTTATAGTGGAATCGGTAGAAGGTATCTTTGATTAAAATAAATATAATAAGGACATGACTCACTAAGCTTTTTTCTAAGATTTATGATTGTTTATAATACTCGTATTATTATTAATGAAGAAAAGCTGAGTCCACTACCATGTATCATCCTGTGGACGACACCCACAGGATGATACATGGTAGAGACAACAGAAAAAAACTCAAATAGGGTACGGACACCAACATCTAACTAGCAACAACTCAAAATAATAAAAAACTTTTTAACTTTTTTATACGTGGTAGAGTCATGCTGCAGCTATATTAGTAGTATTGTTATAGCACGAATAGGTCGGCTCGACCGGGGAAGGACCACGCTCTCACAGAATACCAGCGTAAAATAGCAACTTAAAGCTGCTGTGTTTCGTATGGTGAGTGTAGAGAACCGGAGAACCTTATTACTGGAAACGAGGCACTCCATCTTAATCCTCTCGATTGATAATGCATTTCCCCGGTCGAGCCAACCCATTCGTGCTACAACAATACTATTAATATAGCTACAGCATGGCTCTACCACGTATAAGAAGACGGAGACGGAGAGGAAGACGCTGTTCGCCGTCTCCCGTTTCAATATATTACGACTGAAGAAAATTAGATGGTTACACTGCCATCTATCGGAAGCTATTCTCTCATGCCTTCGCAGTACGACTTGACCTGGAGATTTCGAATGTAAAAATAGGTTTAATTAAATAAACTTTTAACTTCAATAGTACCTGTACAAAGCGTAAATACTTAACATAACCTTTTTAGTAACTAATAAAGAATGTTGTTTTAAAAATGACGACTCCGAGGTGCAGTGGCTTAGTATTGAGTTGTTGAGGGTCGCGGGTTTGAATCTCGGACGTAAATTGTTCCGGGTTTGCGCACACATTAAAGGAGAAAAACCTAGTGAGGGTGTAACGTTTCTCTAAAAAAAACGTAGTTCTCTGTGAAAACGGCAACTTCATACTTTGAGTCCTACTATTAAGAAAACATATTCCACCCAATTTAAAAAAGGATTAAATCTAAAAATGTATAAACAAAACCATTTCCTTACATATTAATATATATTTGACCGGTTATAATATGCAAGTTAGACTATTTGATCATTTACGTTAACCATCGACGGTTATCGACGTTCCAAAATTTATAATCGGCAGTTAAACGCTCTTTATTCGCTCGTAGCAGCAATATGGTGGAAAAATTAAACAACTACTGGTAACTACAGCAATAAAGTATTTTTCGAGAGCAACAACTCACCTTAAATATTGCTAAGCTTTGAAATTTAAATTGAACATCCTAGTGCTACTCCTATAGCTAGCACTACAACAATATTAATTTTAACTTTAAGTGCAATTGTATCTTGTTAAGGACCGATTTTTCAATCACCAGAAGAAATGTATTCGTAGGATAAAACTCAACATAAATAAATTTAAAATTACAGTGTTTAATTTATATATAAATTATTCAGTCAATAATTTGTGTGAAGTATAACTACTGCATTTATTTTCCTACAAGAAATTTTGTCATGTCAGATTCCCATCGGACTATGGGAGTGAGGAAATAGAGAGTGCAACTGTACAACTATCATCCTGTCCTCCTGGTCAACTAATAGATCTTGAGAACATTATTATTATTGATTCATTTGATGGATAAAAGTATCAGCCGACATTTGAAGGGTGTGGAAAATACGCCGCGCGTATGTTAGTAGTGTTTGCGACTATTGGACACGGTTCTCTTCCATATAATTTACTGAGCAGAGTAGGCACTATGAACATTTACATACCTACTTAGTAGAATTGTTACTATAAAATAAAAAACAGCTTACATGCTAGGCTTTTTTATAGAATAAGGGTGACAAACGAGCACACAGTCCACCTGATGGTACGTGGATGCTGTTGCCCATAGACACTACATTTATCTTCTATTAAGAATCAAAATGCAGATGTGTTGTCACTCTTAAGGAATAAGATGGAGTGTCCCGTTTCCAGTAAAAAGGGTCTCCAGTTCTCTACACTCACCATACGAAACACAGCATTAAGCTGCTATTTTACGCTGGTATTTTGTGAGAGCATAGTAACACCCCGGTCGAGCCGACCCATTTGTATTACAACCATAATATGCTGCAGCATGGCTCTACCACGTAAAAAAAGGCTGTAATGTTTTCAATATAGAATAGAAAACAATAATTTTATTTAATATAATCTATAATGAATTCTATTTAAAAGTCATTTTCTACTTTGACCACTGCTAAAACCCAGCGAAACTTTTATTTTCACAGTAGGTAATATTAAAAAAATTAAAATAGCATGTACAATTTTTACAATACTAATATTAGTAACTATTTGGAAGCGATCACATCATTCCCAGGGGTTCAGGGGTTATTATTAAGCATGTAATAATTTATATTATAATAACCATTTTTAAAAGACTTTTTAAGATTTTTTTTATAAATTTTTTTTAAACCTCATATAGGTATGCTCATGATTTTTGTCTTCACTGCCGTCATGCACATTTATTTAATACATTGCTATACATAATCTATTATCTACTATATCTACGAGTATCCTACACCTATTCCCGCATAAAGTATGTATGTACGAAATTATCCCACTTATCGCGTCATTCCCCTGGCGTGTCGCAAATCCTGGCGCATTTGTAACGGCCCCCCAGATTATCGGTTCGCCCCCGGCAAAAACAGGAGCCGCGCATCCGACGGTCGCTGTTCGTCGCCGAACATAAATTACCAACAATGATTCATGATTGCCTGGTTTGGCGAAAGTTTTTGCGGAAACGGTTAATAGCAACGGATTTCAGGGCGGTCGGTGAAAGTCCAATGTTTAAAGTTGCGAAGTTCATGTTGAAGTAAAAGTTCGGCCCTGGTTTTGAGGCAGGCAAGAAGTGTGCCAAAAAATTATTGCATTTTTCTCTCGCAGACAGGTTCTGTCTGCA
This sequence comes from Parnassius mnemosyne, assembly GCA_963668995.1. Classification (NCBI taxonomy): domain Eukaryota; kingdom Metazoa; phylum Arthropoda; class Insecta; order Lepidoptera; family Papilionidae; genus Parnassius; species Parnassius mnemosyne. Next base: position 48,715,019 of record CAVLGL010000126.1, read on the forward strand.
CGATACCATTTGATAAGCAAAATAATCTAATGTTGAGTAGTACACCACCATTTGTTTGCCCAGTGTCTTTGAAAAAGTTAGGGAAAAACAGCCAAGAAGCCGCCTTCTAATGCACCATGACAATGCAAAGGCGCAAACCGCGAACAAAACAAAGTCTTATTTGGATTTTGAAAAGGCTCGTGATCCATCCCACACACAGTCTACACCTCGCACCACGGGATTTCTTTATATGTAAAACATGGCATCAGACCGACGATCTTAATGTTTTCAAAAATGATTTAAACGAATACAAAAGTAAATAAAAGTGAAATATAATAGAGATTACTTTCAATAGAAGTAAATACTTACAATTATATTATACTTTACATATAAATTTTTTTATTTGGGTTACGTAAATCTTTAACCACGTGTAACTTCTTTGTTTATGCACTAATTTTATGATTCTTTTTTTTTTTAAATATAAGTCCAACTGAAGGATGGTCTCATATAATTTGAAGAAAAAATTGGATTCCTAATATATATAGGGGATGAATATGTTAATGTAACTATGTAGACTAAAAATTAATGTTTATTTGTTCGTATTTTATGCGTAGCCATATCATTGATGCTCATGCGATAAACCTTTGCCAACATATTGCTTGCAATTTCGCATAGTACAATTAACTTACAGTAGGTGGTGCGCGTATCGTACCGACAAATTATTTGAAAGTTATACATCATTCAACTTCAATGAATGTACTATCATTCACAATTAAACAATATAACTCTCCTAAAATTTAAAACGATATTTCCACAATCATTTCTTCTGCGGGTGCAACGTACCGATTACCAGCTAGTTTTTAATAAAAATTAAAAACGTCTTAAAAAAGTGAAGGAATGAAATAATTTATACATTATAGATTATGAAGTCGGGCTTAATCACATCGTTATACTATGTCTTCTTAAAATTATATGGCACCGAAGCATTTCATCTTAGTTCTTAAGGGTACTAATGTATAATATGCAAGTTCATCTGACAGTACTTGCATACATTCAAGTACTGTCAGATGAACGTAGTATAGAACAATGCTTTGGCTTGTGTTTAGTCTTATATTCCAAAGGGGACTAAGAAAAATACGTTCGCACACATAAAATCATTGTTGGGGTCATTATTATGTACCTGTATTAATGAATCGGGTATCTTTTCAATGAATAGTGGCATTTTGTTCAAATTCAAATTCTCAAAATTATTATTCCATGGCTTAAATTCCAGTCTAAGCAACTCTTGCTACAGCGACTGTATCCATTTGCGGCGACGAATCAATCACGCGTCAACATAAAGAGCGGGATAATGATCACGTCAACACGCTCTCTCTGATCTTTACGAGCGATCTTGATGTAATACCTAAATATATTGCAGTTGGTATCAAAATCAAATGCAGGATTTGAAGTTTCTGATTTTTTTTTCGGCGACGGGAGCAATGGTGAGTATCGAATTAGTCACAACACATAAATAAGCGCTTTGTATTTTATATGCCCATTTGTTATAAGAAGTATGAAATATTACTTGTTCGACTGCCAACTAATTTAAGATAACGAAGCATCTTCTTATTAATATTGCTAAGATTAAAATAAATGTTATAAATATGAATAATACCTTTATATATAAATGGGAACAGATACCGAGGGGATTCCATAACTGTCGTATTTTGCTTATTTTAGCATGGGATGCTTTACTGCGCCACTTTAGATTTTTAATCTATACATATAAATAAAATTGAAGCGTCTGTCTGTAACATAGAAATAACAGACTTTTTAAAGCTCTTTTTTTCTTTTAAAAACGTTACCCCCTCACTAGGTATTTATCCTGTATCGTGGAGGCGTATATTGCACATGACACGCGAACAAACGTATATTGCAAATGGACAAACATCCAGCCCCGGGACAGTAATTTGTAGTAATACAAAATACTTGTTCCCCTCTGGGGAATATCAGCATGCTTTTTAAGACGTGAACACTCATCTTTTAACAATTTGATCTGTCTATCTGTCTCTCTGGGCTATAATTAGGAATAGCCGAACCTGCGATGAAATTTCACGAAGAGGTAGAGAGCATTGCTAGGACAGATCTAGGCTATAGTTTTCCGGGAAAAATAGTGTGTTTCTTGAGAAATCAAAAACTGATAAAAGGAATTGTATTTAATTGTGTTTAATCTAAATTCTAAATAATACCACATTAGATCCTAACCAGGCAAAGCTGGAGCGGGTGGCTAATATTAAATATAAGTATAGAAAAATAGCTCTAAAAATGCTTATACCTAATTGAGAAGGTTGTGTTAGTGAGAATGTTCGAGAAGATCCTTAAAATTTACTTTAATTGAAATTAAAATTTAATTTAATATTTTAAGTCATTATTACTGTTACAACGAAGTCACATGGTCATGTTTGTTATAACGCTGCAGTGATCAAAATATTGTTGTAAATAAAAACACCACATTCATAATAATGGAACGCGTCTCGAGCCGACTTTGATGGTGATGACTGTATTCACCGACCAAGTTAATTAGGCGTTGGTCAAACGTGACGTCGCACATCAATGCTTTATATGGTACAAAGACGAACTCGGTAGCTAAGATGCAACGTAAATGGGGAGGCCCTAAGACAACTCAAATGGGAAGGCCGAACTACACCCATCCGTCTATTTACCTTGGTCGTGTTGTCGTAGGAAATGTTGTAGTGAATTCAAATAGCACTATGTACTGCTAACTAAAATTATCGGTTGGCATTTTAGTCTAACACTGATACTATTACATTAAAGACTTCACAGCACGTCTGAATTACGTATCATTATTAAAAACCAGATAAGTTTTAAAAAGTTAGTTTTCCTTTAAATTTCATATTAAAAGTCACCTATTCATACTAAGATATGCATATTTTATAGAACATTCTGTTCACTTTGTCCAGCCGGTCGCTGATATTTACCCGGCAGCTTTTTCATTCTATGCCATTGAATAGACGCTACAGGCGTAAGGCGCGAGGCCACAGGCGCATCTCAATTCTGCACGCACTAAAGTCTAGCTTTTGTCAGCATCCTCGAGAGTAAATAGCTCCCGCGTTCTAAATTCAAAAAATCTAAATATACGAGAGATCTTGTCTTATACATTATACATGATTGTTTTGAGACAGTTAAATGTTTTTTTTAAACAATAATTATTTTTTTAAATGTTTTGACATATTTTCATTTGCTCTACTTTCTAATGATCTGTTTGAGGGATGGGATCATTCGTTGCTATTGCGACTAAAATGTGTGTCTTACACATTGGCAGTATATTTCTATATGCCTTTATATTAAATAGAAAAATTAAAAAATCAATGTCATTGTAAAGTATTTATTATTTTAGTAATTTAACTTTATCTTTTAAAAAATGAAATATGTCGATTTATTATCCCTCTTCTTCTTAACCAACCCGTAAAATTCTACTGCTGTATATGGACCACCTGTTTGTTACAACGGGATGTTCTTCTCAGCGATTTCAACTACGAGAAAACTTTCAAATATCTTGGCAACTCTCAACTAGGGAGGTCCTTGCATTTTGTAGTGTATCAAAACTTGATATTTTTTCTCTTATGCACGTGTATGTGGGTGTCATAAAGAGAACTAAGGTAAATAAGTAAGACCGCATGGCCACCGACATTGACATAGCCAAATGTATAATACACGTGGGAGTTCCCGCTAAGCGTACCGATTTCGGCAATTCCGCCATAAAGATCTACCTATATGTCCCTGACCTACAACGGTTAACAAGGACATGCAGACGTTCAAGAAATACTAACGTAATTTTTACTGGAAACGTGTAAAGTACCCCACAATTTACACACACAAACACATCAAGTTCCTAAAACTGTGTTGCATATGTGTGTACGTGTATATTGTGTATGACAAAACGAAATTTTAGTACCTAGGCCTCACACGCTTTAGTTTAGGTCCGCGCAAGGACAACAAATAATAACCATCCATCCATTACATCCTATCAGAGTCCACGGCTGAACATATTTCTCCCCATATATTGCCACACAGGGGGATCTTCCATAGTTGCCAACCTTGGCTGGCGGGTTGGCAGCTGCAAATTTTTATAAGTTTGTGTTGTTATCAGGATGATGCTACACTCCATCTCCTGTTTTAGTTTCCCGCTGAACGATAAGAGTAGTAAATATTCTTACAAGGCCACACGGTTAATATGTACTATATTTATAAATTACTAGCTGTTCCCGCGACTTTGCCCGCGTGGAGTTATTTTTCGCGGAACCCTAAAATAAAAGCAGCCCAAGTTACTCCTTATAACATCAGCTATCTGCCAGTGTGTATAAATATTTACATTAATATTTATACGATACTAACGTCACTCAATTGTTTTGCCTTCCCGGAACCGCTCCACTAACACTTAAACTTTATGGTATGGTATTAAAGTTCAAATTGACTTTTAAGTATTGTTACGAATCTTTTGTATTGGAATATAGAAAAGTGTTGTTTTTAGACTTATTCAGACAATTTTTTAAATCTTTCTCTCCGTAGAACCATCTTCGTAGTTCAAGGAATATTATTAAAAAAAATTAGCGAAATCGGTTCAGCTACTCTCGAGATTTGCGCTTAGCAACATATTCATCGATTCATTTTTATATTATATATATCGTAATAATGATAATGTATAAGATCGTAAACAATTTCTGTTCTTCAATTTCTTCAGTTCTGGTCACAATACTAATATAGTAGATATAATGATGTACCATCACTGAATTCTTTTATCACGGCGTTTTCATGAGTTTCACGGTACGATTCGTATTAAAGTGGGTGCCAAAAACCCGAACCCGCTGCGTAGTACAAGGAGGCAATTTCAAATTACGTTCACTCCGCTTGCTCCGACCCTCCCAACTCCTGCCCTGACTTTTGACATGAGGCATTTACTTGTCATTTTCCTCGGCCCGCCATTTCTCTTATTTTTATTTTATTTTAGCAGTCTGCTGTTGTCTTAATTTTACATTTAAGTTTTCCTTGTACGTCAGGTGAAATGTCCGGTAAAGTGAATAGAGTATTACGTGTGTAACAAAGAATATTTTGAAACATTTCGTAGTGTAAATGATAACAGTAGAAGTTTTTATTTAATTTTGTTGTTTCTTTAGTGAGTTTGCGTTTATTACTAAAATGTTTTATTAGTCTGTGAATAATTGCATTTTTAATGTTTATCTTGTTCAGATTCTTTTAAAGTTAAAGTTGAAGTCACAGCCTATATACGTCCCACTGCTGGGCACAGGTTTCCTATCACTTCAGAGCGGGTTTAGGGCAAGGAATATGTGCGCCGCGCTACCCCAATGCTTGTTGGCGCACTTCACGTCTTTCAAATATATTTTTTTCTCAGACATGCAGGATTCCTCACGATGTTTTACTTCACCGTCGAGCACTTGGTAAATAAGCTCTTAAAAATGCAATTAGCAATTTCATCGGCGCTGACGGTGATCGAACCCGGGTTGTTCGCGTACCTCCTGTGAAAACAGCGAGCGCTAAACCCCTGAGCCTCCACAGTTCTTTTCTTTTATCGATTAAAATTAATGGAAAACAAAAATGTTTCTTTTTTATCACATATTATAACTTGCTATAAATAAAAGCAACTTTTTTCATTCACATCTTAACGAAAGAGTAAAATATGCATGATAGCAATGTTTTTAAAGACAGTACAGAGCAATGAAACGAGTGATCTAGGCTATATTTTATCCGATAAACTTGTATATTTATTTTGCAAAATCGAAAAATTGATAAAATAAATGAACTTTAATTATCTCAAAACTAAATAACGCCATATTTATAAATCCTGCCCAAGCGAAGCCAAAATAAAGTAAAATACTAATTTTTATATTTTTTTGTTTCAGGTAAGCAGGGACGTCATAAAGGTTTTAATAACTTCTGCGTACGAATATAATAACTAAAAATATGAACCATCAGGTGAACTGGACGTCCGTTTTAATGTAAATTGTTAAAATTAAAAAAAAAAGAAACAAAAATATCATCAAACGTCTGAAAAGATTTTCTGGAATCATTGCTAAGAACACTCTCGATGAAGTCACATTTAGAACAAAAAAAAATTATAAATCTAAATTGGTTCATCCGCTTGGGAGCGGTGATGCCACAGACAGACACACATATACACAGGTTACACATATGACACCCTTCTGTTTACGTCATAAAATATTAAGGTGTGATTGTGTCTAATCCCGGATCCTGTCTGTTAAAAAAGTAGTAATATTTCGTGATATTTATATATTTTCTAATGCATCACATTTAGGAATAAATTCGAAGTGATCCATCTTTATTCCCAACTCCTATGCGACAGCACAGAAATTGATGGATGATATTACAAAGCTAAGTCCTGATATTTTAGCATAGTAAATACTTTTAACATTAGAATACGTTGTTTTAAATTCACAGTTTGAATTAAAAATCTTCATCTAGACTTTTCTCCTTTAAATCGAGATCGCCTTATAAAACACAACAGAATTTTGTTACGAGTTATCAAGTATTTTATATATTATAGCTTTCATAGTTTTTTTTATAGCATCCTTTTAGCTAGTTGCATTGTTAACCACTAGTTCTAAAACGAATATTAAACTGTTTTCATTTAAAATCTTCAAAGTTATACGTAGCAAGCAACTATAAATTATTTCCTTAATCCTATTCTCATCAGCCCGTAACAGAAGACAGGTCTTTCCTCTCTAAACTTCATTTAACTAAGATTCACGAATAATAACCACAAAATGCACCCAAACGCACGCTTACTCGATGTTTTATACAAATAACGATGAGAACAAACGAGCACACAATTCGCCAGATTTTCAGAAAATGATGTGGCCAATAGACACCATCTATCCTTGTATTAGAATCAAAATACAAATGCGTTGTCACCTCTACTGGATTAGATAGAATGCTCCGTTACCACTAAAAGGGTCTTCGATTTTAGTTACTAATCATACAAAAAACGGAAGCGTAATTCAGCCGTTTTGTGAGATTCTGCCATTTTATTGTGGTGTTTTGTAAGAGCCATAGTGACATTATTTGTGTTTGCTAAAATATTATCTTAACCTTAAACGTATCTAACAGCATATTATTATACAATCAAGTAGTGAAGGTGCAAGAATATCCACTACCCATATCGTCCCGTAGGTGGCGTAAGATGTCACAGAGGTAAATAGAAACAAGATATGTGCAACAGCATACAGTAGATCTCACTAAACTCAACATACTCAACATAAAATCTCTGGCTAAACAACGCGCCTATCATGGTACTTATTGCAGAATATGTGCTTAGTAAAAGATTTCGAAAATATAGGGATATCATCTATATTCTTAAAATCATTAACTTTATGCTTCCTCAATATATTAATTAATATCATCTAAAAAATTGCCGGTGAGGTCTTTAGTCCAAAAGGTAGACATGGAAATTGGAAATGTCCTTTCTGTGTAACGAATCCTGTCTTGTTCTATCTTTGATTCGAGCAATAGACCAAAATGCAGAGTTAATATCTAGAGTTGAATATACTTTGCAGTTCCTCGTCTTTATGGTTAGATCTTCAATTAATGGAAATGGTTGAGCTTGAGGTACCACTATTTTATTCAAGTCTCTGAAGTCTATATAGTCGGGATTTTTTGTTTCCCCCGCCCCCCGCCCATCTGTGAGTTAATGTATGGGTTATACCTATGTTCAACAATGGAATTTTATAGGCTGTAATAGATGGATGGATGAATGAACATATGTTCCGTCGCTCGTCATGGATTTAATATATTTTTTTATTAAATTTAAACATTTATTTATATTAACGAACGCTCAGTATCGTGGTGGCTAAGCATTTTACATTTTGGGATTTTATGGATTCAAATCCAAAGCCCTGTAGCGAGTAACGTGGATGGTAAACGGAACATGTTTATGTACAGCCTAAACATAGGTCTTTAGTCTGGATGTTAGTCCATGTAAAATTTATGACAGGTTCATTCTACGTCACCACGAAATTAAAGAAAATCCTAGTGTGGAGATAACTTTTTACATAAAAAGAACTAAAAATAATATATTAAACTAAACCTTTTATATAGCTTCTTTTTTAGTAATTGTAATAGAGCCGATTTTGTAGACCCACAGCTTACGTTCTTTACGAGACAGGGTGAACCACCACCAACTTAATGACTCCGGGCTGCTAATGAGATTTTACTGACAGAAACCTAATAACTGATTACAAGCCTGACCCGGGATTCGAATCCGGGATTTCACGATCATCAGCCGCGTTAACGAGCCTTAGACAATTTATTTATCTACTTCATAAAAAGCATATAAGCATATAAATATACGCGATTATTGTACGAAGACCTTTTCAGACTACGTTGTGAATACAATAAAAGAAAAAGTTTTAAAAGCATTTACGTAAACCGGACTTGCATAAAAGGGGCAGGACTTGCCCGGAATGAAATCCCGAATGTTTTTTGGAATTTCTCGCTAATCCAGCAATCCCTAAAATGGAAGAGTCAATTAACTGAGCCCGAGTAACAGGGGACTTGACACGATATGATGGGAACTGACAGCAGCCGGCCTTGTCAAACAAGACGTCGGAAATTCGCCTCTATCGACATTCTTCGCGACTCACTAGTAGTATTTTATATATCATACATACATACATATATACATATGTATATATATAGCAATTAGTCTTATTTATAATATATTGTACCTATTTGAAAGAATTCTGTGCATCGTTGTAGTTTCTTAAAAATTAGTATTATAATATTGAGGAATTTATGGATAATAATAACCCCTGGGAATACAATGATCGCTACCAAACTATTTCTAAAAAAAAATATATTTCTCGCTCGGTTCCTCCCTGGTTCTTCCCAGGACAGTTATTTTACGAACCAGTGGTAAATTAGACGTAAAATTAATTTTCAATAAGTATTATTTATAACCTATATTGAATAAATAAGTTTCTATTTCAAAATAATTTATTACTAACACTGGATGTTTTTAATATTTTGAATGTTTCAAATAAAATCGATGTGTATGCTACAATTTGAGTTTCACTTGGCTCATTTCGACCATAACAATTACTTCTGTGCAACAGCACACATCCTATAATATGTAAAGGCGGCTAGGTAACGCACTAAGCGCTGCGGAACCGCAGGTTCGAATCCTACACATGTTGACCAATGTACAATTTATTCACGCAAATCGCTTCACGATACAGGAGAAAATCTTAGCGGTCGTGTAAAATTTTTTCAAGAATAAAAAACAATAAAAAAGTATATTCAATTAATTCAAGTCAGATAAGGGTAATAAAGTATTCTAGTGACTGTACAAACATAGGACTCATCCAGTCAAGCCTACCCATAAGTCAGGTAACAAGTTCGCAATAGAATTCCAATGAGCAATATTATTTGCATTTGCGTGCACTGAACCCAAAAAAAACATTCCATATTAAGAACATAAATTAGCAGCCTATATATTAGTTCCCACTTACGACTGAGCTTTTGGCTCGATGCTGTGCGCCGCTGGTTTGTATCCCACACGAAACAAATTATTTCAGGTCTGGATAAAGCAATAAAATGATACATATATAATGAAAGGAACCTCCTCAATATCTATTTATATATCAATATATCTTATTCCTATAATATAACGTCACACAGCTGGACACAGACCTCCTCTCATTTCTAATTCAGAGAGGGCTATGGAGCAATTAGTCCTTCAAAATTATCCTCTGCACCATATCGTCCCGTGGGTGTCGTAAGAGGTGACAGAGGGAAACAAAAGTGGAGACCGGCAGCAGCGTCTTCATAATAACAACTAAAAAAATAAAAAAAATCGATGGCCAACCCGCCTGCCAAGCGAGGCAACTATGCTAAATATGATACGGGGACTTATGATCGGCTGTAACGGCTTCTCCAGTGCGCGTTGGAGGATTTCACATATCCTAGAAAATATTTTACTCTTCAGACTTACAGGTTTCCTCACGATATTTTATTTCACCGCTGAGCACATGGTAAATCAGCATTTAGATTATGCAATAAAGAATTTCATTGGTACTAGGGGGATTCAAAACCGAATTGCTGAATATTTCTCACGCGACTTTTTTTTTATAGGATAAGGGTGACAAACGAGCACACAGTCCACCTGATGGTAAGTGGTTGCTGCGGCCCATAGACATCTACATCTATCCTCTATTAGAAATCAAAATGTAGATGCGTTGTCACCCGTGAGGACTAAGATGGAATGCCTCATTTCCAGTAAAAAGGGCCTCCGGCCACCTGCACTCACCAAGCGAAACGCAGAGGTAAAGCTCTACTTCACGCTGGTTTTCTGTGAGGTCGTGGTACCACCCCGGTTCGAGCCGGCCCATCCGTGCGACAGCAAAAGCTGCCGCATGGCTCTACCACTGTATAAACTTTGTACTAAAATTGCTTGTAATAAATTAAGTAGTAAATTTTAAGTTTAACGTGGTAGAGCCACACCGCAGCTATGTTATGGTCGCAGCACGAATGGATTGGTCGACCACCGAAAGACCACGCTATCACATAATTTATTCATGTTATCCGTATATTATTTAGGTATCCATAATCAATATGTAATCATTATCTATATTATATATGTATCAAATGCCTCGGCAAACACCCATTTTCACACATCGTTACGCTCACATTCTTTACGTAGTAGAGCCATGCTGCAGCTATAATATGGTATCAGTACAAATATATCGGCTTAACTAAGGAAAGACCACGCTCTAACCAAATACCAGCGTAAAATAGCAAATAAATGCTGCTGTATACGTATGGTGAGTGTAGAGAACCGAAGGCTTATTAAAAAACGAGGCAATCTATCTTAGTCTTAAGGAGTGACAACGCATCTACTTTTTAATTTTTAATCAAGAATAGATGTATAGGCCTCAGCATCCACTTAACGTCAGGTAGACTATTTGCCTGTTTGTACACTTATTCTTTAAAATAAACATGTAATTTTTTAAATCAATGTCACTTCTAAATGTAAACGCATCTTTGCATTCTACTCACCCCTGTGCAGTCATACCCCCGAAATGTCACTAAATTCTTATTTTGCACCGTATTCTTCTGTATTAAAAATCGTTTATTCTTTGTACCTATAACTGCCCTAACTTAAATTCATTTCTGTAATATTATGATTTTGATCCTTATTCACTTAAGTTAAAGACGACAGTGTAAATAAAAACGAGCAAATGAACATTAAAGTCATGAAAATCACAACTGTTTGAAGTGACGTGGCAGTGCATTGGCAGAGGTCACGTCCCCAAGGACTGGGGTACGAATTAAACGGGTCAGTGGGCAGGTAAATATTATAAGGCAAATAAATTTAAGTGAGGTTAATGCACCATTGGTATTTGTGTTTTTGTGAGGGGTGGCCGAAAAGGGGTCCTTGTACTGACTTTTTTATTACTTACGGAATTCCTTTGCAAATGAAGACTGACTTCGTCATGCTTCTATTTATAAGCATTTGTTTAATTAAAGTGCGTTTTTTTTATTTTCTTATTACCAAAAACATTGGAAGTAGCTTTTTTATTTATGAGAAAAATAATTTGCTAAGATTCTTTTGCAAAAATAAAAAGAAGTTACATTAGCCGTTCTGTGCAGGGGCGGTGTAAGGTGACATTATTTCTTTCGTCGAATTAGTAAAATTATGACTTTCGATAGATCGCGGTTACCGAAGAGAAGGTTTTAGGGCAAGGAAATGTATGCCGCGCTGCCCCTATACCTGTTGTCGAACATCACATGTCTTCTAAATATTTTTTTCTTATTTCTCAGTCATGCAGGATTCCTCACGATGTTTTCCTTCGCCGCCAAGCACGTGGTAAGCTAAGCTGCCACGGCTCTTGAGTTACCACGGCTCTATATATTATATTAGGCTTGTTTTAACAAAATTTCCATAACATTCTATTTTATTTCCAACTGTCCCACTATATTTTAGAGAATTTATAAATTAACATAAATACACTTTTTCCACCTTTGAACCATTGACGACTCGTGTAGTACTACGACTGCCTTCAAAGAGTGACGATTAAAACCACGAACATATATCTGAATCTGCCTGTGATTAAGGAAAACTCTTTGTTCTTTTCTAGTCAGACCTACTTACAGCAGTAGACTGCTTTCAGTTAGCTGTTGTTGAGAATGATGATAGAGAAAAGAAAAGAATGAGGCATTTGTCTATATCTATCCATTTCTGCAGTAACATTTCTACGTGGAGCCATGCTGCAGCTATATTATGGTTGTAGCACGAATGGGTCGGCTCGAACAGGGAAGGACCAAGCTCTCACAGAAAACCAGCGTAAAATAGCAGCTTAACGCTGCTGTGTTTCGTATGGTGAGTGTAGAGAACCGGAGACCCTTTTTACTGGCAAAGAGGCATTCTATCTTAGTCCTCACGGGTGACAACGCATCTTGAGTCTTTATTGAGGATAGATGTAGATGTCTATGGGTCACAGTAACCACTTACCATCAGGTGGACTGTGTGCTCGTTTGTCACCCGATCCTATAAAATATATATATATATATATATATATATATATATATATATATATACGATAAAACGGACTGAGTGGAAATCAAAATTAATATTAATTAATACTTCGGTATTTATTTTGAAATTCGCTAAATCTAAAAAAATAACTAAATTGATTTTTATTAGTTTATAACAAACCTAATCTCGGAATTGATCCAAACACTACTCAATCAAACTCAAAGATCAAAGGAAAACATGAAACATATTAAAATACTTTTAATATGACTAACTCAGTTAATTGGGAGATTTTTGTATACGTAACCCATCTAACATTGCATTAATACCCGTTACTCTATAAGTACAGACATAGAAGCACAGAATTATAACAAACAAAAAACCCTTTTGTGAATACAGTGAATAGATTTCAGCACTGGTAATCCGGACCAATTAGCTTTACAGTGTCGCGTTTGCTTTGTGACGTCAGTTACCTGCCATCGATTCACATTAATTTCCAATTCAGTAAAGTCGATAGAAAATGAATTGTATACTGTCTCTAATTCTATTCAATTCGCTTAGCGATATGCGACGCACGTAGTAATTTCTTCCTGGATAAACAGGAATAATGAATTATGTAATTCAGTTGTCAAATAGAAACCTCCGTACCGGCAGATACAGTTTAGGTCTATGATTATCACTAGATGAAATAATAAATATACCAAAAGCAAGCGACTAGCTCAGAACCGTGTAATTCTTAAGAGGCCTTGCAGTATCTTAGTGCCATAGGAGACTCTCATAACTATCTTAAAACTTTATTTTGTTTGGCACATGGCAAAATCCATGCGCATACCCGCCTCGCGAGGGCAAGGACGGGTTATCTCGCACCGGCTAAAACCCCACGATGTTCCACCTTCGTCGCATATTGGCAAGGCCACGGGAACGATTTCACACACATCCACGGCCCCCCAAACTACTCCACCCACATCTTCTCAAGTAAGGCGCACCAGAACACATGGTGCGCTTTCCTCCGCGGCCTCCAACTTCACCTGTGCAACGAACGCCCCAGTGTCCGATGCACGAAGGCCATGGGGCCATGAAAAACGAGCACTCAGAAGCACTAGCCTTCCTGAACTCAGCGGCTGATCTGGTCTGGAACTATCTTAACACCTACAATCTTGTCCCATGGCTTGCGTGAGCGTTGACTGCGTAAAATGCCAGGAAGGGCTCATTGTTTAACAGTAAATGAACACATAACGAAATGACTGGACAGAGAGAGAGAGTGGTGTTGAAAGAAAAGTACAGCCTATATACATCCCACTTGGCACAGGCCTCATCACATTTTTAGAGCGCTTTTAGGGCAAGTGGTGTCCGCCATGGCCCCAATACGTGTAGGTGGACTTCACATGTCTTTGAAAACTATATTCTTTTATTTCTCAAAAGACAAGCCGGCTTACTCACGATGTTTTCCTTTACCTTCAAGCACAAGGTAAATCAGCGCTTCAAATTGCAATTAACAATTTTATTGATGCCGACGAGAATTTAACCCAGGTTGCTCACGTACTGTGAAATTTACGGCGAGCGATAATCCCTTCGCTAATACGGCTCTTAAATATAGTAAAACCTAAAATAATAGTAGAGCTCCATGTCCAGCAGTGGGTGGTGTAGAATTTACAAGTTGATGGCTCCAGCTCGACGGATTTGACGTGGATTTGACGCCTCCATGGCGCAGTGGCTTAGCAATGATTTGCAGCGCTAACGGCCACCGGTTCGAACCCCGCACGGTACAAGTACTTGTATGGCCTAGAAATAATTGTTCTGGGTCTGGATGTTTGTCTTTGTAAAATTTATGTATGTAAACTGCCCCTACGATACAGGAGAAAATCTTAGTGTAGAGGTAACGTATTTAAAAAAAAATATGAAGCGGAAATACACAAGCTTTTGTCTTCTTTATTTATTAATTTATTTTTTAATTATATTTTCTTTATTAATTTTCTGGTTGTCTTTAAGAGAAAAGATACGAAAAGAGTCTGGTCACCATTTAACGTCAGATTAGTCAGTTATCATTTCCTCTTCGTCTTCTTCTGTATCAGAACGTAAGTGGCCACCTCTCTCATTGTAGGGAGGATCATCATACTTGGCAGGCGGGTTGACGATTGACGGTACCAGACCCAGTTGCTAGAATTCCTTTTTTTTCTAGTAGTTAGTCTGGATAGGTACAACCCTCTTCACTATTTCTACTACCAAATAGTTGCGCTTGCACTACTGTGCTCCGATGTGAATGGTGTAGAGAGCCATCCTCTGCTGTAAAATTATACTGGGGCCAATTGATATGTCCTGATGACTTACCACAATCACTATTACAATTTCAATATTTATTGGAACAAAGTTCCTTATCGTGTCGTCAATACTGTACGAATTTGACGGACGGGGGCTAGGCGAGAAAAAGTGTAAGATTTTTCCGTCACGATTGCCTTTCTATAGTGCGAGCGGGATGGAATAATATCCATCTCCCTCGCACTTTTTCTTATTTTGCCATGAAAGAAATATTATTTTAAAATTTTAAATGACGCTTCATTTTAATAGACGCTAGTAATTCATTTATTTGTATTTGTTAATCTATACATATAATAAATCTGTAGAAAAATGTGTGTTCACGATTCACGCAAAAACTACTGGATAGATTTCAATGAAATTTTGTATGAAGATAGTAAATGACCGTGTATAACATATAGGCTACTTTTTATCCGCTTACGGAAGAGTAAAAAAAGGGTTATGTTTCCCTTTTTTTAGTTTATTGTCATTATGGCTGCTGACTGTTCTATTAGTCCTTAAGACGATGTAGCTATACGTTTATAAATCTATAGAAAAGTGTGTATATGTGAAAATAAACTCATCGCGCCCCCATCCAGAAAGGGTAGAATAACGTCTGCCGGGTCAGCTTGTCCATAATAATATACTACGAAAGGAACTTCATTCCAACCGAGTGTTCCACGACACTCAAGCATGTTTATTTTTATCAACTATTTATTCATGAAGCCTTGGTAACTTACAAACGTTCGTATTACATTTCACATAAAATGAGCAAACAGTGTCCGTTAACTGCCGGCATGTTTATTGCTATTTTATAATTGCTGTTTTATCAAATGCTAGGCAGTGAAGGAACAAATCACAAAGAAAACTGTATCTATATGTAATATAAAAATAAATCGCTGAATGTGTTGCTAAGCGCAAATCTCGAGAGCAGCTGAACCGATTTTGCTAATTCTTTTTTTATAATATTCCTTGAAGTACGAAGATGGTTCTTACGGAGAGAAAATTTTAAAAATTGCCTGAAAAAGTCTAAAAACAACACTTTTCTATATTCCCATACAAAAGATTCGTCATAATATTTAAAAGTCAATTTGAACTTTAATACCATACCATAAAGTTTAAGTGTTAGTGTAGGGGTTCTGGGAAGGCATAACAATTGAGTGACGTTAGTATCGTATAAATATTAATGTCAATATTTGTCAATATTTATAAGATGGCAAAAAATTGATATCCATGAAATCGTAGTAAATTCCACGCGGGCAAAGTCGCGGGGCACAGCTAGTTTGTTTTATAAAAATTGAAGTGACAAATGAACTTACAGAACTGCAGCCAACTTAATACGAAGAATACAACACGCCATGCCTGAGGATTAATATGGAATATCTCACAGCATGCAATTATACTGATTCTCTATACCGTTGTAACCGAAACAGAACAACTCTGCACACAGTACACAGCAACTCTTACCTATTTCTGATGCTAAACAAGCATTTCTATTTGGAGGGAGAAATAAGTAAGATGGCGGTACCTAAACAGACTGAAAAGGCGGCAGAAACGGAGTCCTACCACAAACTAAATTACTTAATTCCACATAGTTTATTGTCTTTATATTGAAAGCAGTGTTTATACAAAAAATTCTATGTAGGTACATCCGGTGTTTAATTTATTCACTCCCATTTCGCCTACCTCTAAAAGTTCTGACATCAAAAAACCTTTTAACATCTAAAGGAGTTTCCAAAGGCAACCGATAAAGGATTGTAAATGAGACGGTCCCAAACGCCAGGTCGTCTTTCCTTTAATTAATACAGGAAATTGTTTGTCCGAGGACTGGTCGCATTTCGCGCTCCTGATTACAACGCCCTCCTAGAATCCGGCACGGAATGTACATTGTAAAATAATTTGATTCTTTTAAGGCAGTTCAAATTAATTACTCGATTGTCACAAGAGATCGAAACGGAAGTATAAAAGCATATTGTTAAAAAAAATAACATTTTTTTTAAATTACGGTTTTAGCCAACAATATAGACAACTGTTGTCGTCACTCCTTATCGACGGCTGTCGTCGATATGTTAGTTAATGCAGTCGACACGTCAGAGTCGCGGACCCGCGGCTAACGGTGCTAATTTTAGTACAGGAGCCAGTAACAAAACTAATTCTTGTGTGGCCTTCTGCACAGGAGGGGATTATAGTGCCTGAGTATATGCGCAAACACAGGAGTATTCCTTTACGCACATTTTCCGATGGGACGGTAAACCAACATGAACGGAGAGTATGGCGTATGGTTTTGTTATGGTACGGGTATACGAGGTATTTTATATACATATATATATATATATATATATATATAATATATATATATATATATATATATATATATATATATATATATCTAAACTTTTTTTATATAGGATAGGGTGACAAATGAGTACACAGTCCACCTGATGGTAAGTGGTTGCTGTGACCCATAGACGTCTACATCTATGCTCGTTTGCGAATCAAAATGCAGATGCGTTGTCACCCGTGAGGGCTAAGATGGAATGCCTCATTTCCAGTAAAAAGGGTCTCCGGTTCTCTACACTCACCATACGAAACACAGCAGTGTTAAGCTGCTATTTTACACTGGTATTCTGTGAGAGCGTGGTCCTTCCCCGGTCGAGCCAACCCATTCGTGCTACAACTATACTACTAATATAGCTGCATTACATAACTTCCTGAATGTGGGTTGTTACCGAGAATATCTTGACAGTAAAACCGAATAATTGATTTGGCCTGAAACGGGATTCGAACCCAGGGAGCTCATGATCAGCAATTGCGGTTACGACCACCATACCAACGAGGATTATATAGTTGTTGGATGGATATACCTTAATCGTCATAGTTGGCTGGCGGATTGATGATCTTAAGACGAGATATGTCACAACTTTGACACTGCCTCTTGTCACCGATCTTGGTATTTCGCTTCTGGCGCCAACGAGATGATTATGCCGCCATCTATCAGAAGTCATGATATTTTCTGTTAGTCACTTGCAATATCCACAGGGTGAAATGTGATGATGGATCCTCTTAAGTCACACAGTCAGATCCATTCAAGTTATTTTTGGGGTTCCGTACCTCAAAAGTAAAAAAACGGAACCCTTATAGGATCACTTTGTTGTCCGTCTGTCTGTCTGTCTGTCTGTCTGTCTGTCTGTCTGTCAAGACCCTTTTTCTCAGGAACGCGTGGAGGTATCAAGCTGAAATTCATATCAAATACTCAAGTATCCTGTCCTTTGAGGCTGTGAAAAAATCAAACTTCTAAGCCAACGCAATCAAAAGATACAGCCGTTTTTGCCGCAAATTTTCTATATTCGCAAGGGAATCAAAACCTACAGGGTACTTCCCGTGAACTCAGAATCTTAAAATTTGGTACGAAGCAACGTATTATAGCACAGATAAAGGAAAAATTGCAAAAAGCATAAATTTTTGGTTACATCATATATTAAAAATATTCTTAATAATTTTAAACTTACGAGTATATACCTACGGATTTGTTCGGAACCCTCGTTGCGCGAGTCCGACTCGCACTTGGCCGGTTTTTTAAAAATATCTATCAGTTCTATTAACACTACCAATATTCCTGCTAACCACACTAACTAAGCTAAATGGCTCGTTTTTCTGCCGACTTCCAAAAAGATGACGGTACTCAATTCGACTGTATGTTTTTTTTTTCATGTGACCTCATAACTTTTTACTGGGTGAACTGATTTCGATGATTATTTTTTTATATGAAAGCTGATACCTCTTGTGTGGTCCCATATGAATTTGATTAAGGTCAGACCAAGAGTTTTTGAGTTATTCTTAATAACTTATATTATTGAAGTCGGCTGTACAAAATTTAAAATTTAAAATTATTTTATGAGATAAGGGTAACAAACGAGCACACAGTCCAGCAACAGTGATGGTAAGTGGTTGCTGTGGCCATAGACATCTGCATCTATCTTCAACTACGAATCAAAATGCAGATGCGTTGTCACCCATGAAGACTAGATGGAATGCCTCGTTTCCAGTAAATAGGGTGGCCTCCTGTTCTCTACACTCATCTTAAGAAACAGCAGCATTGAGATGCTATTTTACGCTGGTATTCTATAATAGGAGTTGGTCACAAATAGCAAAACGGCGGACTCAAACCCACGAATTTTAAGTTTTCTAATACGTACAAATTTACCATTAAGTTACTCTCTTTAGAAAAAAATTTAAATAAAGTTATAGCCACATTTCCCACAGCCGGGCACTGGCCTCCCATTTCTGAGAGGGTTTTAGGGAAAAGAAATGTTCGCCGCGCTACCCCAGTGCGTGTTGGTGTAGTTAACACGTCTTTGAATTACTATTTTTTATTTCTCTGACATGCACGTATCCTCAAGATGTTTTCTTTCCCCACCGAGCACGAGGTTAATCAGCGCTTAAAACTGCAGCTAACAACTAAATTACTGTCAGATTGTATAGCTTTAAGCCCCTGAGCTACCACGGTCCCTACTCGCTTAAATTTTTAAAGATATAGCTAGTATACGCTGTGATTACGACTTTAATTTGCCGTGGTCACCAAAAGCCTGCTAGTCAATCCTAAAAGGATGGACATTTTTTCTTGATAAGTTCAACTTCTTTATTTTTATTTTATGGCTATGCGAGGAGGCCTGTGTAACTAACTAATGGCTATGCAATCGAAAATCACCAAATAAATTAGTGGAAAAACAATCTGGTATCCCAATCCATGGTAGTTCAGGGCTAAGCGCTCGCTGTAAATTTGGCTGTAACTTTAACTAGCGAGAGACTAAAGCGAGTTCAGGCAGATGGAGAGAAACAGAGTACTGTACTTATAATAATTAAATAACACATATTATGTACTTTGAATATATGAATTCAGTCTGGAGTTCCCTGTAATATTTTTTTTTGTAGTTTTGGGTATTAGTTTTGTATAATCTATATAATATACAAAAATAAGCAATAGCTGTATCTATATATCATCATCATTACAGCCCTTCACAAATCCACTGCTGAACAAAGGCCTGCCCTAAGGAATGCCACAAAGCACGGTCCTTAGCTACCTGCGTCTTACCAGGTCGAAGTACATCTAATGGGGCGTCGCCCTAAACTTCGCCTACCGGTACGAGGCTGCGACTCGAGAACCTTTTTTCCCCATCGCCGACAAGCGAGGTGTTAGGTTTAGGTTAGGTGTGTAGGCTCTTCGAGGTATATGGCTGGCCTATTGCCACTTCAGCTTACTAATCTGTTGGTAATGACGAACTAGTAACCTAGTGGAAACTCTGGATCTTATGATAACTTACGTGCAGCAGACGGGCAGCAGCATGTTCCTGATAACACTAAAATATTAATAAACTGTGCTTGCGAACCCGCTTCTCAAGCGTGTCATCTATAGCAAAATCCCCTTATCCTATAAGGCAATCTAAGCTTCATCTCCGTTCATATTCGAAAATTCCTGCACATTTTGATTGGCCATGTTTCACACTACGAAATACAATATTATTATTCTGATTTTTACAGTGATACCCTGCGTGCGTAGTCTTTCCTAGGACAAGCCCATAATACACAAAATCGTTGCCAACGTAATGTACGAAAAATTATTTACAAAACGTTTCTGACTAAAACGAACAGGGCTATATTTAACTTCATTAGACCGTTATGGTTGTATTATGGGTAATATAGCGTAGTAATGAGATCATTAACCAACACAACAGATGCATTTACTGCTGCAACCAAATAATTACAATTTAACGCTATTATATTATCAAGTTTATTTCCTCATTCTGTACAGAGTAACGCGGAATGTATTATGTGCATTCCATTCATCCTAGCAGGGTCACCATGTAAGGCGCGGAATTCGGAGAGAAGTGAAATGACATAATGATGACAAAAGACTACTAATAAATTAGAATTTTGGAGTGGGTTAAATATAAATACATAATAAATGCAGTGAAAATAATACTACGTGGCATAATAAAATATAGATACCACTGTACATGAAACTATGCACTTCTCTTTTCAATTATGTCGATAAATGTTTTCAGTGTGTTTTTATGTGACTCTAATCTTTAGATCTGAATAAAGAGCGTGGAACGGGACGTCCGCCGTCGCCACGGGATTTTCATAAATGACCGCCATGATGTAACGCTACAAGCTTTACTGAGGACTTTAGAGTAACGAGCGCACATACTGTTGTAGTATCTAAAAGTTTGCAGACTTATGACAGTAATTTAATGACTACGAGTAGATATGACACACTATTCTCCCCAGGATTATGAATGTCAATCCCTTTAAAATATTTCTATCAGCTTGGTCTAATAGTTCAGTCTATCATTCATACGTATTAGGATCTCATGACAATACAATACGACCATGACTTACTAATCTCACAAGGATCACCACAGCTATTGAACGATGCATGCTATTTTTATTATTAGCTTGAATTGTATGTATGTATGTATGGTTTTTCTTATAGGATTGGATGACAAACGAGCACAAAGTCCACCTGATGGTAAGTGCTTGCTGTGACCCATAGACATCTACATCTATCCTCAATAAATAATCAAAATGCGTTGTCAACCGTGAGGACTAAAATTTTATTTTAGTCCTCACGGTTTTCCAGTAAAAAGGGTCTCCGGTTCTTTACACTCATCATACGAAACAGAGCAGTGTTAAACTGCTATTTTATGCTGGTATTCTATGAGAGCGTGGTCCTTGTCGAGCGGACCCATTCGTGCTACAACTATACTACTAATGTAGCTGCAGTATGGCTCTACCACATAGAGGTGTAAAATGTAATGAAACTTTATAATTTAGATTTCATAAACTTCCGGACGCCTGAATAATTTAAAAGAAGCAGAAGTATACATACAGTTGTTTCAGGTATACCTGTAACTATAACCAGCATTTTTGCTGGGATCATCACAGTTCTTGATCAAAGTGTGTTTAGTTATTTTATCATTAAATTTATTTACCTTCTTGCCTTTCAAATTGAAGTATGATAATACATTTGTCTCAGGACTATAACTAGCATTTTCTCTGGGATTTTTTTTAATTTAAATTTATTTATTTTCTTGCCTTATTAAAGTTATAGGAATTTTAGAAGTAAAGTACACGTGCAACATACATACTATACAATAATGATGTGATTTTTACCGTAAGCTTATTCTTCACACTTTAGTCAACCTATTTTCTAGAAAAAAACCTTATTACATGGTATCGATACATTTTGTGGCATATGATTTAATTTATAAAACGTTGTCACGATGCGACTGCATTTTCACAGTACGTGTGCAAACACACATCTCTTGAATGAATGTATGTATTTTAAATGCATTTGGTGGTATATTTACTCACATCCGCTACTTTAAAATGTTATTCATAATCTAGTAAGCTATAGGAATATATAGAGGATAGGGAATTAATAATTATAATCAATCGATTTGAATTTAATTTGGTATTTGCTTGAGGATACTCAATTTCAAATGTGAAACTATAACTACTTAAGGAAGATTCAGAAAACTGAGTAAAATTATTATCAAAAAAATATGAAAAAGTTGCCTATCTATACTTAATATTATAAAGAGTTAGTGTGTAAGTTTGTGAGTTTGTTTGTAGGGAGTAATCTCTGGAACTACTGAACCGATTTAAAAAAAATATTTCGCCAGTAGAAAGCTACATTATTCTCGAGTGGCATAGGCTATATTTGATTGTGATTAATAATATTTTAAAGTGAAATAACAATATTTGTGAATCAATTCCGAAAATAAATCCTAAACACTCAGTACTAAGAACCACAAAAGATAATTTCATCACAAGTAAAAATGTTAGATAGATAGATGGATAGATAATTCTTTATTGTACACCAAATCAATACATAAACGAAAGAAAAAGACGCCCAACAAAGTTGCCACAGGTCAGCTAGTTGTATATAAAAATGCCTTTATTTATAACCGACCAAGCAAAGACCTCCTATCATTTCTGAAAGGATAATGGAGCAAGCTACTTCAGTCATCGAATAAATAATAGTAGGCTAGAGTGGAGTACGTTAGTACTATTATTTATTCTTAGGCGTATTGGTGGATTTATATCGCTTCGAAATATTTTTAACATATGCTAAGTAGGCATTAAAAATTGCATTTTATAATTTCAAACTTCCTTAATTTATCGGGAGAAATTTTTTTAACCTATTTTTTATTTTTTGAATAAAAATATTTGTTACCAGACTTAACTTGACTTTGACCGGCGGGGATCGAATCTGTGTTACCGGCGTACTATTGAATTCATGGACAGGGCTTAACTCCCGAGTTACTAGGGTTATATTTTGCTCCATAATCCGTCTTAGAAATGATAGGGGGCCTATGCTTGGCCGGTCATAAATAAAGGCATTTTTATATACAATAGGCAACTTTTTCATATCTTTTTAATAATAATTTTACTCAGTTTTCTGAAGCTGCCTTATATAGTTATAGTTAGACATATAAGATTCCTTATTATAAGATTTCTTTTTTTCCCATGGTGTCCCTTTGGGTTGGTACCACCTTACATATTTCTGTCGTTTTACCGCCCAATACTGTGTTCCGGTTTTAAGGGTAGAGAGTATCATTTTAATTTGTTGGGCATTGCATCTTAGTCCTCAAAATTTACAACTCTTGGGTTGTTGGTTAATGCGACTGTCGACGCGTTTGTTATTCCAAAAACGGTTACTGGTACATGCGCTAAACATTTTATTCAAATTTCGCTGGTACAAAAATTTTAGGCTAGATGATTTAGTATAAGATTTTTTTATCCTACTATACGGCTCTCAAAATTATATACTTAATCAGTGTTTAAATGAATAAATTTTATATAAGAATTACGCGAACATTGCACAATGAATAAAGCTACTTTTACAAATTTTATCGCCTTTGATTTAAATTATTTTAACACTCGATTCAAGTAACATGGTTACGGTAAGGACACGGAATTATTCAAAAAAATATTTTTGATATTTTTGTGGAACATTAATTCGAAATATTTAAACGACTTTGAATTTTTTAGAAAATTAACCAACACTGAAAACAACCGTAGATTTTTCATTTATAAATATTTTGTGTTATCATTGTTTTCGGTTGATTTATATTTTTTTTAAATATTAATAGCAGGATAAACGCAGTTTCATTTGCTTGCTAAATTCAAATTTGAAAATATATAATGATCTGCATTTGACGTATCCACAGAGAAAATATAGTGTTCGCTGACATAGATCCATTTTAATTTCATGCCACGCTGAATCTCATCATATATCTTGTGTGAGCAGAGATATTTTAAAGTAAATTTTTATTGAAATAACATTTAAGGACTATTTTCATATACTTTAATGTTATTTTAATTGGTTTTATTTGAAGTAAAACTCCAAGAGAATGAATATATGACAACAATTTGGTTTTTTTCCGATACAGTGACAAAAGAGAGCACAGTCCACCTGATGGTAAGTGGTTGCTGTGGCCCATAGACATCTACATCTATCCTCGTTTGCGAATCAAAATGCAGATGCGTTTGTCACCCATGAGGATTAAAATGGAATTACTCTTTTCTAGTAAAAATGCTCTACGGTTCTCTATACTCACCACTCGAAACACAGCAGCGTTAAGCTGCTATTTGACTCTGGTATTCTGTGAAGCATGGTCCTTCCCCGGTCGAGCCGACTCATTCGTGCTACAACTAAACTACTAATATAGCAGCAGCATGGCTCTACCACGTACTATGAGTGATTGTAAGCTTAAAGCGGTGTATATTGAACCTATGAATTAAACGCTCGTATTTGTGTGCAATTTCAACTGCATTAAGAGCTCGTAATTTATTTTACATGAAACAGCGTATAACTAAGTATAAAATTGCAATTTGTTTGGTAAATTATGCTATTATAAAATAAATTATAGTATTTCATTCACGGATCAATTTATAACATTGTTGGCAAGGAATTTGCAATTAGCAATACGTTGCAAGAGATTCACTGCTGTGAGGTGGTTGATAATACGGTCGCTAACACCCCATATACTTTGATAATATATATGACATTTACGGCCAGTGCTTGAGACAGGCCCGTAATAAGCAGCGGATTGTTCACAAGATGATGATAGCTATGAAGTTGTGTAATTTCGTCTTATAACTTTTTTTTCTATATGTTATAAATTATACTATAATATCCTCGAGACCTAATTACGATCACGGCGGATAGTCGCAATGGAGACAAGTAATCAGGTCAGATTATAGTGCACGAGAAACTTAACTATTGTTATGCAAATACAAATTAATTAAATGAGAATTGCGACAAATATTTTTAACGGTTTTCAACTGTATTGTTTTTAGAATTTATCTTATTGAGCTTACATCCATTATAAAATGTTAATATTCCAACATAATCCTTTAATGATATTAGCATTAAAAACCTATATTTTGCAAAGACTAGCAGAAATAATAACGTTTGCATAGTTTTCGGTGTCGTTAATATTATTTCAAATAACAATAGAAATAGTTCCCGTCTCTACCGCGGTTACACCGCACACCCAACTCCTCACCAAGATTTACTACAACAAACGCCCACCGCAGACCACTGGAACATATCCAAATGCTACATACTAGGCTTGAGATTTTAGAAAATATTTAGGGCAGTAGTTGCGTTAAGTTTTAGCAGCTTAGTTTCAATATCTTGATAGTTTTACCATATTGAGGAAATGAACGTTATAATAATAAGTCTCATTATAAATAATCATGCTATATACCTGCATGCATAATACCTATTAATATATGTTATGAGTGACAAAAGAGCACATAGTACACCTGGTGGTAGATGGCTCATAGACATCTACATCTGTAATCGATTAAAAATCGAAATGCAGATGCGTTGTCACCGCTGAGGACTAATATAATATGCCTCGCTATCAGTAAAAACGGTCCGGTTATCTACACTCACCATATGGAACACTGCAGCACTATGCCGTTCGAGACGAACCATTCGTGCTGCAGATATGTAAAACTAGCATAGCTGCAGTGCAGCTCTACCACGTAAAAAGTTATTATTAAGTTTTAAGTAGTATTATTATAATTATCTGGGGGCACGGCAGTAAGTCAACGGATTAGTAAGCTGAAATGGCAATGGGCCGGCCATATAGCTCGAAGAAACGACAGCCGATGGGGAAAAAAGGTTCTCGAGTGGCGGCTTCATACCGGCGGACGAAGTGTTGGGCGTCCCCCCACTAGATGGAGTGACGACCTGGTAAGATATACAGGAAGTCGATTGATGCAGGTGGCTCTAGACCGTGCTTTGTGGCATTCCTTGGGGGAGGCCTATGTTCAGAAGTGGACTTATGAAGGGCTGTAATGATGATGATGACATGTGCTACTAAAAACAGCTGTCATTATAACATAAATTGCCAGAAAATCGATAATGTCATAGTATATTTTATGGTAACTATTTGTAACTATTTTTTTGCAACTTCTAATTGGGCTATCGCTGAATAATAGGCGTTTCAATAATATCAAATTTTACTTTGATTTAATTTTACGCAATTTTTGACTTATATAAAATTGCTTAAATGACAAATATATCGTATTTATCACCATTCTCCAACTCTATATTTTCTAGAGTTAAAGAAAAGTTTTAAGAAAATATTTTTAAATTAATCACTTTTTATTAGTTAAGGACTTGTTATGTATAAATTTTAAAAAAAATATTTTTAATTTACTAAGTCTAGTTGGCATACACCTCTACATTTATATTATGAAGTATCAACTAAAAATTGGCAAATATTGGCACTTTAAGTAGATTTTCACCAAGACGACTCATATACTACCAGGCGTATAGCGGGAACAGGAAGTAAAAGGGTATGAGAGATGAACTAGAACTAGATATAGAGTATCTGAAGTTCAGGGCGGTTCGGTTAGTAGCGCGTCCGATGTGGAGGGCGGCGGACGTGTACCAGGCAGTCGCACGCTCCGGTATCGTGTGTACAGTGCACGTGTACTGTGAAGTGCTAACGTTTTTAATTTATTTAAGTGTTAAATGAATGATTTAAAGAGGTTTGTGATATTTTCGCTGAAGCTATTGAGAATTTAATGCAATACAGTTTTTCATTTAATTTTATGTAATTAATAATTCATTTGGTATTTGCATTTATGCCTATTTATTTATTCGTGAAATTGACGCTATAATATATATCTCAATCAACAATTTAATTTAAAATGTTTTTTTTTTATTTATATGAACTCATTTTAAATATTATTTTTTTAAAGATAGTGTCTAAAAAATTTAAATTTTTTTCTATAAATGAAAACCTGAAAAAAGATCTCACTATATTATTACATATCACGTCAATAATGTGAGTTGAAATGTATATAAAATATTTCGTTTAAAAACAATATCAAACTCTTGAATTTGGAAACTTTACATCATCAATATTTTCTGTATTCCACTAAAAATATTTTGTTGTGCAACATAATATAATTGAGAAAAAAAATTGAGTAGAGTAAATGGTGCATTAAACCACATATCTTAAAACTTCTCTAAAACATGTTATATTGTGCAATTAGTCAACTAATAATTCGATTGTTTAAAAATATAATCCAACCTTAATTATCACCGAATCTCAATGAAAATTATTTGGTACCTATATAGAAGTATGTCCTCTCCTAAAACAATATTGTTTAAAAAAGTTATTATACTACTAGCTCGCCAGGCAGACGTTGTTCAACCCTTTCCGAAGACCCTTCCTATTAAAATCCTTAAATTCGCAATAAAATTTTTGAGGGTCATTTATCGGGATAAAAACTATCCTATCTCTCAAGTTGGAAAATTTCATTGAAATCGGTTCATTAGTTTAGGAGTCCATCGCGGACAAACACGTAATTTTTATATATAAAGATTAAAGGTTACATGATTGATAATAGCCCCTGGGAATGAGGTGATCGCTAAATATTTTTGTACTCAATTAAATAAATTATAATGCGTACTACAAATTAATGTTTATAAAAAGTCCCGCTGGGTTTCTTGCCGGTTCTTCCCAGGACAGAGGTTTTTAACCAGTGATGAAATTAGGTATAAGACTTTCAATAATTGTTCTCGTATCTATTTTGAATACAAATTTTTCTGTTCTATTATCTACAACGGTAGAGGCCCATGTAGAGCAGTAGACTTTTACGGAATTGTTAAGAAGAAGATGAAATATAAATCTTCTCTATCCGTAAAAAATTCAGCGATATCCGGGTTTTTGTATGACATCCTTATTTTTAAATTTGGTTACGAATTAAATATTTTTTTTATATTCTTACTTGGGAAAATCAGTTTTATTCATTCTGGTCATCGAAAACAATAAAAAAATCGAAAAGCTTCATTTCAAAATAAGCTAAGTTTAAGTTAAATTGTTAAGTGTATAATTCCATTACATTCCACCATTTCAATAAAATATTTGTGATCTAAATTAAGTATTGGATTATAATATCTTCAAAAACTCTTGAAAATTGTAATATCTTATTAACATAAACTAATATAAGGGCGCATATAGACTGTAACTTTACTTTTACTTTAATTTTATAAGGAAAATGCTGCATTTTTTTTGTTTTCTGCCAACTTCCAAATAGGAGACGGAACTCAATTCGACTGTGTTTTTTTTATGTGTGTTACCTCATAACTTTTTACTGGGTAAACCGATTTCGATGATTCTTTTTTTATTTGAAAGCTGATACTCCTTGTGTGGTATCAATTTGATCAAGGTCAGACCAATAGTTATTGAGTTACTCTAAATACCTTATATTGAAGTCGGCTGTGCAAAAATTTTAATTTTAAATTATTACTAAATAGTTCATAAGTATAGATGCATAATGCAGCTATAGTATTGATATAGCACGAATGGGTCGGCTCGATACGGTTAGAACAACGCTCTCAAAGAATACCAGCGTAAAGCAACTTAATTTTGTTGTGTTTCGATTGGTTAATGTAATAAACCGAAGAACTTTTTTAGTGTAAATGAGGCATTCAATCTTAGTCCTCAGCGATGACAAAGCAACTGCATTTTGATTCTTAGTCGTAGACGGATGTAGATGTCTACGGGCCTCTGCATTGACTTGCCATCGGGTGGACTGTGTGCTCGTTTGTCGCCCTTATTCTATAAAAAAAACTTACAATATTTTCGTGATACTCATATCTGCTAACCATATTTGGAATTTTTCTCCGTGGTTGAAATCAGCTACCCTCAGTTAGTTATCTACCCCAATTCTTCTTTTTTGGATTATACATAGTGCTTCATACAAAAGAAGTTCATTGTTCCCTTTATTTTTGATATAAAGTACATGCAAATAAATATTTACCTTTGCTACAAATTTAAATATTTATTATTATATTCATAAGTAGTAAATAAACAAATAAAAAAGAAACACACGTGGTTTTACTCGTGCTGGAGCCACGCTGCATCTATATTATAGTTGTAACATGAATGGGTCGGCTCGACCGGGGTAGGACCCACGCTCTTACAGAATACCAGCGTAAAATAGCAATATTGCTGCTGTGTTTTGTATGGTAAATATAGAGAACTTGACTTGACCCTTTTTACTGGAAACGATGCATTCCATCTTAATCCTTATGTGTGACAACGCATTTTAATCATTTTTTATAGGATGGGGTGACAAACGAGCAGACAGTCCACCTGATGGTAAGTGGTTGCTGTGGCCCATAGACATCTACATCGTTTGCGAATCAAAATGCAGATGCGTTGTCACCCGTGAGGACTAAGATGTAATGCCCCTTTTCCCATAAAACGGGTCTCCGGTTCTCTACACTCACCATACGAAACACATCAGTGTTAATCTGCTATTTTACGCTGGTATTCTGTGAGAGCGTGGTCCATCCCCGGTCGAGCCGACCCATTCGTGCTACAACTATACAACTAATATAGCTGCAGCATGGCTCTACCACGTAAAAAAATTAAAAAAAATTTGATTCGTAATTGAGGATAAATGTGTATGTCTATGGGCTACAGCATCCATTTATTCCATTTAACATCGGGTGGACTGTATGCTCGTTTGTCATTCTCATTATATTAAAAAAAAATAAGAAACTATAAAATACTTTTGTCTTCAAAAATTGACACATGTTAAGCAGATTGCAGAGCAACAGACTGTTTTTTAAATAAACCGTCAGGTTCAAGGAGACAAGACGCAACGTTTTTCTTTTGTCTTTTGTGTTTAATCCTTTGTATTTCGTTTCCTTGTGCCCTTCGCTTTTAATATGTATTTGAGTACGAGCGGAGTCAATCTGAAAAACTATTGTATTTTAACTTTCATTTATGGGCTCTACTTAAATATTTTCATTAGGACTTAAAAGGTGCCATTATCATTTTTACTATCCATGAAGCTAAACAGGTGATCTAGACAAACTTACTTTGTTTTATGTATATACTAGGCAGACATTATTTTGCCTTTTTGGGTAGGTAGCGCATTAGCTTAGCATTAAGTTGCGGTGCCTAAGGCCGCGGGTTCGAATCTCGCACGTAACAAGTATTTGTATGGCCTCCCAAACAATGTAAAGTAATAATGTAAAATGATGATTTCTGAATCTGAGATGTGGTCCTTCACTGTTGTCCGTATGAGAACGCTCAAGGTCGCTCAACGAGCTATGGAGAGGGCTATGCTCGGGATTTCTCTGCGTGATAAACTTAGAAATGAGGATATCCACAGTAGAACCAGAGTGACCGACATAGTCCAACGGATTAGTAAGCTGAAGTGGCAATGGGCTGGCCATATAGCTCGAAGAACCGACAACCGATAAGGAAAAAATGTTCTCGAGTGACGGCCTCGTACCGGTGGACGAAGTGTAGTGTGTCCCCCCACTAGATGGTGCGACGACCTGGTAAGACATGCCAAGGACCGTGCTTTGTGGCATTCCTTGGGAGAGGCCTATTTTCAGCAGTGGACTTGTGAAGGGCTGATGATGATGATGATAATGATGATGAAGAATGTAAATATGTAATGTGTAAATAAAAATAATAATGTAAAAGTAGTGCAATATATGTATGGGAACTGCATCCGCGATACAGGAGAAAATCTCGTAACGGGGGTAAATGAAAAAACCATACACTCTGGATTTCATACAGTTAATAAAAAACTAAAATAATTAGATGAACACAGCGCTACGTATAGGATCCATATCTTGTGATCTTCTTTTTTTGGCACTAACCCAAGATTTAATGTCAATTGAGTCAGTTTAGTCTATAAAGAATTTGTTAATGAATTGACTAATGCGTCACCTACTCGTATCAGATTTAGCACAGCTTTAGACAATCGCCTCGACAAAATAAATATATTGTGTGATTATGACCTCAATCGGTCAAGTCGTTCGAAATTTAAACAATTATTAACAGAAGCACCAACTATTATAATATACTAGTGACCCGCCCCAGATTCGCACGGGTGATATCTGGATCTCAGCCACAGCGCCTACCGGGTCCAATAAACCATTCTCGAATCAATTTAATCACACACACAAAATTTCATCAATATCAGTCCAGCTGTTTAGGAGGAGTTCAAATAAACACGTACAGAAGAGTTATGTATATAAAGATAAGTGTTTAGACTTATAGGTGATAAGGCTACTGTTCCGTATGAGTGGGTTCCATTTTCTTACCTTTCTGACTCCTATATCTGTTGTGTATATTATGTCGAGTTTTGAAAAGAAAGAAAGCCTGTATAATAACAGGCCGAGAGGCATTCTATTTTGTTCTTCAATGACGCTTTTATAACCCGCTTACTTTGAACTTGGATGTAGGTGTTTTTTTACGTGTTAGAGCCATGTTGCAGCTATATTTCTGGTATAGTTGTAACACGAATGGGTCGGCTCGACCGGGGAAGGACCACGCTCTCACAGAATACCAGCGTAACATAGCAGCTTAATGCTGTTGTATTTCGTATTGTGAGTGTAGAGAACCGGAGACCATTTTTACTAGAAAAGAGGCATTTCATCTTAGTCCTCACAGGTGACAACGCATCTGCATTTTGATTCGTAATCGAGGATAAATATAGATGTCTATGGGCCACAGTAACCACTTACCATCAGGTGGACTGTGTGCTCGTTTGTCACTCGTATCCTATAAAAAAGGTGGCTATGGTTGCAGTAGCCACGTACCACAAGGGGAGTTGTACAACCATTTGTTTCTTTATTTTATTAGTTTATAAATAAAAATCAGGTAGATCAATAGCTTATATACGTATGACCTCCCTAAAAGGTACTCGTAAATGGTGTGAATTAGTAGTAGAATGGATCTTTCAAAAATTAAAGTATATGTTAAGATTTGGAAGTGTATTTAATATCATAATTAAGATATTTACGCCTTAATTTTATTTGTGTTATTTTATACATTTAAAAATAAGAGTTTAGGTTGAAAGGCCTAATATGTTGAAACAAAGCCGACCTTTTAGGCTCCCTTTTTGCGTCCAACTCGACTCTTGATGACGGGGGGAAAACACCGCCGACCATCCCGCGGTGTGAGTGCTCCATGCCGGATGTGCTGTTCTCACAACGCTCGGTTCGCAAAGCACTGCTCTCCCTGGACATCCAGAAGTCGAGTGGGCCTGACGGAATCCCCCCAATTGTGCTGAGGACGTGTGCTCCGGAGTTGGCACCGGTCCTAACGCGTCTTTTCCGGTACTCCTACTCCCAAGGCGTAGTCCCGAATTCATGGAAGACAGCTTTTGTCCACCCGATCCCTAAAAAAGGCGACCGCTCAGACCCGTCCAACTATAGGCCTATCGCGATCACCTCCTTGTTCTCCAAAATAATGGAATCCATTATTAACTGCCAGCTCATCCGGTACCTTGAGGATCACCAGCTGATTAGTGACCGCCAATACGGTTTTCGTCGGTGTCGATCAGCTGGTGATCTTCTTGTCTACCTGACCCATAGATGGGCGGAGGCAGTAGAGTCCAAGGGGGAGGCGTTGGCCGTTAGTCTGGACATTGCGAAGGCCTTTGATCGGGTTTGGCACAAAGCGCTTCTTTCAAAGCTGCCTTCCTATGGGCTTCCCGAGAAATTGTGCAATTGGATCACCAGCTTTCTTGCAGATCGGAGCATCAAGGTCGTTGTAGACGGTGCATGTTCTGACTACAAGCCTATTAACGCTGGTGTTCCACAAGGCTGTGTGCTATCACCGACGCTGTTTCTTCTGCATATCAATGATATGTTGCTAACTGGTAACATTCATTGCTATGCGGATGACAGCACTGGTGATGCTCTATACACCGGCCGGGCCAATATTTCTCGGGAAAACGTCGCCGAGTACCGGAACAAACTTGTGTCTGAAGTCGAGTCTTTGTTGGACAAAGTCTCGGATTGGGGGCGACTAAATCTAGTCCAGTTTAATCCTCAGAAGACACAAGTTTGCGCGTTTACCGCTAAAAAGAACCCCTTTGTCGTATCTCCTCAGTTTCAAGGCACTCCCCTTCTTGCCTCAGCCAGTATCGGTATCCTCGGAGTCGACATATCGAGTGACGTGCAGTTTCGTGGTCACTTGGAAGGGAAGGCCAAATTGGCCTCTAAAAAGCTTGGCGTGCTCAGCAGAGCGGGACAGTATTTCATGCCGGCACACCGCCTGCAACTTTACAAGGCGCAGGTTCGGCCTCACATGGAATACTGTTCCCATCTCTGGGCAGGGGCTCCCCAGTGCCAGCTCCTTCCACTTGACCGCATCCAGCGCAGAGCGGCTCGAATCGTCGACGACCGAGCCCTTTCCGATCGGCTCGATTCATTGGCACTGCGAAGAGATGTTGCATCTCTTTGCATTTTCTTTCGCATCTACCATGGGGAGTGCTCTGAGGAATTGTTCGGATTAATCCCAGCCGCCAAATTTCACGAACGAACATCGCGGCAGAACTCCCGATACCATCCACACCATCTGGATGATTGGCGGTCCACCACTGTGCGATTTAGAAGATGTTTTCTTCCTCGCACAACTTCCTTGTGGAATAGTTTACCACCAGGGATTTTTCCGGACCGATACGACTTAGGGACCTTCAAGAAAAGAGCCTACTCCTTTTTAAAAGGCCGGCAACGCATCTGCAATTCCCCTGGTGTTGCGGTTGTTCATGGGCGGCGGTAGTCACTTACCATCAGGTGAGCCGCATGCTCGTTTGCCCCCTCTCCTATAAAAAAAAAAAAAAAAAAAAAAAAAATGTGACAAACAAGTGACTTTTCATGTTCGTGTAGTGCTTCACAACAAGCCGAGATAAATCTACCGAGTGCTTCTGTTTATTGCGGTCTTTCTCACAATAGGGTGTCCCGTTGCATACAATGAATTCAGGATGTAAAACGCTTCAAATTATGTTTTTCAGGTACAATTTTAGACAAAGCTAAGGTAAATTTTATTATATCATCATACGAAGTTGATGTGTGTGTGTACAAGAAGTGATTATTTTTTATTTTTTAATGTTTCCTTTTTTCCTTTTTTCTTTTTCTTTTTGAAAACGTTATCCCCGGATACACTAAGATTTTATTCTGTATAATGGAGGCTGTTTACAAACTTAAATTTCACTAGAACATACATCCAGATCCTAAACAATTGTTTGTAGATCATGCAAACTTTGTTCCGTGCGGGACTCGAACCGTTGCGTTGGGCACAATATATTATGTATCCAATCGCTTCTTATTTTTAGTATTTTATCGGACACAAGTTCATAGAACAAGTAAGTGGTTCTGGCCATGTGTTCAAAACAAATCAAAATAGGCCTTTACAAAGCAATTTTTGAAAGTCAAGTAAGCTACGTGATCGCTTCAATAAGTGCCCGTGATATTAAAATTATGCTTCATACATCGCCGTTAATAAGTTGAAGGAGAAAAATGATAATCAAAATGAAGAAGTAACGAATGATAAAATTAAAAATTTTGTACAACCGACTTCAATATAAATTATTAAAGATACCTCAAATACCATTGGTGAGACCTTAATCAAATTTAAATGGCACCACATGGGAAGCACCAGCTTTCAAATAAAAAAAATCATCGAAATCGGTTCACCTAGAAAAAGTTATGAGGTAACACACATAAAAAAAATCATGCTGTAAAATTGAGTACCTCATTCTTTTAGAAAAAGGAGAATATACCAAACCTCGACTGGACTGTGACCTAACGAACGAGGCTCTACGTGACTGAGGATGGAAAATCCATCCAAATATACCAAACTCAAATCCCATTCACTGGTGATGGCGAGCATAATTACGCTCATATGATTACTATTTCTGCTACGTGTGTTGCTTATGAACATATCTTTTAAGCTGCAAGTGTCCAACTAGCATGCACGTAATGATAGATTTTTAAAAAGCCCCAGACTGCTAAACGTAGAGTGAAAGAATATTATATAATACTTCTATATTCTTCTAAGTTCTCGTGATCAAATTTAATTAGGAGAATATACCCTTCTAGTTGAATTCGATCGTTTGTTAAATGCCTAGTTAGTGGTTGTGACACTACTGCTGATCATGTGGTCCCAGGTCCCGGCTTCAAATCTGGGGTTAGGTCAAAAATCAATTATAGGGTCATGTTGAGTTGCCGCCCCATCGGTCTATGAGCTTACAAATTTATTATACCTGTAGAGATCACAAGTTCAAAGACACATAAGGTTTACTATAACACCAAATTAGTAGCATACTTAGCTTGCAAACAATTACAAATGTACTTAGTAAAAATTATTTTTATGATAATAATGATGGTAAAAAGTACGTTTTCAACATATTGCTAACTGACAGAAAACCCCTAACCACAAAATTACTTCAGGAACATCACGTCAATATCAAATCTGGCACAGCACTTTTATTTAGATTTTTAATTAGTAAAATAATTTATAGAAGCCGTTTTAGCACTGTATAATCCTGTCAAAACTTTAAGGAAATTATAGAATTGAGGCAAACTGGCCTTTTAAGTCTCGAATGCCGTAAATATTTTACCGAATTTATAAGGTGTTGAAAATCGGTAAAGGCAATGTACATGGCATTAAAAATAAACTAGTCCTTTTAGAATCATTAAAAAAGACGTCTTTACGAACCTCAAGTAAACCTTTACTTTTAAAATATGTCTTTTTTACATATAACAAAATGCGCTTATTTTATATCTGCTTTTTCAGGTTTTTTTCTCAGACTCCAGAGTTTTTGGGCGTTGAACGGAAGTAGATTCTATTTTTAGACGACGTGCTGACGGAGCGGAAGTAGATTCTATTTTAGCCGACTTCAAAAAAGAAGGATGTTCTCAATTTGAGTGAATGTTTTTGCAGCGATAGCTTCATCATATGAGAACCTGGAGTTGGTACATGGAGTTTTAAAACAACTATTTAGACGTCATTCTAGTCGTTACGTTGAGCTTGCTTAGTTCTTTAGTCTATTCAAAAGATTCAAAAATTTAAGTTTTTTTTTAAAAAGTATAAGGCGACTTCAAACAACAAATTTTTTTTAGTTGTTTGTAGGTTGTCACTTAAATTGCAAACTAAAAACTTTAAAAGCCTATGTTACGCGATATAATATAATATAAACTAATAATAAATAACTATAAATTTGCCAATAATATTTTTTTCTTTAATTAATAAATGAGGTGATTTAAGAATTACACAGCGGCTTTGGTACTTTAATAATGATTAAATAAACTTGTTTTTCTCTTTCGATTATAATGAGAAATTATATTTCAATGAAAAATTGTTATCTACGGACCCGTGTCAGTTAATTTATATAGTGTAATATTAAATAAATATATGTTCGTATATAATAAAAATTAACAAACACGATATTAAGAAACTATAATAAAAAAAAAAACTAAAACCAATAACTTGATTAGTAATAAGTTTAATCCTAATCCCCTTGGCTATATGTCATAACTACATTTGAATTTTGGTGTATAACAAAATAAAAGTTGTTTTTCTTAGTTAGTTTTATTTTAACTTCGATGCAGTCTAAGACGTTTAAAAGTAAAAGTCCCTTTGTGATGCATATCACATAAAGAACCCCCTCTCATCTCGTCCAAAAACAGACAAAGCGGCCAGACACAAAAGAGTTAATCCGAAAAACTACAAGTTTGTTTTCTTCCGGCTTGAGACTTTTCATAATAGATATAATGCGACGATTCTGATGCCAGACACAATCTTAACTAACTCATGCAAGAATATGTCCTTATGTATAAAATGGTATAATATTTACTTCCTATTTAGAAGTGTAATGCATACGATATTTGAACGTCAGAATTTAGATTTTTTTTTAAATATCACTAGTTCAACCGGCTTTTGAATTTTATTACCGTACTGACGAACTAAGTTTTTTGTTTTAAATTTGTTATATTTTTAACTAATATACTACTTAAGTCTTGGTTATCTCGTAGTGCATGCTGTGTTTACTAGTATGTAGTCACTACACTTAGCTTAAGAATTTTTCTGTTATTTAAGATATACTTGATAGAGATATGCTGCAGCTATACTAGTAGTATATATGGCTGCAGCTATATTATGGTTGTAGCACGAATGGGTCGGCTCGACCGGGGAAGGACCACGCTCTCACAGAAGCTCTGACGGCTCCGTGGCGGAGTTGCTTAGCAATGAGTTGTTGCGCTGAGGGCTGCGGGTTCGAATCCCGCACGGAACAAGTATTTGTATGGCCTACAAATAATTGTTCCGAGTCTGGATGTTTGTCCTCGTGCAATTTATGTTTGTAAACTGCCTCCACGACACAGGAGAAAATCCTAGTGTGGGGGTAACGTTTAAAAAAAAAAAATAGAATACTAGCGTAAAATAACAGCTTAACACAGCTTTGTTTCGTATGGTGAGTGTAGAGAACCGGAGACCCTTTTTACTGGAAAAGAGGCATTCCATCTTAGTCCTAACGGGTGACAACGCGTCTGAATTTTGATTCTTTGTTGAGGATAGATGTGGATGTCTATGGGTCACAGCAACCACTTACCATCAGGTAGACTGTGAGCTCATTTCTCACCATATCCTATAAAAAAGATATCATTGTGTATGTTGACTGTTGGTAAGCCATATTAATAATATAAAATAATAATAATATAAAAATAATGTATTTTGGTATGAACGTTCAAATAAAGAGGAATCATAATTTCAGAACTTGGAAGAAATAGGCTATAATGAAAGAATTATTAGATGGTTCCTTGGCGCAGTGGCTTAGCAATCGAGTTGTAGCGCTAAGGGCCGCGAGTTTGAATCCTGAACGGAGCAAATATTTGTATGGCCTACAAATAATTGTTACGGGCCTGGATGTTTGTCCTTGTGCAATTTATGTTTGTAAACTGACCACATGATACAAGAGAATATTCTAGTGTGGAGGATACGTTTACAAAGAAAGAAAAAAAATCAAAGAACGACTGACCTAAAAATATATAACATACAATTATATTAGTACAATTATACGGGGCTATTTTGCAATATCAAAATAAGTAATATAGGCAAATGGTGAAGAAAAGATAAATTAATAAATTTCAAACATTCTGTCCTTTTTATCTTTTAAATTCAAAATGTGTGGTATTATTGTAACTTTTTTTACTGCGCACGCACACATTCGTAAGGGTCGTTTGGTAGGCAAAAAGGTTGTTGACTGTAAATCACATTCAATTTGCAATTACAAAAGTAGAAGCTGTATTTACTCGTATTTTAAAAACATACATAACTACATTTAAAAACTGTAATAACGGTATATCACCTATACATCTATACAAATAAATAAAATTGTGTCTGTTTGTAATGTCAAAATTATAGTTTTTTTACTAAATGCATATGAAAGTAAATACGGTACTTATAACTAAAATACAATTTTTAAAATTTTTGTCTGTGTGTCTATCTGTCTGTCTGTTTGTTCCGGCTAATCTCCGAAACGGCTGGACCGATTGTGACGGGATTTTCATTGACAGATAGCTGATTTCATAAGGAGTAACTTTTATTTTAGAAAAATAATTAGGGTTCCCCACAAAAATATAAAAACTCTAACACGCGAACTAAGTCGCGGAAACAGCTAGTTATTAATATATTTGAACTTACGTTTAAAATTTCGCTACTTTTTGTAATATAACCCTGTATTGTTAAAGCTTAACCTCTGCTAGAATTTATGATGCATCACTTCAAAAATAATTGCTTTGTTAGACTAAACTAAACAATTATTTATTTTCAGTTTTATTTACACCCAAATAGAAAAAAATTGTCAGATTTAACTGTCATTTTAGTTTTCCGGATAAAATTAATGACATAAAATAACGAGGCTAGTTTGTGCCAATTTACACAAACTAGTTTTGTTTGTGTCCCATTAGCACTTGGCGCTGAGTTTGACATCGGTCTCGTCTCTCGTAAATATAGTTTATTATCAGTAACGTATCGTGTGTAGACGGTTTTGTCCCAAATATGCTAGGAGTTTTTTTCATTTGACGAAACTTGTTCGAAACGTTCAATGTTCAGTTTTCCCCCGTTAATAATTTAATATCTAATTCTTTTATCAAAGGCTACCTCCATATTAGGACTTTCTCGTGTATCGTTTGGACAGTTTACATACATAAATTTCACAAGAACGAATATCCAGCTCCGGAATAATTATTTGTATATCAAACGATTATTTGTAGGCCATACAAATGCTTTTTTCGTGCGGGATTCGAACCCGTGGCCCTTAGCGCTGCAGCTCATTGCTAAGCCACAGCGTCACGGAGCCAAACAAAAAAAAATATTTTCATTATCTTATAAGATTTCTTCGCAATAGAATTTTTTTATTTATATCTTCAATATTTGCATTGTTTAAAATTTAAATAAACCACATTATATAATGACGCTTGGTTTTAAAGTTCTTTAACAATTATAAATGTAATGTGTAATCAAACGATGTTTTTCTTTGAACGGAACAACAATTATTGTAAGAGCAAAACTTCTTCAAATAGCCGCCGCTCTCCAATAAGGCGTGCATTCATTGGGTGTTAATGCAAAACGGGGGAAATCGACGGATTTTCCGCTTTTCCACAGCTGCTCCGTTGCTTCTAAATAACCATTCCTGTTCAACACTTCCGATCATTTGTTTATTCGACTCTTTAATTAAACATTTAATCAGTTTCTAAATTAAATAGTGAAAAAGTTACTCGAAATGTAATATACTTTTTAATTATGAGTAATATTACATAAGAATCGACACACTCGTTTATCGTACATCATATAACGACACACTCGTCTATCGAACATCGTATAACGACACACTCGTACATCGTATAACGACACACTCGTACATTGTATAACGACACACTCGTACATCGCACATCGTATAACGACACACTCTTATATCGAAAATGATATAACGACACATTCGTATATCGTACATACGTATACCAACTGACGTACTCGTATAACGACACATTCATAAGTACATCGTACATCGTATAACGACACACTCTTA
The DNA here is from genome assembly GCA_963668995.1 of Parnassius mnemosyne. Lineage (NCBI taxonomy): Eukaryota > Metazoa > Arthropoda > Insecta > Lepidoptera > Papilionidae > Parnassius > Parnassius mnemosyne. Next base: position 48,755,304 of record CAVLGL010000126.1, read on the forward strand.
CATCGTATAACGACACACTCGTATATCGAAAATCGTATAACGACACACTCTTACATCGTATAATGACACACTCGTACATTGCACATCGTATAACGACACACTCGTGTATAAAATTACATCAAATCGTATAATACAAACACGTACAAAGTACATGAAAGTTTCCTAACCGATTTTTATTACGTCGACTACTTCCATATACCATAAATAGTTGAAAGTTTATTGGTGAAATATTCTAACACTTCTCAATTTTAAGATGTCTTTAAGTCTTGTGATGTCACAGTCACTTTGACTTAAAGTGATAGAGACAGCACGAGACTTAACGGTGTCTTAAAATTAAGTAGCGTTTGAGTATTTATACATATATCTCATGTTCGACAAATATAGTGATATTCTGGCTCTGATCCCTGTGAGAGATGGCTGGATGAAAGCGGCTTAAGAAAATCCATCATTCCATTTGAACGTGTCCTAAGAGACGATTATGGAAAATGCCAGAAAGATCTAATGGCTACCGCTATATGGCGATATAACCATATCGTTTACACCACACGTAAAATACTGAGACCGGTGACGAAAATCAGCGCGCAAAGATGCAAGACGTTTGATACTGCGATCGCCACGTGTAGCGATTAAGGAAAATCTTCTCAACAAAGATCCATGACCTGTTGTGAAATTTTACAGGCCGATAAAGATAAGATTAAGATAGATATAATAAAATAAACTTTTTTGTTCACTAATTTTTATAATTAGAATGCAGCTATATTAATATACTATTAATATAGCTGCAGCATGGCTGTAGCAAGAATGGGTTGGCTCGACCGGGGAAGGACCACGTTCTCACAGAATACCTGCGTAAAATAGCAGCCTAATGCTAGTGTGTTTCGTATGGTGAATCTAGAAAATCGGAGACCATTTTTACTGGAAAAGAGGCATTCCATCTTAGTCCTAACGGGTGATAACGCATCTGCATATTGATTCGTAATCGAGGATAAATATAGATGTCTATGGGCCACAGCAACCACTTACCATCAGGTAGACTGTGTGCTCGTTTGTCACCCCTATTCTGTAAAAAAAGACAAACGAGCACACAGTCCTTGGTGGTAAGTGGATGTTGTGGCCCATAGATAGCAACATTTATTCTCGATTAAGAATCAAAATGCAGACGCGTTGTCACCCTATGGACTAAAATGGAATGCCTCCTTTCCAGTAAAAAAAGGTCTCCGGTTCTCTACACGCACCATACGAAACAAAGCAGCGTTAATATGTTATTTTACGCTGGTGTTATGGGACTCTTAATGTACGAGCCTAAAGAAACACTCACTCGTCATTGTGTGATCCATAGATAATTCAATAATCTACACCTGTTCTGGTCTTTATCTAAATTGCTGCAGCGGTAGTGTGTGTTATAAATTGCTATTGCATTAATCTTATCGCAACGTGCTCGTTATATGTATACAAATAAATAAAATTGAAGTGTCTGTTTGTAATGTCAAAATTACAGCTTTTTACTAAATGCATATGAAAGTATATACGGTAACAAAAATACAGTTTTTAAAGTTTTTGTCTGTCTGTCTCTCCGTCTGTCTATCTGTTTGTTCCGGCTAATCTCCGAAACGGCTGGACTGATTTTGACGGAATTTTCATTGGCAGATCGCTGATGTTACGAGGAGTAACTTAGGCTACTTTTATTTTAGAAAAATAATTAGGGTTTTTATGTGGTAGAGCCATGCTGCAGCTATTTTAAGTAGTATAGTTGTAGCACGAATGGGTCAGCTCGACCGGGGAAGGACCACGCTCTCACAGAATACCAGCGTAAAATAGCAGCTTAACACTGCTGTGTTTCGTATGGTGAGTGTAGAGAACCGGAGACCCTTTTTACTGGAAAAGAGGCATTCCATCTTAGTCCTCACAGGTGACAATGCATCTGCATTGTGATTCGCAAACGAGGATAAATGTAGATGTCTACGGGCCACAGCAACCACTTACAATCAGGCAGACTGTGTGCTCGTTTGTCACCCTATCCCATAAAAAAAAGGTTCTGCGCAAAAAAATTAAAACCCCAAATAACACGCGGGCGAAGTCGCGGGGAAGACCTAGTATACTAATAAATTAGCAAGTCAATAGCCAAAATGTTCTCCTTTAATACTATTATACATTCACTCAAAATAGTGCGCACATCTTCGTTGATCGAATTGAAGTGTTTTCAAACTCTTTTACTTCTGATTCATAAATAATCATTCAAGTCATAAACCCTGGTATTATTATAATATAAAGAGATATGAATATTAATGTTTTATTCTTTGAAGCGACAGTATCACAATGCTTAGAGCTTTTAAAAATAAAAAAATAAAAAAGAGGCACGGACCGCTAACTTTGAAATCGCAATTGGATAAAACTGATTTTTCAAATCATTAAAATTCACTAGTTTGAATCTACCTATCGACATTTGAACTACGCGTAGAAAAACCATTTCAGCGTACTGAGGTGGTTAAAAAGAATATTAGGAATGTATGAGCATTGCTGATGTGTTCATTTAAAAATAAAATCCTAATAAAGAACTTGAGAGCCGTGGTAGCTCAGGGGCTAAACGCTCGCTGTAAATTTCACAGTACGTGAGCAACACGGGTTCGATTCCCGCCTGCACCAATGAAATTGTTAATTGCAATTTCCAGTGCCGCTTTACCACGTGCTCGGCGGTGAAGAAAAACAGTGTGAGAAATCTGCATGTCTGAGAAATAAGAAAAAAATATATTTCGAAGATATGTGAAGTTCACCAACACGTGGGACAGCGCGGCGGACATTTCCTTGCCCTAAAACCCTCCCAGAAATGAGAGGAGGCCTGTGCCCAGCATTGGGACGTAAATAGGCTGTTATTTGACTGTAAACATTCAAAATTTTCTTATGTGAGAATCTGACCTAGAACAGATTTCAACTTCCTCACCAATCCTTTTATTACTTTTCCTCCTTCTATTTTTGTATCATAGACCAATAAACTTGATACAGCAGCGCTTCCTAAAGCGCTGTAAGCATACGCACGATTAGAACAGCCGTATGTACGTTCCAACATCGGCGAATTTTATGATTATTACACTTTATAAAACAACAGTTTCGCTCCACGGTTTTATGGATTATAAATTTCATTAGCGTATGTTGTCGGGCAATCGTGTTTATTGCCCTTGCGACTTATGGTCTCCTGGTACAGACGACTATGCTACTACAATTATATTAAACGAGTAAATTAGAATGATAAAGCTGGTGGTATTAGGTTTTTTTTTTACTAATTTATTTTCGAAGCTCTAAAACTAGATAGTATTAAATATATTGTTAATAATACATAATTAAGTAGACACAGTTGTAAAAATTAAAAATATATTTCAAATTATATTTTAAGAACGACTTGTCTGAAGTTAAAATTAATAAAATGCTTGATTTTCATAAAGATCTTTTCCCACACTATAATCGAAATAGAAGTTTACTAAGACGTTTAAAAATAATAGTAAGGAGAATACGTTATTTAGAAACAATTGAAAATTTGTAGTTTTCTGGTAAAAGACATTTAACACAATTAAAAACATGCAAACAAAAATCTTTATACGACAAGCAATTTTTAACACAAATACTTAAAACGAATAACCAATGATTATAAATTAAAGTAAAGTTAGATCCTATTACGTCCCACTGCTGGGCACAGGCCTTCTCTCACTTCTGCCTTTTAGGGCAAGGAAGTGTCCGCCGCGCTGCCCCAAAGCGTGTTGGCGGACTTAAAAAAATAGTGGAGTTACCTAACTCGACTGAATTTTCTTTTTTATAACATCATGTTACGCGATGTCTTCGTCTGATGAAAACCGATTTTGATGATCCTTTTTTTTATTAATAGTTTATACTCTTTAGTCTATAGTCTTTAGGAGTAGCCCCATTTAAATTTGGAGAAAAATCTCCAACTATAAGGATGGCAAATAGATGAAGTTATATAGACTTGTGGGTAAAAATATTAAACTTTTCAAAATATGAAGGTTTTAAATTTCTATAGAAATTAAATGCAGACCACCTTATGGATGATAATAACCCTTGGGTATGAGGTGATCGCTACCAAATTTCTAATTTGTTTTGTGTTGTTTATTGTGTAACCTAATTTTATTTAAAAGTCACGCTGGATATCTTGCTTGTTTTTCCCATGGCAGAGGTATTTTTTTTCTTAACCAGTGGTAAATTAAATAGAAAAAGTGACTTTCAATAAGTATTATTTATAATCTATATTAAATAAAATGTTTGTGTTTTTCTGTTTCTTAAAAAATTTTAAATAATTAAATAATATTACATTCCGAAGTCGGGAACATAATAATTCTATGTACAATATGTCTTAGCATCAACTACGGAATGTGGAATTATTTAATTTCTTTTTAGTTCCTTGAAGTGGGCTTTACTTATTAAAAGTTAAATTTGGTCTTTTCAATTAACGCTGCCGTGTGTCTCGTTTGGAATTCAGCAGACGCTGGTCACTTTATTATGTCCATTTACATTTATTGAAATTAATTAGTTTGATAGTTTTGTTTTGTTTCCTCCAAACCATATCCGTAAACGCCTCGATAACGATTGTCACAGATTGTTCCGTTGTTTATTCAAACTTTTTCATTGAGTCTCCAACAATGACGGCTACTTTTATTTACTTTAGTTGTTTAGTATCCTTCGTAATTAGGTCATTATTTTAATAATTTTTCAAAATACTATTAATAAAAATGTCAATGAGAAATAATTTCTTTATCATTAAACTTAGTTAGAAATAGAATAGACATAATTTAACTTTGCTTTTGACTATAAAAGAAATACTCTAAAAACTTGCGCAACCAGCCTTTAAATTATATATAAATAGTTTAAAACAAAAATGTAAATAACAAAGTAGTCGTTTTGATGATTCCTCGGGAAAAATTTTAGAGGCCTACTTCGAATTTCCGATAGCAATGTTTGGTTTAGGCGTCAAACAATTTCATTAAAGACTTTGCTCCTGCCTTTACTTCTTTATAGCGTATGTTGTTACAGAAACTTCTTCTGCTATTTTACAGAATTAAAAAAATGCGTAATTATTATAATGAATTACGGAATAAACCACTTACCACATGGTTGGCGGTGAAGGAAAACATCATGAGGAAACCTACATGTCTGAGAAATAAGAAAAAGAAGTATTTCGAAGACACGTGAAGTACGCCAATACGCATTGGGGGCACCGCGGCGGACACTTCCTTGCCCTAAAACCCTCTTAGAAATTAGAGTATGCCTCTGCCCAGCAGTGGGACGTATATAGACTGTAACTTTTTTAATGGAATAAATCTCTTGGTAATCTATGATAAGTTGTAATTAATGATAATTGAATTATTATACATTAGAGTAGGTCAATAAAACCTACTTCATTATGAAGATATTTATATGCACATTGTTACCATAGTATAGTCGCTTCTTGATTAGTATTAGACGCATTGTACTAATTAGCGATTAGACATTTGATAGAATCAGGCGTTACTTTGCGGAAATCCATTATAATGGGGTTGTTATAAACTAATTTTCTTTACGCGGAATTAAGCAAATTAGTTTATAACAACCCCGATTAGACATTTACTAGTTATTAAGTTATTACAGAAATTAAAAAAAAACGTAGTGTAAATTCATTAAAATAAGGTCCGAATCACGATAAAGTTTTTTGTTATTTTTAATAATACTGAATTGATTATGTAATGACGGTATAAAAATATCAGCAACCTCATACCTGTCCCATGAGTGTCTTAAGAGGCGATAGGGAGACAAACCAGGAAATGAGCAGCACCAAAAGTAACAAAAAACTGCGGTTGCCAACCTGCTTGCCAAGCATAGGAACTATGGCAAATATCTCTCTACTATGAGACAAGGAAAGGCCTCTGTTCAGCTGTGATAAGATCAATTTTGATAGGATGTTTAATTTTGATAGGATGTGACAGCAACAGTAGGTGTTGTACTAAGTTAACAGAATTATAAAATAGCCCTATTAAGTTCCTGGGGAATCGTTTCCACACCCCAGAAGCATACGAATGTAGTGAAGACAATTAGCTAAATAAGGCATTACACAGATAAATCTGCAGTGACCCATTCGTTAGGCCGGGTCAGGCGGAGCGCCGGGGTGAATTCTAATGAAGCCTGCTTATCATTACAAATGACGGCGAAGTTTGTCTCCAAAGCCGGGCCGAGTTTAATTAATTTATGAATTAAGTGAGGAATGGGAGGCTGTCAAAATTTCTGACCTAATGCCCCCTCGTTTTGAGAGTATTACGGAAATTAATCGATCGGCTGCTATGCGGATGGAAGTTTTTAGTGGAGTGATTTCTGTCGTAAAATCTTTTTTTTTTCCTTTTTTATTGTGGAATAAAGCTTTTGATTTTTATTACGTGTTTAATTTTAGGCATTTTTTTAAATATGTAACCTCCAAACTAGGATTTCAACTTGTATAGTGGAGGCAGTTTACATACATGAATTTCACAAGGACAAATATCCAGACCCGGAACAATTATTTGTAGGCCATACAAATACTTGTTCCGTGCGGGATTTAAACCCGCGGCCCTTAACGCTGCAACAAATTACTAAGTCACCTCGCCAAAGAGCTGTCGCCACAGAGTGATTTCTTTCGTGAAATCTTTATATTGACGTGTTTTTATTACGATTGTTCATTTGAGTACTTCTTAAATTTACCGTCACATACTGTCTCGTGGGTGTCGTAAGAGGCGACAGAGAGAAACAGATCAGGGCAGCAGCGTCTCACTAATTAACAACTAAAAAATAATCGCCGACTTCAATATAAGTTATTAAGAATAACTCAAAAACTATTGGTCTGACCTTGATCAAATTCATATGGGACCACACGAGAAGTACCAGTTTTCAAATAAAAAAAGGATCATCCAAATCGGTTCACCCAGTAAAAAGTTATGAGGTAACACACATAAAAAAAAACATACAGTCGAATTGAGTACCGTCTCCTTTTTGGAAGTCGGCAGATGAGAAAACTGCATTTGCTAAGTGTGTCAACTATGGCAAATATCTCCCAATGATGCTATGTTCAGCAGTGGACTTTTGATAGGCTATAATGATAAGGCTACGCGATAAGAAATTGATAAAAAAAAATATCTTGTTTGAAACCTCGACTTTTTGAGGATTCTGCCGGATCTAAGATCATAAGGGACTGAGATAATCAATAAGTCACGATCTATACGGAAATAGCTTAAAATATCTCAAAGCCTTGTGGTGGTATCTTCTCAATTGATAATATATCTGTATTCTACGAGAATCGTATCTAAAGCACAAAATAAAATAAATGACAATACGACTACCTTAAGTTATAATAATAAATAGTAGCTGCTGTTACTACGGCTAAACTACGACATCATTATCTTTATCATTTCCGCCCCCTGTGAATGAATGAGTGCAGCTAATATTAAACGTCAGGATTTAAACAAAAAATTAAACGCGACTAATTGGCCGTACGTTCCTCGTAAAGCTCACTCAAGCTATGCTCAGGGTTTCTCTGCATGATAGACTTAAAAACGAGGATATCCCCAGTAGAACCAGAGTAACGGACATAGCCCAACAGATTAATAAGCTGAAGTTGCAATGGGCCGGCCATATAGCTCGAAGAACCGACAACCGATGGGGAAGAAAGGTACTCGAGTGGCAGCATCGTTTCTGCAGGCGAAGTGTAGCGTCCCCCCACTAAATGGAGTGACGACCTTGTAAGTTTCTTTCTTTCTTTCTGTTTCTAAGACACGCAGGAAGTCGATGGATGCAGGTGGCTCAGGACCGTGCTTTGTGGGATTTCTTGGGGGAGGCCTATGTTCAGCAGTAGACATGTGAAGGGCTGTAATTATGATGATAATGAAACGCTACTAAATCTATAGAAATAAGTTGTATTTAACGATTACTTCTAGATAATAAAATCAAGATTTTTTTTTATTTTACCATAGTAATATAATCTAATACATAATTATTATAATACAAGGTAATGACTTCATTCAACGGCTTAAAGTCGTAGATAGTCAGTAAGTAAGTAACTTGTCATAGTATTTTGTCAACCAATTTTATTTTCTTAGTTAAAATTGATAGTTTTAAAAGTTAATGTGGCAAAATTTGTTTTTGTTATAAAATATGGGTGATAAGCAAGCACAGCGTCCACCTGATGGTAAATTGATGCTGTGACCCATAGACATCTTCATCTATCATCAACTAAGAATCAAAACGCAGTTGCGTTAGTATTATTCAAAAGAGCCTCCGGTTTCTTCACTCTACATACGGGACACAGCAGAATAGATAGATCTGCTATTTTACGCTGGTATTCTCCTAGAACGTAGTCTTTCCCCGGTCGAGCCGACCAATTAATGGTGTAATACTACCTATCCCGTATAAAAAATGTCTATTGCAGTCGTGCATAGTAATTATTTGTTGTAGTATCCTGTATTATTTATTTACCGACTTTAAACAGGAGGAGGTGCCCAATTCGTCTGAATGTGTTTTTTATGTGTTACCTCATAACTTTTTTCTCGGTGAACCGATTTCCATGATTCTTTTTTTATTTGAAGGCTGGTGCTTCTCAAATAGTCCCCCATATAACTCTGACCAAGATCTGATAAGCAGTTTTTGAGTTATCCTCAATAATTTATATTGAAGCCGGTTGTACAATAGTTTTTTGCTAAATAAAGGTTGTCTGGAAGAAATCGCTTCCAGAGAGATAAGACTGCCTATTGTACTTTGTATATATTTATTTCATATTGTCTCTTTCTAATGTGTATTCGTGTACAAAAAAGAATATTTTGATTGATTGATTAAAGTCGGTTGTACAAAATTTTTAATTTTATCACTTGTAGTTGAACACGTTTAGATCTTTATTTTTTTTATTTAAAGGTTTAAATTTTTTTTTATGTTGTAGTGGTGCAAGACTATCCACTACCCCATATCATCCCGTGGGTGTCATAAGAGGCGACTGAGGGAAACAAATCTTGAAATGGGCAGCAGCGTCTAAAAATATAGACGAAAAATTAAAAGGCTATTCATACTGTATCTCGACAGCTGTTTACAGAAGCTGAAAGAATAATTTGGGTGACATTAAAGTAAATTGTCTGCTGTATGCTGATGATGCAGTGCTTATTGCACTATCAGAGGCAGAACTGCAAGCATTAGTCACGTGTATGAAAGAGGAATGTGAAATTAAAGGTCTCCGTTTGAATGCTAATAAAACTAAGGTTCTGGTATTTGAAAGGGACGAAGAGAGAACGAAGTGTGAAATATGGGTAAATCAGGAATGTCTAGAACAGGTAAATGAAATTGTACACTTGGGGAGTGCTTTCAGCCGGGATGGAAGATGTGATTTAGATGTGGACAGGCGTGTCGCTGCCGGGAACAAAGTCAATAGTGCCCTGACTGCGTTAGTCAAAAGACAAGGCGTAGTGAAGAGTGCACGCCTTGCAATACATAACGCAGTGTTGGTACCGACTTTGTTATATGGCAGCGAAACCTGGGTATGCCAGAAGAAGCATAAAAGCAAGTTGAATGCAGTGGAGATGCGATCTCTTCGTAAAATGTGCGGCGTTACCATGGCCGACCGAAAGCGAAATGAAGAGATTCGCAATATGGCAGGTTTGAAAGATGACCTTATCACAAAAATTGATAAGGGCGTGCTTCGATGGTTTGGGCACGTTGAGCGAATGAGTGAAGACCGAATGGTGAAGAAAATATATAGCGCCAAAGTAAATATTAAAAGGTGTTGAGGTAGACCGAGACTAACTTTCGAAGACCATGTGAGCAAATTGCTCGAAGAGGGGAGGGCCAAGAGTACTCGGATACCTAGACGTGCATGTATGAAGAAGATAATGAATCTGAAAGAAGCGAAAGAGGTTTGTAAAGATCGTGACACTTGGCGATCTGTTCTCTCTGGCTACCCCGTCAGGGATTATGCGTGAAGATAAGTAAAAATTAAAAACTACGGTTGCCAACCTGCCTGCCAAGCGTGTCAACTATGGCAAATATCCTTATGAGGCTATCTATGGGCGAGGCCTTTGTTCAGCAGTGGACTTTAAGAGGATGTAACGGTAATGGATAATGAGTATTGTAAGTCTGAAGTTTATATTTATTGCAAAGCTAAATGTAATTTAAAAAGTAATTAGTTCTTTAAAAGGCTATTTATTTTGTAGTCTGAATAGTTCTAGTTCTCTTTTAAAGACTAAATCTTAAAGCGGTTGCTTTTGGATAGACGCCAAGCCAATACTCCAGTAAAATCCAGCTTGCATATTGAATGGAAATGGGCTTAAACTTTAAGTATATTAATTTCATATGGTTTCTAACAAAATTTTGTGCATATATGAATAAAGGTGACAAACGGACCCACACAGCACGTTACGAGAAGCTATAACTTTTGTTAAAGAATATTTATCTAGAAAGTTCTTTAAAACTGAAACTTATACACCGTTCCTTTTTAAAGTTATAAAATATAATAACAGCAACACGCCTCACTGCTATGCACAGATTTTCCATTTTTGAAAGAATTATGGAGAAGGAAAACGCATTGGTGGCTTCGCAGTGCAATAGCTAAGCGTTTAGCCAAAGAGCCGTAGAGTCGCGGGTTTGAATTCCGCACGGAGTAAGTGTTTGCAAAACCTACAAATGTTCCGGGTCTGAATGTGCGTCATTGTACGATTTATATATGTAAAATGCCTCCAGAAGACAGAGGGAAATATACTTTTTTTTTATAAATATGGAAAATTGCTGGCGAGAAAGTTGGTAGATTAAATACATTTTCTAAATATTTTAAGTTCTCAGAAAGTTAGGTCCCCCGTGATGTTTTCTTCCACTGCCGAGAACATGGTTAATCATCGTTAGTATTACGATTATAATTTTTAAAGGTTTCAGTATCGATCGACTCCAGGTAGCACTCCATCGGTTTAGTTATTAATACAAACAGATTTCAATTAGGAGAAAACGTGGCGGACAACATTGTATCCTTATAACGGCATGTTTTGACGGCTCCGTGGAACAGTGGCTTAGGAATGAGTTGCAGCACTGAGGGTCTGCATGTTTGTCCTAGTAAAATTTATGTATATAAACTTAAGTCTCCACGATACATGATAAAATCCTACTTTGATTCCCTTTGTCTTAATCGTAAATCAATGAAAGTAATAATAATAACGAGTTTACGAATGGAACTTGAACTAGAATATTCACAACAGACAACTGACCAGTTTACGGTGCACAATGATTATGGCTATCGTCCAATGCTAATAGGCCGTCTCATAGGGGGACTTTTGCCATAGTTCAAGGGTTTAGGAAGCGGGGTGGCAACTGCAGTTTATTTATTATTTAGTGTTGTTATCCGGAAGATGCTGCTGCCCATCTCCGGTTTCAGTTTCACTCTGTCGCCTTTTACGACGTCCATGGGATGATATGACATAGTGTATATTCTTACACCGTTACTACACGGTATCATACTATCATACTATAATATGCATCGCGTGGTTATGGTGTAAGAAAATCAGTTATCTCATAATGTCCCATGGGTTTGATACAAGGTGACTATGATATATTTAATAAAGATCTCATGGCTTCCGATATATTTAATTTTCGCCAGATGCTAACAATCAGTAGGGCGACGGTGAGTTAAGGGTGTTTTGTTTTGGATCTGCAATCGCCAATCCACCTGCCATAGCTGGCGATTAAGGTAAATTCCTATTCACAGAATACCAGCGTAAAATAGCAGCTTAACACTGCTGTGTTACGTATGGTGAGTGTAGAGAACCGGAGACCCTTTTTACTGGAAACGCGGCATTACATTTTAGTCCTCAGAGGTGACAACGTATCTGCATTTTATTTCTTTATTGAGGATAGATGTAGATGTCTATGGGTCACAACAATCACTTACCATCGGGTGAATTGTGTACTCGTTTGTCACCCTATCCTATAAAAAAATCCTATAACGAGAGCACTAGCAGTGGACTTTTGGAGGCTATTAAAGAAGATCATAGTCCATATTTTATTTTTTGCATAAAATACTTTCCATTCCCTCCAAGAATGCATGCTTATATTTTAACCGAGTTCAATAAAGGAGAAAGTTCACGATTCGACTTTGTTTTTTTTGTACGTTTGGTAAGCGATATTTTCGCTTATTGAAACCCGATTTTGAAGTTTCTTCTTTTATTAAATAGATTGCACTTCAGGGGTGGTTTTATATAAACTTGAAGAAAAAGTTCCACCCCTAAGAATGACCTAATAAGGGATGAAGTCTTTAATGTAACTATTTAAGCGACATTGTGATACTCCTTAGGAGTAGACCAAAGGATTTAAAAGATAGCATTTAACAAAAATTGAAAGCTGATTTCAAGTAACTAAAAAGAATAATATAATTTTTCGTTCAAAAGTCAATGCTAAGCCATTGTGTATAGAAGAATAAAAGGTTATTTTGTCTTGTAGTGGTCATTCTTTTCACCCGTGCATATTTTGCAGTAACTAAAGCTAGAATTAATTCCGTAGCTAGCGAGATGTGTTTCCACTTTAATTATTACGTAGAGTTACAGTGTTGGCAATAAAAGAGCAAAGCAAAGTGAGCCCATAAATTTTTAACGTCTTCACAAAAGTGTTCACTCACTCCCTTTTCGACTGCATTACGTAGCACGATCCCTGGAGGCAGACTAGAAAGCTCGACTTGGTAAAGGAATATTTAAAGTAATTAAAATTAATTGCATTAGTGTGTCAACAGCGTGTTTGTTTTTTAAGTTTCATTAAAGTTCACACCTTTCTCTTTATAAATTAGACGGAGTATTTTTTTTCGCAGACACGTTTAAATTATTTGTAAGAATTTTTCTGTCACAAAAATCTATTTTTGTGAAATAATGAAACATTCACTAATTCACAAAAATAAATACTGGTAGGTATAGTTTTATAATATAATCGTTTTTTTAAAGTGCCATGTTGTGGCGGTGTAAGAAAATCCACTTAAATATCATCCCGTGAGTGTTATAAGAGGCAACAGAAGGACATGAGACAGGATATTGTAGAACGGATAGTTCTGTTCGACCGGTGAAGGTCCGCGCTCTCACAGAATACCAACATAAAATAGTCACCTCATACTGCTATGTTTCATATGGTTAGTGTAGAGAACCGGAGAAACTTTGTACTAAAAAAGGGGAATTCCATCTTAGTCATTAGGGGTGACAACATATCTACATTTTGATTCTTAATCGAGGATAGATGTAGATGTATATGGGCTACAGCATCCACTAAAAATGAGATGGACTGTGTGCTTGTTGGTCCTCTTATTCTATAAAAAAAAAGTATGTTTCTGATAACAGCTTGAAATAATCACAAACTGCATTTGCCCACCACCCAGCCAACCGTGGTAATGCTGTTGATGTTCGGTAGTGGACTTTTAATAGGCTGTAATGGTATCAAAATGCAAATGCGTTCTCACCTCTTAGCACTAAGATGAGACCTCGTTACCAGGGTTACCGGTTTTCTACTCTCACCATACGAAACGCAGCGGCATTATTCTTCTGTTTCACGCTGGTACTGTGTGGAGTATGGTTCTACCCCGGTCGAGCCGACCCATTCGTGCTACAACCATATTATAGCTGTATTATGGCTCTAACGCACATGAACTATTTAGTAAAAACAAATACGATGCAGCATTTTCCTAATAAAAATAAATTAAAAGCAAAGTTGCAGCTAGCGTAGCGGTAGCGTCGGCTATTTTAGTGTTGTGTGTGTAGTATAGTTATTTTTTTTTAAGATGATTTTCGATCTAATTACTGCCAAAGCTTGTTTGCTATTTTTTTTTCTTAATATCCAGTGAAACTTGGATAAGTGGGATCTTAAGGGACCTGCAGATTTGTCTCACCTAAAGAGGTATTCCACTTACCCAGTGTCTCAGATATCCAGGTATAAATTAATATTTACAGAAGGTTCCATTAATAGAAGTGAGAATAGAGGTTATTTCAGTAATAGAGGTGCAATTATTAAATAAAATAACGTATTTTGTAATCATAATACATAATAATCTGGACGATAGCAAAACCAAACTAAAACTGGAGGTCACTTTTACACTAGAATAAAAATTAGTAAACAAAACGGTACACAAAATATAGTCTCAGTAAAAGAGGTAAAATATACTCGCTGTCTCAATTATAGATGTAATTATATGACGAATAAAATCTAAAGAACTAATCCCTAAAATATAGTCTCAGTAAAAGAGGTAAAATACACTCGCTGTCTCAATTATAGATGTAATTATGACGATAAAATCGCAAGAACTAATCCCAGATATAAAGGTTTGTTTTGTCCCACTAACAGAGGTAATTCAGTGCTAAAGTGTCGGGACCTAAGCATGAGTTTCAGCTATAGAGGTTTCTCACTTATCCACATAAACAAGTGTTACTGTATTAATTATATTATATGACTTTATGTTTTTGTCTCTATCCTCCTTATGGTTTTGGTTTTATAGGGCGGCAAAGCTTAAGATGACCATATTACCCTTACCTACCTTACTATACGAATAAACTGCAATTTTAAGTGTTCATTTACCACGCGCTCGGTGGTGGCGAAAAATACTTGTCTATGACATTTTATTTCACTAATAAAATAGAGAAATTATCAGTCAAACAATTTAATGACGAAACGCTTCCTTTAATTTAAGTATTAAAATCATTATTGATCAATATATCTTAAGTACTTTTAATTTTATGGGCTTACTAAAGGAATTCTCAGTGCTTCAACTTACTTTATTACCTACTGCAATAAAATCTTAATCTAATGCAATTAAGGAACCTATGATTCAGAATAATAAATGATTTGGTAGGCTTTTAATGATACTGGATTGATAAAGAAATACAAGTAAAATCTACCGGCTTGACTGATAATTTAAGTTATTTTTATAGCATTATGTCGTATGGTATGTTGGTTAACGAAACTGACAATCAAATTTTATTTGTTTTGCAGAAGACGGTCCTAAGAACAGTCTATGATTTAGTAAAAGTTGATTTTTATTAACCTCGGGTTTAATATTAGGTATATGCAGACCCGGAACAATTATTTGTAGGCCATAGAAATAATTTTTGTGGGCGTGATTGAAGACGCGGCCATCAGCGCCGTAACTCAATGCTAAACCACTGCGCCATGGGACCGTCACTTATTACCAATATTTCAAAAAAGAACTACCCATATCGTTTTATCTTACGAGCCATTCTACAGCAGTATTTATGGATGAAAAAATACATACAACACATAAAGTAACTTAAAGCTTTTTAGTTTTAGTTGCCCGACGAATAGTTTTGAATGGAAACGATCTTTATTTGCACTATGTTTTTAACGGATATCAAGGGAGAATACATTTCTTGAATATAAGAATCGGGCATTAGTAAAATCTAAAACAATTTTATGAAATTCAAGAAAAATATTTTATTTACGTCGCATTCTATCGCTCTGTAGTTGTTATGATACAATTTTGTAAATAAAGTCTCCACTTCGTTCTAAAGAGCATCAGCTGCCGCGTTCTCATGCCACGTTGTTTTCTTAAAAAAAAAGTTAAGACCCATTTCCCCCGGCATTAAAATTTTTGATGGCGTTTCGCGGTTTATGTTTTCGCGTGTTATCTGTGAGTGTTTATTTACGTTATAAAAATTCGAAAAACTACAAACAATCTTAATGATTTCTTATATTTTATCGCGTTTAATTTGACTTTTTGATTCCCGACGTTTTGGTCGCTTTTCATCACCTATAGTCCCAAAGGGTAACCGAGGTGTATGACGTCCAGATGTCGTTTGAATTAATTATTATTAAGACTTAAAAAAACTTATACCACACGCATTGATAACCTCTGATAACCCTTATAATTTTCAAGTCAATTGGCCGTCTACAAGTTGGTGAAAATTACATTAACACATTCCTTTACATACATAGATACAAGCTAATGAAATCGTGTTAAAAAACGTGTATGTGTGTGTGTGTGTGTACTTATGTACGGGAAGTTATACTTCTTAAGCGTAACAAAACAAAAATAAAAATTATTTAAAAACCTAGTGACAATTAGTTGACGGCTCCGTGGTGCAGTGCCTTAGCAATGAGTTGCAGCGCTAATAGCCGCGCGTTCGATTTCCATACGGAACAAGTATTTGTATGGCCTAAAAATAATTGTTGTTTGTACTTGTGAAATCTATGTATGTAAACTGCTCCCGCGATACAGGAGAAAATCCTAGTGTTACCTGAGGTAACGTTTTAAAAAATATTGTAATTTGTTTTTATTAAGATTCTTAATCTTTATATTTACTCTTAAAATGTTTCACAAAATAAACAATACATCAATCACGTCTATTGATGGGTAAATTTAACCTCTTTTATGTTTATAAAGATATAATTAACTATATTAACGATTTTACATAATTATGCTGAGAATGCAAAAGTGCGATACAATCTCCACACTTGTTTGTTGTTTTACAAAACTGTTCCTCTCTATCCACATTTAATATATTACAAAACAATTTATTTTCTTATGTGCGTGGAAAGAAAATCACTTAATGCTGATACTTTGAATAATATATATGTTGAATTATGTTAGATCCTATACTTTCTTTGAGAATGTACATTTTTTAACTTTTTTCTTTGTCTATTATTCTTCTCTTTAATTTAGATATTGTTTTTAATCTTTCCCTCTTTTTTGGTGTCACTTCAACACCACTGACAGATGTAGTATAAGCAGATAAGCTAGGTACAGGCCCAATATCTCTGTATTGATATGAGGATGATCTACGTGGAAGATGGAAATCAACCTGGAATTTAAACAAATTAAATAGACTAGGCAGACTTATTTCACATAACTAATGTAATGCAAGGACAATCTAACATATAATCTAGTTTAACAATAATATATAGAAGAATAATTAACCTCTATACAATTATAAGTCACTCAACTTTATGTTTCAAAGCTGGTACTCTTCTCGGCTTAAAAAACTTTAACTGAGCATCACTATTTATTTTTAAAGTTACTTTATATTTATTAAAAGTCTCCAGTTCATTTGTAAACAACTGTGAATATGTTTCCTTCAGTTGATTTACTAAGTCGTTAGGCTGTAAGTTGTTACACCAATACACAGTTTCATATTAAACGACGTAATTAAATCACGACCCAACAGAACTGGTTGTTTAATATCTGTTTTTATAATATAAAAACGAATAATTTCAGTACTTACTTTCAGTAGTAACAGTAGTATAAAAATCGTATGAAATACCTTTTATTAAATCGTTTCTCTCCAAATAATTGAGTGATCTTTCTTCTCCAAATAATTGTTGCTCTTATAACAACTCATACAAACACGTTTTAAATGCTCTTTTTTATTACACTTTTGACAAAAATCATTCGCATATCGATATTTATCTTTAGTATGGTTCTTATGTCCACAAACCAAGCAAGATATGTTTTTTTTCTGTAGTTTGACGAATAGAATTCTCTTGTGCTCGTAAAGCAAAAACGTGTTGCGCTGCCGCTGATGATATGGCTAGTCCCTCATCTTGAACTGCAACTCGAACACATCGTACGCTTTGTGCTAATTCCAACGCTTTGTTGAATGTCAAGCTATCGATGTTTTCCCGATGATAAATG
The DNA here is from genome assembly GCA_963668995.1 of Parnassius mnemosyne. Taxonomy (NCBI): domain Eukaryota; kingdom Metazoa; phylum Arthropoda; class Insecta; order Lepidoptera; family Papilionidae; genus Parnassius; species Parnassius mnemosyne. The sequence continues at coordinate 48,772,942 of CAVLGL010000126.1, forward strand.
ACTACTGTAACTTACTGTTGATGTGAAATAATCTCTACATTAAAAAGGAAATTACAATTTTTTAACAATAAAATAAATGTTTTCTTTTCAAACTAAGATTTAGATCTCATTCTTCTACTGTAACGCATTTTAAGATTAAATTCTTTAGGAATCATTGTTGTTTGCAGACAATATGAACGACGAGATGGCTAGCTTTCTTTATATTAGAATGGCAAATTTATGTTTCCTTAAATCTTTTAGGGTAGAAAACGTAAACGGGAAAATCACAATAATGTTTTTCAAAACAGATTTTTTGTATAAAATCTGTATTTATGCAAATTTTTTTTCTTAAAATTCAATTTGTAGTAAATATCGTTGACTACTGGTAATTTTAAAAAGGTTAAATGATACTGGCCATAAATAAATATTTTTAACACTTTCTTTACTTAGTTACGCGGTAACAGCTTATTACGTCTTATTATTCGTCACTGATGTCTAGACCGTTAGATATAACAAACAAGGATAATATCGAACAATTCCCAACTTAAGTTCACTATTGACTGCCTCGTTGGTTTATTAATCGTAAGCGCGACTACTGACCGTAGTCTCATGTTCAAATTAGGTCTGTGCTTACAATAAAAAGTAAAGTTAGAGGATATATATCTCCCACCCCTAGGTACATTCCTCTTCTTATGTCGTGAAACAGGCAAAATCCGACAAGCTAAAGCAAAATTCACACTATTCGATTTTATTTGTTAATATGTTTCACACAGCTTCTTCACTATGTTTTCTTTATCTCCACGATTCGTGGTGAATCGGCACATGAAATTATAATTAACAGTATATCGATAAAGCACAATATTGTCTGGCAGATGAAACATACAAGAATTTATTAACACAAATATAGCTCCTTATTACGCAGCGAGGATGAAATCACGCTCGTGTAGAAGTTCCAAAATTAATTCCTCAATTCGAAGGCTATATTTGCTATAAACTTGTCAAATAAATCTTCAGGAAATCGTTCGCTTTAACGAGTTTCAATAGAAGCGTTTTATTGGTCATGAAACCACTTCGCACGCGGAGTTTCAAGGCTTGCTTTACGAGTTTATTAACAAAGCCTATTTAATTAAGATATTCGAATTTTGTCTTAGAACTAACCGATACAAGTGACGAATTTGTGATTACGACTGCGGAGTTTCTACCGTCGTTTCTTCTTCCGTCAGAGGAACCTCATTTCTAAACTATTTCTTTCCAAATCTACTACAAAATTGGAAATGAATGACGTTTGAAAAAAGACATTTTCATTTCTTACGTCCAAAAGGAAATGTACTGGCATTCCATTTCATTTCTATATATTTCATATTGTAATATAATTGCTATTTATTTATTCCAACACATTTTTTTTGCAAATTTCAAACTTATTTACTACTCTGTAATTTGTGTGGACTGACAAAATATGACAAAGCTTATTTCCTTCACCTTTTATAAATTGCACAACTGTTGAAATCATATGGCTAAAATGTCGACTAATTGATTACTTCTCTTTTAAATTAACCGTTATGTATTATCATAGTTTGCAACTGTTTTCGTTCATATAAACAATTATAAAACAGTCTTTGGCAACGACCTAATGTAATTCATAAAAATTTCAATCTCAAAACTCTAGAGCAGAATTAGCAATGCGAGGTTGTGCTCTCAACAAACGATTACGGCAACTTCTTGAATAAATTTATGCCTCTTAGATAATTCTAGACAAAGCACATATTCATCAGTAGATTTATAAGGTTTCACACTAGACTATTCTTCTTCGTCTTCAAAAGTCTATTGTCGATCATTGGCCTCCTCCGTTGCAGGTTTATACGTGGTAAAGCCACGGTGTAGCTATATTATGGTTGTAGCACAAATGGGTCAGCTCGAACGGGGTAGGAATACACTCTCACTGAATACCAATGTAAAATAGCAGCTTATCGCTGCTATGTTTTATATGGTGAGTATAGAGAACCAGAGACCCTTATTACTGGAAAAGAGGCATTTCATCTTAGTCCTCGCGGGTGACAACTGTGCATTTTGTATCTTAATCGAGGATAAACGTAGATGTCTATAGGCCTCAGTATCCACTTACCATCAGGTCGACTTTTATTACCCATATTATATAAAAAAAAAAGTAAGATTTGTATATATGACATGACTAATTTGGTATCATAATGGTTTGAGCTGTCTCTTGCCTTTTATATCACTTCGTCGTATTTATTTACAAACGTATTGGAAATTGTAGTGGTTGTCTCAGAGAATCTACTTATTATCCATTACCTTGATTATTAACATGTAAATAATAAAAAACACTGCGCTTGCCTACTTGCACATCAAGCTCGGCAACTATGGCAAAATCCCTTCTAAGGGGCAATCTACGGGAAGGCCTATGTTTGGTAGTAGATTCTTGTTAGGCTGTAGTTCACTCATTTAGTCACTGAAATTGAAACCTTATTTACAAACATGAGATATTTAAAAAAATTATAATTATATATTTTTTTTTTATATACCACTTTTATCTTCAAATTACTTTGTCATCTGACTTTGAGCTGTGTCCAAATTTCAAACTCATCGGGAAGTTAGTTTAAAATCAATTACTAAATTCGACCCGAACAGACAAACACAAAAGCGAGTTAATAAAAACGTGGTAAAATAGCTACCACTAAAATAAATCATATGAATAGATCGACGTAATTTTCCATTTTAAACGATTCATGTGAATTTCCCAATAGCCTCTCGATTCAACATACCAAATTTATCCTTCGAAATCAATTTTCTGTTCTCGCTCGCGTATTTAATTTATTTCTTGAATGAAAATGGTAATAGCCAATACATTTTCAATCAGTATATCATCACGATAAAATTACGGAAATTCCATTTTTTACATTAATTGCCTTTTTCTGCCACTAGGACGGTGCTACTTAGCAATTATTATACAAAATAACATCAAATATTTGACTGTTTTCATAGTTTCATTTTAAATGTTGTTGTATTAGTTCTATTTTATATTAATTAGTTTAGTAATAAATGAATTAAACTACAGATATTCCTAAAAGTAGAAAAAGTAGAAATATATTAAAAAAATGTATAAAAATTTCAAAAGCAAACAACTTCAGGGTTGTTTTGTGTATTTACATAATACTATATAAATTTTCAAACTTTTATTTTAAACGCATCTTCTTTATTATGTGACATTGTGTAAAAAAACTTCACTTCATTCCCAACTAGCGACATCTAGCGAGTGGACAATTATTAGCTCTAATTGCAAGTTATTTTAAATCGCAATTAAGTTATTGTTGGATAAAAGTGAAATTATAGTATTATTCTATCTATATTTTACATTATTTTGTAAAATTTATTATTTAAGCTTTTGCGAAAATATTTCAATTAGATGAAAGTGTTTTATATTTTAGTGCAATGAACTAAGACTTCAAATAAGAGTGATCATGAATTAACTTAGAAGAAATGGCGTCCTACAGTCACCAAGAGACGCAGTCTAGTCCAGCGAAGGAATTGCCCAGGTAATGTAATTTGAACTTTTTTATATAAACTCGATGAATCTGGTCCAAGTGTTTCAAATACAGCATTAAACAATAAACACACTATTCTTTTAAAGAAGTAAGTGTGAGAAATATACATACGACGGTGATCACTTACCATCAGGTGAGCCGTACGCTCGTTTGCGTTCAGTTCCGTAAAAAAAAATACAGTCCACCTTTTTTTTATAGGATAAGGATGACAAGCGAGTACACAGTCCACCTAATGGTAAGTGGTTGCTGTGGCCCATAGACATCTACATCTATCTTTGTGTGCGAATCAAAATGAAGATGCTTTGTCAGGCGTGAGGACTAAGATGGAATGCCTCTTTCGCAGTAAAAAGGGTCTCCTGTTCTCTACATTCTGTACATTCTCTACATACCGTACGGAATATTTATAATAAGAAGCATTATGGATCTATCATGTTTAAACCTACCACCTGATGGTAGCCCATAAAAACCTATATTTCACCTTTATTAAAAATCAAAATGCAGATTCCTTATCATCCTTGAGGACTAAGATGGACTCGTTTGCAGTAAAAAGTGTCTTCATTTCTCGTCACTTACCATACAAAATAAGCTACATTATGCTGCTATTTCACGTTAGTTTTATGCGAACGTAAGTCTAACCCAGTCGAGCCGACCCTTTCGTACTGCAGCGTGGTTCGTACAAAATAACAACTAAAGAAGCAAAGATGTGTGTTTCCTATGTTAATATTAAATGTGATTCTCATTCATTATCTATCTATACTGTAATATAATAAAGCGGAAGAGTTTTTTTTTGTTTTTTTCAACGCGCTAATCTCTGGAACTACCAGTCCGATTTAAAATTTTCTTTTTGTATATTATAGCCAGATTCATGTGGAATAGTATAGGCTATCTAGCATTAAGCTATATTACTCAGCTAGCCTTAAATATGGATATTTGTTAAACAAGTCAGAAGAAAAAGCACTCTCAAAATGATTTATCTGCGTACGCTGGTGTTATCGTTAGGGATACGTACATACAATGTTCTAGAAAAATATAGATCTTTACTCCGTCTAAAAAAAAGTCCGCAATTCTATATGTCTATTTCTTATACATATGGCATAATTAGGTAGTTTGTAAAAAAAAATATTGAAAATTAAAAAGAGATTTATGAGCGTTATTATTAGGCATGGTTTATTTATCCTTACGAACGAAAGTTACTTCATCATCTAGAAAATGTTATGTAGATAAACTTTGTTCCTTATACCATGTTATTTGGACGCATAGTTATGTAATGTAAAATTAAAATAATTTACTTGGCTTGGCGCGCGAACGACGCATAAACCCTAGCCGCCCGGTGAGATCTGCGAGAAGCGAGTATTGAATGAAAGCTTCTATGAGTGAGATTAGTTCAATCATTATAGCTAAAATAAAATTAATTGAGTACTTTTATGACAATGATTAGTTACATCTTTATTTCTAAACTCTTTCACTTGCTCACACACGTTGCTATGGTATTTTAAAATTTTTATTGATTAATAAGTATAAGAGTTTGATAGCAAATTTGTCACGTATCATTTCATGCCTACACACTTTTCATGTATCGTGTACGGTTTTCTTTAAAAGTGGATAAAACCGCGCTTCGGGACACTTTCTTGGACGTGAGGGTGGGGGGGGGGGGACGCTCAAACGGGAGGGGGAGAGAAAGTGTATAAACCTTAACTTCGCTCTACATGCTATCAAATAAAATATTTAATTGCAATTATAAAATACTTGAACTAGGTGTCATGTCATGTCGCGCACCTCGGACACGTGATGACGCGGGTGAAACCGCGGGGCACAGCTAGTTATTTAATAAGGCAAAACGATTGTCTCAATGAATACATAGTACACAATTGTATTCCTTTATCAGATAAACTAAGAAGTGAACAAAGCACACATTGATACTGTCACGAAGCGTCTATGATGTAACAGACCGCTTTTGTATTCAGTTATTATTTTGTTTTAAATTTATAGTCTGATCAGTCATGAGGTCATCTATATCATTCACTTGAATATTTATGAAATATTGTAATTAGTGATGATAGCGTAGGATTTATTAATGTGGCTTTATTTGAATTTAAGAAAATCAAGTGCCATTTAATTAATATTTCGTTTTTTTTTCTAAAAACATCTACGCGTTTTTCTAATAAAGTATTGCTTATTATATACCGCCGTAATTCTTCATTGCAGGCGTATTCACACGTATTTGCATTTAATTTTCCTACAAGATTCTTTTACCACAGAGCACGTGGTGTATGTACATTTGCGGCACATGTGGGATACTTGAAATTTTCATTTTACAAATTTTAGTGTTACAAGCAGAACAACCAGAAGCGCTAGGACATAACAAAGTCGTGTGTTAGAAATTCGATCACGTTCGCCACATTTGCAAAAATATAAATTCATAGAACTTCCTATCCACCAAAACCAATAAAGAGGACGTTGAATTTTATGTATTGTTTATATTTCGAGTGGTACAATATTTTAGAGCAGTTGTGTTGCATGTGATGGAAAGCGCTATGTTCAGAATTTTTCTAGAAAATAAAATCCGTTACGAGAGTACTTGCAAAAGAGCCAGAGCAAATGCTGACAATGCCCAACTCACCAGATACCTGAAGTGACGATGGGCCAGCCATATAGCTCGAGGAACCGACAACAAATGGGGGAGATAGATTCAGCTTCGTACTGTCAAGCGCAATGTTTGGCTACTCGACAATAGATAAAGTGACGACCTCATGAAACACGCATGTAGTCGATGTATACTGATGGTATCTGGTACTTTGAGGCAATCTGTTGGGGAGGCCTATGTTCAGCAGTGGACTTGTGGTGGGCTGTAACGATATATTGTTATGCCCTTTCCGGTAGTTTTTCTTTATATAGGATAGGGTGACAAACGAGCACACAGTCCACCTGATGGTAAGTGGTTGCCGCGGCCCATAGACATCTACATCTATCTTCGTTTGCGATTACAAATCAAAATGCAGATGCGTTGTCACCCGTGAGCAATGCCTCATTTCCAGTAAAAAAGGTCTCCGGGTCTCCGGTTCTCTACACTCACAATACGTTAAGCTGCTATTTTACGCTGGTATTCTGTGAGCGCGTGGTCCTTCCCCGGTCGAGCCGACCCATTCGTGCTACAAATATACTACTAATATAGCTGCAGCATGGCTCTACCTCGTATAAAATTGAGGCTTTACTTCATAATCAATCCATTTTATTTGTTAATTCATATAATTCATTCAATACTTTTTACAGCGTAAATAAAAATAATAACTCTATCATAACTCGCCACCTATGAGATCCTAATTGAGTGATTTTATTTTTTGGCACTGCACGGCATATCTTAAATTAATGAAGGAACTATGTCATTCGGTAGCATAAGAACATTTTGATCTTTCCGAGCACCATTGAAATCGGTAATTGTAATTTTGAAAGCTGAGTTACGTGCTCGGCGGTGAAGAAAAACATCGAGAGAAAACTTTAAAACATGCACTAGAGCAGCGTGCCGGACTAAATGCTTCCTCACAGCTGGGCACCGACCTCCTCTCACGTATTTAGGTTGTAACTTTTATTTTGGAGTATCCATCAATCCATCCATAGAGGGGATTTTGCTATAGTAGCCAAGATTGGCACGCGGGTTGGCAATCGCAGTTTTTTTAGTTGTTATGCGAAATATGCTACTGTCCACCTCCTGTTTTAGTTTCCCTCCGGGGTGGGTATTAAATATTTTTACACCGTCACTACATGATTTCAGAGTATATATACTTAACTAGGTTATTTTATAAGTTAGCTAATAAATTGTTCAGATCATAAATATAACGTAGGGTGTTAATAAGTGCAAGAATTTGAAACTGGAAAAAAATTGTAAAAAATCACATTTCTCCGCGACTTCTGCGAGCTCTGGACAATATGTGAGTGTTTTGTCTGCATTTTGCAGTACACTTGTCATTAATGCAAATTGAATGCGGTATGCAAATGTTGTTACCCTATTACATATTCATTTGTTTTATTTATTCAAATGGAAAACTGTTGTTTTAATAAAAATGAATGATACATGAACGATTTATGAAATTATCGACGCGTCAAATTAGTTTATCTACAGTTGGACGTAAGCCAGACGGTCGAGTTACGGCTTATCTGAATGAGACAATATCGCTTAAATATCGTTCCTGACAGATTGAGTCTTTCATCACAGTTCTACATATGGCGCACTTTTTTCTTGTTAGTATCGGGGGGCACGGCAGTGCCCCCGCCAAGTCGAGCGCGAAGCAAACACTGCCGTACCATCCTTTACTGGAACCGTTTCGCCGCATTTTCAGGCCTCTATTTGAGAACCTCCGGATAAGACCAGAACGCAGAAATTTTCGTCATCCAGTAAGCTATAATCACATACTTAAAATTTAAAGTTTCAAGTCTATAGGTCTTTTAGTTCCGAAGTTAAGCGAAAGCAAAGTTTCGCATTTATGACACTCACTCACTCATGATCATCAGAATAGAACTAGTACTTCCCATAAACTCAGAGAGCTGAAATTTGGTACAGAGTTAGGGTTTAATGGCCACATAAAGGGAAAACTATAAAAACTAGGATAATCGAAGATCTGGAGTACCTGGGGACCCTGATTGGGAAACACAAGAGCCCAACCAAACTATTAGAAGAGATCGACATACCGCCTTTACAAAAAATATTCAACTTGGTGGGCCGCTTCATTTGATGTCAAAAATCGAAGTTCTGAAGTATCCTCAGCAGATCTCAGATGTATTAGAGATATGGTAATGCCTCCTTCTACTGTTGGTACATAAAAAAAATACGTGTACAGAGAACAATTCCCAATCTGTGTGGCGTATGCCCTAACAATTCATAAGAGCCAAGGTCTAAGTTTAAAAATGCCCTCATGGACATTGGCACCTCCATATTCTCTTGTGGCCAAGCCTACGTGGCGCTTTCACGAGTAACCAATCTTCATGGGGTGCACCTCATAAATGTTGACTTCAAGAGTATAAAAGCTCAAGCTTCAGCGATCACCGAATACAACCGGCTTAGGCGTAAATACCGCGCCGATCTTTCAGAAATTAAACCGTATAAACCGTCTAAAAGAATAAATAATGAACGCGAACGGGCAATACGAAAAACTGTTGCTACTGTACAAGAATCAGAACCGGAAAAAAAGAAAAGAAAGATTTGTAATAATAAAAAAAACTACTCCTAAAAAGTGTGTCAAATAAGAAAATCTAATAAAATAAATCATAATATGCCCACGTTTCTACAAAAAGCAGTGAAATCCCACCAAAAACATTCTGTAAAAAAACTAGCCAAGTCTCGATGGAGCTGCTTGTTTATCTCTAAAAAGTAATGAAATCTAGACAAAGTCGTGCCAAGTCTAAGGTTCCTTACTGCGATTTCTTTATTATTATAGTTATTGTTGTGTGACTTGGCCGTTGTAGGGAACACAACGGTACAAAACCAGGTGCTATATTGCATACACACCATTGCACCAATCTGTCGCCAGAACCACTACCCATTGACGATGGAAAATTGCCACTTGGAAAACGTTGATTGAATAACCAGTCAATTGTAGGCTTGATAAAGCTGCGTATTTCAATAATACTTTTGTATAGGCGAGCCTGAAACAAACAGTATAAAAAATTATTTCCAGTACAGGCGGACTTCTAATCATTGATAGAAGTCCGTCTGTACGTCTATTTTATGTTAGATCGGTGGTCGATTTGACGCTCGAAAAAGAAGAGAGTAGAAGTCAGCATTGTGAATGCTGAATGCATGTGTTGCACAATCAACAACCGCCTAAAATGAGACACTAGCGTCCAATTACCAATACCACTATGGGCTATTATCTCGCTTAACAAACATAAGTAGTTACAACAGATATAACATTACGTGTAAACACAATTACGTGCAACATTACGTGTAAACGCAACTTTATCAAGCTTACAATTGACTGGTTATTCAATCAACGTTTTCCAAGAAGCACTTTTCCATCGTCAATGGGTAGCGGTTCAGGCGACAGATTGGTGCAATGGTGTCATGTAGCGCCTGGTTTTGTACCCTGTGCACCCTTCAACGGCCAAGTCACACAACATTAACTATAATAATAAAGAAATCGCAGTAAGGAACCTTAGACTTGGCACGACTTTGTCTAGATTTCATTACTTTTTAGAGATAAACAAGCAGCTCCATCGAGACTTGGCTAGTTTTTTTACAGAATGTTTTTGGTGGGATTTATTTATTCGTCTTATAATTATTTCATGAATAGAAGTTGAAAAATCTATTTTAAAATTATTAAACAATTGAATATAATTACGTGTTGTAAAGTTTATAACGGATTTAACATTTTTTACGTGGTAGATCTATATTATTAGTATAGTTGTACCACGAATTGGTCGGCTCGACCGGGGAAGGACGACGCTCTCACAGAATACCAGCGTAAAATGGCAGCTTGACACTGCTGTGTTTCGTATGGTGAGTGTAGAGAACCGGAGACCCATTTTACTGGAAAAGAGGCATTCCATCTTAGTCCTCACGGGTGACGACGCATCTGCATTTTGATTGAAGGATGACATGAGGATAAATGTAGATGTCTATGGGTCACAGCAACTACTTACCATCAGGTGGACTGTGTGCTCGTTTGTTACCCTATCCTATAAAAAAAATTATACTCATAGTAAAAACTAGAAATATCTATTCAAAATAAAGAGCAAGGTGGTAAGTTTCATCTCCAAAAGATAACATTATAATACAAAAAAGTTCTTCGCAAGTTTGATCATGTATCCTCATTCCGCACTCAGCTTAAATAGTTTCCTATTTGTCAGCGAAGACACATCAGGATACTTTACACAGTTTTTTCTATTTAATTCGAAGCACTCTCGGAATTATCTGAAACATAATATTTCAGTTCCTGCGCGACACTCATGACAGACAGCTTCGTTTACCAGAGACTCTTGCCCTGTCTATACCTCTTCACCGCTCGAGTTTCATATCTTCATCGTTTGCTGACCAAGCCACGCGCCTATGGAATGACCAGCCTCAAAAGTTAAGACAGCCTACCTGCAAACAAACATTTAAGACGAATTTTTGGGCTCATTTCCTAAAATTATTTGATAACTGCTATATATATATATATATATATATATATATATATATATATATATATATATATATGTTCTTTGTATCCGACTTCGTAGTTTTATCACTGCTCTAATGTCGCGTAGCAGGAATGTTTTTAGCAGCATTGTCTGCCTTTAAATCCTGTACTGATGTGATTATTTATTTTTCTATTTTTTTAGATTATTTTCTATTTTTTTTTTAAAAACGTTACCCTCACACTAGGACTTTCTCCTGTATCGTGGACGCAGTTTACAAACATAAATCGCACGAGGACAAACATCCAGACCCGGAACAGTTATTTGTAGGCCATACAAATAATTGTTCCGTGCGGGACTCGAACCCGCGGCCCCCAGCGCAACAACTCATTGCTAAGCCACTGCGCCACGGAGCCGTCAAAACTGTCAAGTGAGCTTCAATAAAGTTTAAATAAATTACACGGAAGCTCTTCTATGATTAAAAATTTATAGATGAATTAAACATACAACGTAATATATGTTCCTTTATTTCCGTACTCTATCGTCGTACTATAGTGTACTCTTAATGTAATAAACAATGAATATATTCTCACATAGTTTTTCCTTATAAAATCTTCAGTATTATTGTCTTAAACATTTTTAAATTAATTGAAATATGATGCACTTTGTTGACTATGTAGAGGCGGTGTAATATTAAATAATAGACAATTTTCGCTTATGAAGCCATCCATTGAGAGGCGTCTTCGGCAATGGACTTTAATAAGCTGCAATAAATAAATGAAATAATCTTATAAATTAAATTCATAAACCATTACTAGAATTGAAGAAACAGCGTGGGGTAAATTATTCCATTATACTAACATTTCTTAGGACTGTCATTAATTTTCATGTACTCTTGTCATAATGAAGCGAGTTGGTAGCATATGCTGCTGCTATATTAATAGTATAGTTGTAGCACGAATTGGTCGGCTCGACCGGGGAAGAACCACGCTCTCAAAGAATACGAGCGTAAAATATTAGCTTCTGTGTTTCGTATGGCGAGTGTAGAAAATCGGAGACCCATTTTACTGGAAAAGAGGCATTCTATCTTAGTCCTCACGGCTGACATCGTATCTGCATTTTAATTCGCAAACGAAGATATGCCACAAGAAGGCCACAGCTACCATTTACCATCAGGTCGACTGCGTGCTCGTTTGTCACCCTTATTCTATAAAAAAAAAAGATAATCGATCATAACATTTCATCCCGTAGGTGTCGTGGTTTCCGATGAAAGGTAGGGTGACAAACGAGCACACAGTCCACATAATGGTAAATGGTTGCTATGGGCCATAGACATCTACATCTATCCTGAATAAAGACTCAAGATGCAGATGCGTTGTCACCCGTGAGAACTAAGATGGAATGCCTCTTTGCCAGTAAAAAGGGTCTCCGGTTCTCTACACTCACCATACGAAACACAGCAGCATTAAGCTGTTATTTTACGCTGGTTTTCTGTGAGAGCGTGGTCCTTCCCGTGTCGGGTCGACCCATTCGTGCTACAACTATACTACTAATATAGCTGCAGCATGGCTCTACCACGTTACAAACTATATGAGGGAGGCCTAAGTTCATCAGTAGTGTTTTGATAGGCTGTTATGATAATGCTAATCCAAAGCACAGCACACAGAAGTAAGCACAACCAGCGACATCAGTTGTTTTACTTACGTCACTAATATATAACCGATGTCTTTATAATTTGACTCTTACAAATTCATTTTTCTAAACAATTTGCTACCGCCTGAAAGTCAAACACTCATTTCGTCGAACACGCTATCGGGTTGCGAAAAAACACGCGTAAAAATCGTTGTCGAATCGTCAACAGAACAAAACAACCTATATACATTTTCATACTATGTACGGCTCGGTATCGGACATCCAATGTTTGGTCCATTACATTTCCCTACTACGGGTTGCGGTAAGTTAGTTTACCGACCACTTTATTTTGGCGTTTGATTATTTTAGAGAATCCCTATCCTTGCAAGCTGAAATTTCGCAGTTACATAATAACATATATTTAACGTCACAGACCATGTTATCAAGATCAAGTCATAATATTTTTATTCAAAATTAGCCTTTACAAAGCAATTTTTGAAAGTTAAAATAACTACGTCATCTCTTCAACAAGTCCCCCCTGCGGGAGATTTTGTGAAAAGAAGGAGCAAGAAACTCGCAAGTAGACTATTTGTGCAAACAGTTACAATTTAAAAGGCAAATCAGTAATATTATAGGTGGTCTTATGGGAATAAAATCTGAATACTAACTTTAAGTAACATCCTACGTACGTCCCACTTCTAGACATAGGTTTCTCTCTTATTTGTGAGACTTTCGAGTAGGGAAGCTAAATTTTATTTATATGCAGTTTCCACTATGTTGCTGTTTTCACTGACACGTGCATATACATTTCTTAATCATTGTGGCACGAATGGGTCGGCTCGACTGGGGAAGGACCACGCTCTCACAGAATACCAGCGTAAAATGGGAGCTTAATTATGCTGTGTTTCGTATGGTGAGTGTAGAGAACCGGAAACCCTATTTACTGGAAAAGAGGCATTCCATCTTAGTCCTCACGGCTGACAACGCATCTGCATTTTAATTCACAAACGAGGATGAATGTAGATGTCTATGGGTCACAGCAACCACTTACCATCAGGTGGACTGTGTGCTCGTTTGTCACCCTTATACTATAAAAGAAAATCTGGCATCAATAGTAAATTTCACTAATTTACATTTAGATTTGGTGATATCTCAACGAGGATTAGCTAAAGCAACATTGGAGTGACTTATTAAAATCTTATTCCAACTTTGATAATATTATTAATTCGAAGATGATAAAAGTAGAATTCATTGTTTCAAACAGAAAAGATAAAAAACTTCGCATAAGTAGCAAGTGGCAATTGACAACGCGGAATCAAAGATCAAAGTGGCCTTTTTAAGAAGGAAACCATTTACAAAGTAAGTAGATTTCACGATCTCACTAATTATATTCTACGCCCCAACGGTTATTTTCATTTAACTCGCAGAAGTGAGTGAGTGAGTGAAGTGAGAAGCGAATCTTTCAAAAACGAAAATATTGTCATATTAAATTTCTTGACTGACGCATTGACATTGATCAATTGATTACTCTTCATTCACCTGCCTGTCATTTTAGGGTTCCGAAGCCGAAGGATAGGTAACGGTACCCTATTACAAAGCCTCCGCTATCCGCCCGTCCGTCCGTCTGTAGGTTAGCGGGCTGTATCTCATGATCCATAATAGGTAGACAGTTGAAATTTTCACAGAATGTGTACTTCTGTTGCCACTATAATAACAAATAATAAAAATAAATTAAAAATTATGAGAGGCTGCCGCCGTCTAAATGTAAATTAGCCGTAGTATTCATCGCCGGTATCATTTTTTTTATCAAAGCTTACCAACACTTGCAAATACATCTAAATAGATCTTTAGTAAAATGATCTAAAGTGTACCTAATAATTAATGAAAGATAAACACAGCATTTACTAATAACTAAAATTAATAATTTTCAAAACTCCGCGAAACAAAACAGCTGATGATATTGTAACGGCTGAACCGATTTTGATAAATCATATTTAAGAACCATACCGTGTAGTGGCGGTCAAGAATATCCACTACCCCATATCCTCCCGTGGGTGTCGTAAAAGGCGACAAAGGGAAACAGGCAGAAGATGGGCAGCAGCATCTTCCTGATAATAGCCAAAATTATAATAAAAAAACTGCGGTTGCCAACCCGCTCGCCAAGCGTGGCAACTATGGCAAATACCCCCCAATGACTAAAGCAACAAACAGACGGCCCCCAGTCCCCGGCGGCCCCGCTATTCCTGGCTACGGTGGCGACCATGGTAACGGCGGGGCAGGGGGTGCTAAGAATCTCCGGTAGAGGTTCGGTTGCCACCTTAGACGAATCGACCTGGCAACGTACAACGCACGCACCCTGAGGACTGACGAGAAGATCGTGGAGCTGGAAGAAGAGATAGACAAGTTGCGCTGGCATATTATAGGATTATCCGAAGTCCGAAGAGAGGGGGAGGACACGGTAATCCTCGAATCCGGCAACTTGCTCTATCACCGGGAGGGCGACCATCTGTCCCAAGGAGGTGTCGGATTTATCGTCCACAAGTCTCTCGTTAACAACGTTGTAAAGATCGGGAGTGTGTCGACGAGGGTTGCGTACCTTATACTCAGAATCACCAAACGGTATTCGCTGAAGGTCATACAGGTTTACGCACCAACCTCGGCACACCCCGATCAGGAGGTGGAGGAAATGTATGAGGATATCTCTAGAGCCATGCATTCCTCCAAAACCCAATATACGGTGTTAATGGGAGACTTCAATGCAAAACTAGGCACAAGAGAGAACGGTGAGCTGAAAGTAGGGAAATTTGGAATAGGGCAACGGAACCCAAGGGGCCAGCAGCTGGCCGACTTCATGGAGAAAGAGGGACTCTTTATGATGAACTCTTTCTTCCAGAAGCGGCCCCACAGGAAGTGGACCTGGTCGAGCCCCGACGGTTCGACAAAAAATGAGATTGACTTCATTATGACGACCAGACGACAACTGTTCAGTGATGTCTCCGTGATCGCAAGGGTGAAAACTGGTAGCGATCACCGAATGGTTAGAGGCACACTGAACCTAAACGTTAAGTTGGAGAGGTCTCGTCTAATGAAGTCAACGCTCCGTCCCCCTCGTGCTCTAATCCAAAGTCCCGAAACCTTTCAGCTCGAGTTACAAAACCGTTTTCAGTGCCTAGAAGACTGCAAAGAAGTGGACGATATGAATGACAAGCTCGTGGAAACTGTCCATGCGGTCGGAGCTAAGTTCTGCAAGACCCGCCGCAGAAGAACACAAAAACTCTCCGATCACACTCTTAATCTCATGGCTGTTAGACGGGAGATGAAGCTACATTCTTCAACACACTTGACAGCATACAGGCATCTGAACAGACAGATCTCCAAATGCATGCGGCGGGACTTACGCAACTTCAATACAGCTCGTATTGAAGAAGCGATCGAGCGGAACCAAGGCTCCAAAGTCTTTGCCAGAGATCTGTCTGCCAGAAAGAGCCAACTGTCAAAGCTGAAGACAGAATGTGGCAGCATCGTTTCCGGGACACCTGAGATTTTGAGTGAGATTGAGAGGTTCTATGGGCAGCTGTACACGTCATCGTTGGAGCCACATGCAAGTGTGAGTAACGATCCAAGAGCGAGTCTCATCCGACACTATTCCGAAGATATCCCGGACGTCAGTCTGAGCGAGATTAGAATGGCTCTCCAGCACCTTAAAAACGGTAAGGCCCCAGGCGAGGATGGAATTACAGCGGAGCTTCTGAAAGCGGGTGGAAGACCGGTACTTGAAGTCCTTCAGAAGCTCTTTAATTCCGTCCTCCATGGTGGCATTACACCGGAGGCGTGGAGCAGAAGTGCGGTGGTCTTGTTCTTCAAGAAAGGTGACAACGCTCTCTTGAAGAACTACAGACCGATTTCCCTTCTGAGCCGCGTCTACGTGCTGTTTTCGAGAGTCATTACGAATCGTCTCGCGCGCAGACTTGACGACTTCCAGCCTCCCGAACAAGCCGGTTTCCGAAAGGGCTTTAGCACCATAGACCACATACATACCCTTCGGCAAGTTGTACAGAAGTCCGAAGAGTACAATTTGCCACTATGTCTGGCGTATGTGGACTATGAGAAAGCCTTTGATTCCGTCGAAATTTGGGCGGTGCTGCAGTCCCTTCAGCGGTGCCAAGTTGACTGTCGGTATATCGAAGTGTTGAAGTGCTTGTACAGTAGGGCTACGATGGCTATCCGAGTACAGAACCAGAGTACGAAACCTATCCAATTGCAGAGAGGTGTAAGACAGGGTGACGTCATATCCCCGAAACTCTTCACCGCTGCATTGGAAGACGTTTTCAAGCTTCTGGACTGGAAAGGGTACGGTATAAACATCAATGGCGAGTACATCACTCACCTTCGATTTGCCGACGATATAGTCCTTATGGCAGAATCGCTGGAGGGCCTAAGCACTATGCTCAATGACCTCAATAGTGTTTCCCAACGGATAGGTCTTAAGATGAACATGGACAAAACAAAGATTATGTTTAATGTCCATGTCACACCTATGCCGGTAGTTGTTGGGAGCACTAAGCTCGAAGTTGTTGACGAGTATGTTTACCTGGGACAAATAGTCCGACTAGGTAAGTCCAACTTCGACCGAGAGGTCAATCGACGGATTCAACTCGGCTGGGCAGCGTTCGGGAAGTTACGACACATCTTCTCGTCAGACATACCTCAAAACCTTAGAACGAAATTGTACAACCAGTGCGTGTTGCCAGTGATGACTTACGGAACTGAGACGTGGTCCTTCACTGCTGGCCGTATGAGGAAGCTCAAGGTCGCTCAGCGAGCTATGGAGAGGGCTATGCTCGGAGTTTCTCTGCGTGATAAACTTAGGAATGAGGATATCCGCAGTAGAACCAGAATAACCGACATAGCCCAACGAATTAGTAAGCTGAAGTGGCAGTGGGCCGGTCATATAGCTCGAAGAACCGACAACCGATGGGGAAGAAAGGTTCTCGAGTGGCAGCCTCGTACCGGTAGGCGAAGTGTAGGGCGTCCCCCCACGAGATGGAGTGACGACCTGGTAAGACATGCAGGAAGTCGATGGATGCAGGTGGCTCAGGACCGTGCTTTGTGGCATTCTTTGGGGGAGGCCTATGTTCAGCAGTGGACTTGTGAAGGGCTGTAATGATGATGATGATGATTTAAGAACCACCTCTAGAAAACCTGCTTTTAAATTTAAAAAAAAATCCGCACCAGAATCGGTCCACCTGTTTAAGAGCTACGATGCCACAGATAGACACAGAGACAGACAGACACACACAAATAGCAGTCAAACTTATAACACCCCTCTTTATACTTCGGGGATTAAAAATAAACAAAATAAGAGAAAGCAAATTGAATAAAAGCAGACAAAACAAAGACGAGGATTTTAGTTAATTAAGCAACACAACAAAGATATTGAACAAAAAAATCATTAAGCCAATATTTAGACAAAATTAATTTCTAATAATAGATGATATTACAATACGATATTCATTATTAAAAATCCAATATTTTAATACATACAATATTAAAAACTATAATAAAAAAAAAACTAAAATTAGTAACTTAATTATCATACAGTCCTACTCCCCGCGGTATGGTGCCAAGAACGCTGGCTGCGTTTCCTCGCTGAATGGCTTTACTTAGACTTTGAGCGAGAAAAGAACCAGCCCTCTTAACACCATAATATTAAAATAAATATTTATATAAATAATGCACATTAATTTCATCACTGAAACTATTAATATGTTACAGATATTTCAGCTCATCTAATTGCATTTAAACTAAACACAATGATTTCTTATCACACACCTCAGTTCCCGCGTGATAATGGCTGTTGTGAAACACCCGAAACGTCGGAAATCAAACAGGTAAATTAAACGCGATAGAATCCATAAAATTTGTTTCATTTAAACTAAACGTAACAATTTTTGTACACACATACACTTCTGTAATCTGCTTACTCTGAGCTAAAGCTAATGCTGAGGAGATAATGTTTTGATTTCTACTATAGCATCAATTTAAACATAGCATACACAAATAAGAAAAGCGTCTTGGAGAGTCATTTTCCAACACTGGAGACGTAACTAACGTGTGTGTTATTTGTTTGGTTATGTGTAGGAAAACTTCTACATCAAATGTGATTATGACACCGTAATTGAAATTTGCCGGGATGTTCTCCGTTCGACAACTGGTTCGTGACAAGATTTTATTGAAATTCGCTTAGTTAGATATTGACATTGTACCGTACAACAAACCATGTACTGGCGCTGTAAATTGAGACGGGAGAAAATGCTTACACCTGTATTAACGAGTGGTTATTTTTGTCTTTCTTCATCGGCCCGTTAAAGTTCACATGGGCCTCCCCCATTGCAGAAAATATAGGCCTTAATCATGCTTTACAGGCGGATAAACAATCGCAATACAAGACGACTTGCACCTTTGTCGATCAAAAGTTATAATCTCTATTAAAAACCTATTTTCGAATTTCGAACATTTAGTAGGCGATGTTCATTTTTGTCTACAGGCCGGTGTAAAATCAATACAATGACTGCATGCGGCGAAAGCACGGACACTCGCACCGCTTCCGGATTTCGAAAATGTTTGTTTTTTTCAGCACATTTGGAGCACTGTTTTTGGAAGTTGTTTTTCATCTTTTGTTTCTGTTAGAAATAAAAATGAACAGATACATGATACAGGAATATAACATATGCATAAGCCTAGCATTTTTATCATCTAGGATCTTATAAATGTGACTTTGCTAGTAGTTGGTTGAGATCAGAAATTTGATGCCATGTATTTTAGGGACATTATTATCATCTTAAATTCGTTAGTTGACGGCTCGGTTAAACACTGGTTAATTTTGGAGCTACTTTGGTCTGCGAGCTCGAATTCCGCAAGGAACGACTATTTGTGTGACCTACAATTATTTTTTTTTAATTTTGAACGATTATCTGTGTGTAATTTAAGTATATAAAACGATTTCGTGTTTCTAGACGAATATTCGTTCACTTAATTTTTTTTAGAATTTATTATGGTCATTCTTAAAATTCTTATTACATATAAAATACTAAATTCAAATTGCTACGCCATGAATGGCGACTTGGTATTTCAACTTCATAAGTTGAAATTCCAAGTCACCATGTGAATCACTAATAATGCAAGTATTTAAAGCTTATTTGGACTGGTTTACCTGTATAGTAACCGCTTAATAGAATCCACTATACCATGTTAGGTGGGTGTCGTAAGAGGCAATAGAGTGATACAGGGAATAGGCAGCATTATCTTCTTGATAATAACTTAATAAATTACAAAATCTGCGGTTGCCAACCCTGCTAACTTGGCAACTATGCCAAATATTTCCCGAACTAGGAAGGCCTATGTACACTTTATACGTGGTAGAGCCAAGCTGCAGATATATTAGTAGTATAGTTGTAGCACAAATGGGTCCGCTAGACCGGGGAAGGACCACGCTTTCATGCATGCCTAAAATAGCAGCTTAACGCTGCTGTGTTTCGTATGGTGAGTGTAGAGAACTGGAGACCTTTTTACTGGAAATGAGGCATTCCATCTTAGTCTTCACGGGTGACAACGCATCTGTAATTTGATTCTTTATTGAGGAGAGATGTAGATGTCTTTGGGTCACAGCAACCATTTACCATCTCTGGCTGTGTGTTCGTTTGTCACCTTATCCTATAAAAATAATATACTTTCCATTAACTGTAATGAAAAACAGATGAAGTGACTGAATGTTTAAAAATAGATTAAAAATTTAAAAATCTATAAACACTGACTATAGTCATCTATTATTACCCGAAAAAACCGTCAGCGCCACTTTACCTGTGTATTTTAAGCATTGGAAATGTAAATTTGCGTCATAACAATTAACAAGTCCGCAAATAGCTTCCCTCCCAATAAAGCTGTTGACTGGTGGTCGCAAATATGCGTAAATCATCTGACAATTATATTGAAAAACATATTAACGCACCCGACAAAACGGAATCGCTCGGTAAAATGGATATTCTGTCATTATGTGAGAGTTAATACTTAACTAACTTTTTAATTTCCTTTTATGCGTACTTGATAGTAAGTGAGTACAAGCCTTGTTTTAGTGCGTTTAAGCCAAACAAACGAGCACATAGTCCACCCGATGCTTAGAGGACTCGGAGGTCTAAAGACCCTGTTTTAGCTTAGACTATATGTTTTGTTGATTGTTGCAGTTCGGAGACAAATTTTGGTTATTTTCAATCAACTTTAAAAAAAGGAGGGGGGGACCTCAGAACTCTTTTCTAGGTGAACCGATTTTGATGATATTTTTATATTTCAAAGCTGGTGCCTCTCTTATGGTCCCATATAAATTTGATCAAAATCTGACCAGTAGTTTTAGTTATCCTTAATAATGCGAATTAAATAGACTTCGAATACATTGATGATGTTCTCATTTCTTTCTAACGACTTCAAAAACGAGGAGGTACTAAATTTGACTGTATGTTTTTTTATGTGTATTCTATCCCTAGAATACTTTAAATTGATATAAAAAACATATTGTGCCATCGTAATCCATATAAATAATACATTAGACATATTCCTCACCTATATTAGTGAATTGCATGATGCTTGACTTTTCTATATAATAAGGGTGACAAACGAGCACACAGTCTACGTGATGGTAAGTGGATGTTGTGGCCCATAGAAAACTACATTTATCTTCGATTAAGAATCAAAATGAAGATGCGTTATCCCTGAGGACTAAAAAAATGACCCTTTCTATTGGAAACGGGACATTCCACCTCGTTTCCAATAAAAAGGTTTTCCAGTTCTCTACACTCGCCATACGAAACACAGCAGCATTAAGCTGCTATTTTACGCTGGTATTCTGTGATACAGTGGTCCTACCCCTGTCAAGCCTACCCGTTTGCGTTACAAGTTACAACTGTAATATAGCTGCAGCGTGCCTCTACTACGTACGTTTAGACTCTTCTTGACTGACCATAAAAGATAATTTATCCGCCATCTGTTGAGGTCACAATCTCCTCAAAAAATTTCTTTCAATTATGATAATGTTCGTAAAATTTTAATATACTGTTATATTCTTTAAAGTAAAATAGTTGTGTTTCACACAGTTCTAGTGCGAGTTAGACTCCACATGTTTGTTTTTCATTATCAAATGACCAAGAAGAGTAATGAAAATGTTTTGCTTTGCTGAAAACCACAACAATTAACAATTTGAGTGCTGTTGGCAATAGGAATTCATTTCTGGTTGTTCGTCTATAAATTTAAAGAGACCGACGAGTGAGTTACCACAGTATCGTAATTTATTACCGATAGATTCAACAATTTCAATAAAATCCGGAAACGATAATGATATTTCTATCAAAACTTATCTTGAGTCCGATCACCATAAATCTGTATTTTACGTCCTTATTCGCCCCGTGGAACTATAAATTTTTATTTTAAAACTGATCACGGCGACATTACCAGAGTTTAATATTAGCGGTGCGCGGAGGTGCATTACCCGTGCACTAGTGTAAGTTATGGCGCGATTATCGGTGGGGGATGAATTACGAGGTGCCGGCGGTGGGGGGAACTTTTAGATGAGAAAAGTTTATTGTTTGATTTAAAACCATGGTTTTGTCATTATGCTGTGTTTTAAAATGAGTAATATTTCACAACAATCATTTATCCGTTTCATTTTGTTGATAGATTATAGCTGATTAAAGCTTAGATTCAGGAGGGCTGACACTAGGGTGCCTTGATTCTAATATAGATTGGGAATAAGTATGATTAAATTTGACTTTTGTTTTTGTATGATTCAGCATATTTCACATGTGGAATTATTACTTAATAAATACCTACCTAAATGTCTACTGCGTGCCTAATAATTTTCGCACTATTCACTTTTAGCATATCTCACCAATTCATTACTCATTATAGACGAGGTTGACTCATTAATCCTTTTCTGTCAGGCTGCCACTTGAACATTTTTCTGCCTTAATTGTACCAGCCGAAATCAGCTTACTAATCCGTTGAACTATTACTATACGTTGTTGCTCATATCCTCGTTTAATTACACAGGAAAGCAGTGTTTGTAGAAGATGCTCAAAGCGAAGGGACTTTGAGCATATTCAATAATCAACAACATCTCAGTTCCGTAGATCATATTGCCATAGTGTTCAAATTCACTCACACATCAACGAAAGTAATTAACTTAAAGTTGTAATGATTTCATAACAATTATATTTACTAAATAAGTAAATCTTGTATAAATGTACGATACCTTGAAGGTTACAATAAGCGGTCTTAATGCCCTATGGTATTCTTTACCAGTCAACTGTGGCAGAAATACATAAAAATGTGAAAAATATTATGCTATTATTTGCATAAAATTCCCTCAAGTTTAATTGGGTGCGATCAAACAGAGCTCTAAATTGATGTCCCAAATAATTTCCAATGAAAACTCATATAAAGCCACCTATTCAATAACCGAACGTTATTATCGAATCATTACTATGCCGTGAAATCGCCGTGGCCTGTTTCAAATAAGACGACAGATCGTTGGGAGCGTCGCGCTCGGCTCGTTGGACCGCGTAAGGTGCCGCAATATCCGCATTTGTATTCGAATCCGCTTCGGTTTCCGTGCGGATCTCTGCGAAAATTGGAGTTGGAGGCGTGCGATACGCAATTATCCTTAATATTTTATTTTTTCTTGTCATCTGTTGGAAAAGTTGGTTTCCGAACGGGCTGTTTGGAAATTGCATTAGGATAATGGCTATAGAATTTGTGATTGGGTTCTGTAAGAAATTGTAAAGACTTCCTTCTTTTCGATTATTGTTCAAGGTACGATACAAGTTAGTTTAATTGTAAAAATACCTAAGATGAAAAACATCTTGTCATTTCATACTGTCCACTGGCGGTGTAAGAATATCCACTTACTTAATATGTTGTCAAGTTTGTGTCGTAAGAAGTGACAAAAGAAAAAAAATCAGGAGATGGGCAGCAGCGTCTTCTTAATAGCAATGAGAAAATAAAAAAAATGCGGTTGCCAATTTTCCAGCACAGCGTGGTGATTTAGGAAAAAAAATCCCATATTATTAGAGGCCCATATCGAGCAGTGCTATCTTACGGACTGACAAAGAAGAACATCAATTTCATGATTGTATATTATATTAACTCAAGCTGATCGTATCTTATGTAAAATTTGAGCCTCATGATGTAATTTAGATCTAAAGTCAATTTATAGTTTTTGCAAAACACGCTTCGTTTGAAATGTAGCCATTTACTCTAAATCGTCGTAGAGAGTTTTATTTAGCTTTCAAAAGGGAGACAATAATAATCTATGACCTAATCTTAAAATTGAATGAATCTATCTCATAACTGAAACGTCTTACATATAATAGAGCACACACTGAACGCTCTCAGCGTAGATTCGAACAACACAGGGCTGTCCAAACCAATGTCCGCGGCTTACACTGACCCTACGGTTAATGTTTATACGGACCACAAGTAACGTTTACTTTAAAGTTGCAGCCTATTTACGTCCCACTGCTGGGCACTAGCCTCCTCTCATTTCTGAGAGGGTTTTAGGGCAAGGAAATGTACGCCGCGCTGCCCCAGTGCGTGTTGGCTTACTTTTACTTTAGTTTTGTTTAATTTAAAACTGCGTCGAAAAGAAAATGTGCACCTTACAATTTGCAGCTAGTTATATTAAATACAGGTAATGATTTCTTATATTCACGTGAATAACTACACATTTAATACAACTAATTTTACGGATTTTAACGCAATATAATACCTACTATTAGTTGTATTTAATAGAATACTGGTATTCCGATATGAGATAACATTATATAGAACATTGAATTACAACAAATAAAAAAACGTAAAATAATCAAATAAATAAAATAAAAAGAGCTAAGCAAAACTTGAAGAGCCGTGGTAACTCAGGGCTTAGCGCTCGCCGTAATTGCAAAGTACGCAAGATTAACCCGGGTTTAATCCCCTCCGGCATCAATGAGATTGTTAATTTAAATGTTGAGTTCCGATTTTCCACGTACTCTTCGGTTAACGAAAATATCGTGAAGAAACCCGCATGTCTAAATATATTTCAGAGGCGTATAAAGTTCGCACATACAGAATAAACCTAAAACAATAAACCTGTTAGTAATTAAGAGGCCTATACCCAACTGTGCGACGACGTATATAGGCTGCAACTTTAAACAAAACTTAGGTTTGTTATTTTTTTCAAGTGAAGCCTGATATTAATAATAATAATATTTAGTTTTTAAGGCCGACTTGATCACGTGGGCAGCCCTGAGCTAAGCTATAAGACGATGCAGTGTATTTGGGTCAGTGTCTCTTATTCGTATCACGTTCGTCCATTTGTTCCGATGTATCGCCCGACTGACGCGTGGAACACGCAGAACACCTGCCTGATATCGTTATTGCTTCGACCTACGGAACACGAAAAAACTGAGGCTGCATAAGTCATCGGGCTGATTAAATATTTTACACTTTAATACTGTACATATCTTTTGTTTTTTTTTTTCAGTAATGTTTTAAATGTTTAATGTTTTATAGAGCCATTGTAGTTCAGGGATTATGCGCTTGCCGTAATTTTAAAGTAATATAGCAACGAGGGTTCGATCCCAAAATAAAATTGTTTATTGCAATTTTATGTGTTGATTTAACGCGTGCTCCACGGTGGAGGAAAACATCGTCAGGATGTCTGCATGCCTGAAAAATATATATTTCATATTTTTGTGGACTTTCATTAGAGCCACGCTACAGCTATATTATAGATGTAGCACGAATGTTTCAACCCGGGGCAGGACCACGCTCTCACAAAATAGCAGCTTAATGTTGCTGTGTTTCGTATGGTTAGTGTAGAGAAGAGACCCTGTTTACTAGAAATGAGGCCCTCCATCTTAGTCCTCAGGGGTGACAACCCAACTGCATTTTGATTCTTAACCGATGATAGATGTAGATGTCTAAGGGCCACAGAATCCACTTACCATTAGGTGGACTGTGTGCTTGTTGCTCACCGTTATTCTCCATAAAAAATGTGGACGTGAAGTCCGCCAACAAGCACTAGAGCAGCGCAGTAAAGGCGGTGTGATAAAATCCACTACCCCATATCGTCCCGTGGGAGTCGTAAGAGGCGACAGAGTGAAACCGAAACAGGAGATGGGCAGCGGGTCTTCCTGAAAACTACTCAAAATTTTAAATAAAAGCGGTCACATTCCCATCTGTCAAGCGTGGCAACTATGGCAAATATCTGCACTATAAGGCAATCTATGTGGGAGACCTATGTTTGGCAGTGGACTTTTAGTACACTGTAAATTTTAACCTCATTTACGCTGGTCCTGTGTATCATTAAAATATACTTGGTTAAATTTTACACGTAATGTAATTACAGCTCTCAATTTGGTAGTTATATTCACCTCACACACATAAATTACATACAAAAGTGGTTTAAAGTCATAATGCTGTTGCAGTGTATTATGCCTTAATTAGATAATTTAGAGACAAATGCATTATGGCTTGCTTATAATATTTGGCACTGCACTCATTACTAACTAATAAATTTATTCATTCATTTATTTCATTATTACATGTTGTTCCAGTAATTAAAAAAAATAAAAGAAAAATGTTTGACAGAAAACAACTACAACCCATTGAAGTATCCGTTGGTACCCACACTACGTAATATTTTTTCGTGGGTACACATTTAGCATTAACAATTTTCGTTTACTCTTGGTTTAATCAAATACAAAATTTTATAACTAGTGTACAACAAACATGAAGAGATATAATAAAACTAAGTATAATGACAGTTATGCTAATAACTAATAATAACATTTTAAGTGTGAGAATATTTTTTTCTGTCGAATCATAATTTAAGGATACGAGCCAGGAAACAATTTTTGTTTTTGCTCATTTTACAGAGCGATAGTTTATAACACAATCACTGACTACTTTGTTGGAAAAAAGCGAGTCTATGTAGATACTGAAACGACTTGCAATACACAAGTTGGTCTTAGGTAAGGAAACCTTGGAGATTCTCCGTTTGAATAAGAAATTGTAAAAACAGATATTGTGATTCCTGAATTCTAGGCTCACAATCGATAGTCCAATCTCTGTCGATGATTGATATGCCCAGTTGCGTTGTTATGTTCGCCATATGCAATTTTTTACGGTACTGTTTTGACGGCTACCATTCATCCTTTCCGCTGACTCTCCGATTGATTTATTTCATGTCTGCTGTGATTTATAAAGTTCTTGGAAATCATTTTCTCTAGAGTTATTGTTGATTTTACAACTCAAAATACTTTGCTTATATTTTTGAGGTTTGTATCTGTTCTGTTTTTGTTTATTGATAAGGGCAGGACTACACTCTCACAGAATAGCAGCTTAATGTTGCTGTGTTTCGTATGGTGAGTGTAGAGGACCGGAGACCCTGTTTACTGGAAATGAGGCCCTTTATCTTAGTCCTCATTGGTGACAACCCTTCTGCATTTTGATTCTTAACTGATGATAGATGTAGATGTCTTTGTTTATTGATAAGTTCTGTTAAAAATTTAAAAGAAGCAATGTTAACTTTTAGTCATATTTGAATTCAGTAAATACAAAATCTACACCGGTTCTTAAAAAAAATCTTCTCGGAGAAGAACTGGCAAGAATCTTAGGGGAGTTTATTTTTAAAGGCATTTTAGAATGACATAGTACACAAAATATAACAAAACGTTTGAGTACGAACAATCTAGAACCTCGGTAGACAGTAGTGTTCTGTGCCAAGGTTCTGTGGTACTTACTCCATGAACAAAATCAATACAATGTTAAATGGCTGTAAAAGGTCTGTGGTTAAATGTATATTAATGTTTTTATAATGTCTATTTTAACCATTGTTAGATATTATGTCATTAGCCAGGGAACTTCCAATACAATGCAGGGGATTTGCAAATTAAGAGTTATTTCCACACATCTTGCGCAAATATGATCACGTTTCAGAATTTCGCTCTCAGTTAAAGTGGTTGACTACACGCCAGCGCAGAGATTTCCGAATCCTGTCCACTCTGTTTTCAATTCTTAATGATCCTTCCTCACCCCTTTATCTAAAAGAAAGATTTCAATTCCTTAGTCTATTTTTTTTAATTCTATTTTTTCTTAAAAAAACTAAAGTAACATGTCTCAAATGTCAATTTAAATTGCAATTAGAAGTTAGAAAATTGGTAAAAAGTACATATTTTGTCAACAAAAAAAAATATTTTTAAATCAATATACCAAAAACATTTTAATTTGCAAATATACCCGTTTGTGGTTAAGCATATTTACTCCACGGTGTATATTAACGCAAATAAGCAACACGTGCCGGAAATATGATTACCGTGTCAGTATTCGATAATAATTTATGGTTGAATTCTAATATAGTCCATTTCAATGCTTACCGAATTGATTGATATCGTCTACGATATGTATTTATTACAATTAACATTACCTATTTAATTAACCCGTATGTTTAATTAAACCGAAGTGTAGAGCAGCCCCTCACTAGATGAAATGACGACTTAGTAATCCTACATATCTATGCAGGAAGTCAATGGATGCACGTGGCTCAGGCCGTGCTTTGTGGCCTTCCTTGGGGGAGGCCTATATTCGTTACTGGACTTGTGATGGGCTATTATGATAACTAATGATGATGATGATGATTAATTAAATTACATTTATTTATTTTTTATTTTATTCATTTACTTTACTATATATTATTTGTGATGGCACTAACATCCTTTTCCTAACGAAAAAAATAAAAAATAAAGATAAGATCACATCAGTTTCCTTTCAGTATAAGTATTTTTTAGTTTGATTAATTTGATCGCCGACACCTAGGTCACAAATATATAACATTCGACACAGTGACTTCGTGGTCATACACAAGTCACATATCGTTGCTTTGTCTGTGAATTAGACACTGAATCCGAGTCTTACCCATTTTCATTTCACAATTTTTCTTATCTGACAGTCTTCAAAAGTTCACATGAGCTATTCCCGCAGCCAGAAAAACGATGACAACTTACCGGACACATATTTAAATTTTCAAACAGCAGACTATAAACTACTTTGGAACTTGGTAGTTTAAAAATTTACAATATACCGAAAAGTTTACGTGACTTTAATACTAAATTACGTCTCTCGTTTCTTATTATGAATGTTTGAAAGCTGTGTTAGTTTCACTATTTAACACTCTGGAGAGAGGCATGAGATCTTGAAAGTAGCTGAAGAACTTTTCAACAAACTGATTTTGTTTAATAACTTTCCTTTCATAAGTTAAACTTCGATTCACGCAAGGTTTTCATAACTTTTCTATTATTATTATAAATATGATACTTATTAAAAGTAACTAAAATGAAATGTCTAGTAAACCACATTGTTTCACCCTCTTGTTTAAAAATTAGGCGGTAAACATTTTTTATGTAATTAGAAGTGGCGAAAACGCTGTGTTGGTAGCTTAAAAGTAGAATAGATTTTTTTTTAAGAAACGTTACCCCCACACTAGGATTTTCTTCTGTATCGTGGAGGCAGTTTATAAACACAAATTGCACAAGGACAAACATCCAGACCCGGAACAATTATTTGTAAGCCATACAAATACTTGTTCCGTGCGGGATTCGAACCCGCGCCCCCCAGCGCAAGCAACTCATTACTAAGCCACTGCGCCACGGGGCCGTCGTTTATTTAATACTATTTGGTACCCAGCGCTTCCCTGCCGTAAAAGAAATAATTATGGAAATACCGTTTTAAATTTGGAAGGATACCGCCACGTGGCTCTACACTCAACAGTGGTAGAGCCACGTGGCGGCTTTTGCTGTCGCACGGATGGGCCAGCTCGAAACGGGGTGGTACCATGACCTCACAGAAAACCAGCGTGAAGTAGAGGTTTACCTCTGCGTTTCGCTTGGTAAGTGCAGGTGGCCAGAGGCCCTTTTTACTGGCAATGAGGCATTCCATCTTAGTCCTCACGGGTGACAACGCATCTGCATTTTGATTTGTAATAGAGGATAGATGTAGATGTCTATGGGCCGCAGCAACCACGTACCATCAGGTGGACTGTGTGCTCGTTTGTCACCCTTATCCTATAAAAAAAGGGTTATATTGTTTAATTAGGAATGATATTACATTTATTGAAAATGAATGATGTGACACTCTAATAAATTTGTGGGTACGACACGCGCACCACCTACTGTAAGTTTATGGTAAGTGCCAGCAATAAGTTGACAAAGCTTTAGCGCAATCTGATGAACGGTATGGCAATGCATAAAATACGAACAAACAAAAATCAAATTTTGTTTATTAATTAGATTACAAGTAATTTTTATTGTAAGAACTTTTTTATTTTTACGAAGAGAATCCAATATCCCATTTTATTACAATATTAAGTATGAATTTTTAGGGTACCGTAGCCAAATGGCAAAAAACGGAACCCTTATAGATTCGTCATGTCTGTCTGTCTGTCTGTCTGTCCGTCCGTATATCACAACCACTTTTTTCCGAAACTATAAGAACTATGCTGTTGAAACTTGGTAAGTAGATGTATTCTGTGAACCGCCTTAAGATTTTCACACAAAAATAGAAAAAAAAAAACAATAAATTTTCTTATATCATTTTTTTATAAACTGTATAGTTTGCGCGAGAGACACTTCCAAATTGGTAAAATGTGAGTCGCCCCCCCCCCCCTGTAACTTCTAAAATAAGAGAATGATAAAACTAAAAAAAATATATGATGTATATTACCATGTAAACTTCCACCGAAAATTGGTTTGAACGAGATCTAGTACGTAGTTTTTCATAAATCGTAAATTATGTTACTTGCTGCCACGTAACCCTTCATGGGCGAGTCCGACTCGCAGTTGGCCGCTTATTATATACAAGGTTAACAAACGAGCTCAAAGTCCTTCTGATGGTAAGTGGATGGTAGTTCTATGTTTTATTAAATTCCGTTGCGTTATAATACCAGGGAATAAGATGGAATGCTTCGTTACCAATAAAAAGAGTACTCGCTTCTCATTAATCACTTTATGAAACACAGCAGTATTATTCTGCTGTAATAATTTACGCTAGTATTCTGTGCGTGTGTGGTCTTTTCCCGGTTAAACCGAAGCATTAGAGCTAAAGCCATAATACATCTACACACATGCTGTATCGTAGCTCTACCACGTATACGCCTACGTATAACACGTATTCTAATTCTGATAACTTTACTGCTTCATGCAACTATAACGTTAACTTTACTAATTCTTTGAAATTAGAACATATCTCGACGATGCGAGTTGCAAAATTTCCGAATAGCGATACCGCGAATGAATTAGCATTCATAGCCCGAGGCCAATAGAGGCGTCGCGGGGCGTACCAAATGCGGGATCGTTAAAATGCAACCCGGATCAGGCGTAGCCCCCGGAGCCATCCGGCTTCCCGCCCTCATTTTCTGAACTATTTAAAGGAGTTGTTTGTGGCAGCCAGCGTATAATTTACCATTACGATTGTTAAAGTAACGGTAGACATTTTTGATTCGGCATGTGAACATCATCGGTTCGTGTTTCTTTAATCGGTAATTTAACTCATGGAGTTCAAGCGAAATAACAAAAAACTGTGCATGTGTGATTTGTACCTATATATTTGATATTGTACCCTTACTGATAAATTTCTCTTTCATAACAATTTTTTATTTATTTATTAAAAGCTACATAGTCGAGTTTAATGATATCTTACTCGTAAATGGGTTTGAAGACGCTATTATAAATACTTCTTGAAATAGGTTAAACGAAAGAATTTACTGCAAACGTATGTATGTAATTACTCTAGGGATACGAATTATTGTTTAAAAAACATAATTTGATACTTATAATTTTTTACATCATCCTGAATTTGAGCACTGGTCGAGCCGGTTCAAAGCAGTTTCTCTCTGTATGTGACGAGCCGCCAGTGCTCAAACGGGTGCTCGCACACACCCACACGAATATCCACGCACACTTTAACATCCATTAATAAAAATCATTTATAAAATAGAATCATAATTTATGGACCAATTTATAAATAAACTATATATGATACAATCAGCAATACATAATTATGATGAATTAGAGTAATCGATTCTCGGTACGAATTAAAAAATGGTAGGGATTAGGTAATTACAAAAATCGATCGCTTTACGGTGCATGCGATCGGAATGTATTAACCCTGCCACCAGCCTCAGATGTTCGGGGATTGTCGAGATTTTAAAACAAATGGTTTCTTCAAATAGAAACATACTTCTTTACGCTAATCATACGATGTCCCCAAAACGGGGGCGATGAAACGATCACAACAAAGATATCTGTTTGAGGAAAACTTGGTGCAACAGACATAAAGACACTAAAAGAGACTCCTGTTACACACAGAGTCAATGTAGCTAAAATAAATGGCGCGTGTATTTTTTTTTATAATGAAATAAATATATTGTAAACATATAAATGTTCAAAATAAATTTATCTTTTATGTATTACAAACGAATATAACTAGCTATAAAATATATTTTTACGACTGTAATAAGATATTCTTACTTGTTTATCACTTTTCTTCTTTCAGTTATATAATTATTTATGTTGTTTACTTTGTGCGCCACTAGGAGATTCTTAAATAAAACAAAAAAAATTGCCATGTTACGTCACATCTGATTTTTTAATTCATATCTCACGCGATTATTTTTGGTATAATTAAAAGTCTATTAACGGTCATAGATCTAACCCAAAAACTGGGTATTATTAGCCCTCTTATAATGCAGCATCAATTAAATTAAGATACTGACCAGATAGAGACCCCTTTTACTGGAAAAGGGGCATTCCATCTTAGTCCTCACGGGTGACAACGCATCTGCACGTTGATTCGCAAACGAGAATAAATGTACATGTCTATGGGCCACAGCAACCACTTACCATCATGTGAACTGTGTCCTCGTTTGTCACCCTATAAAAAAAGATATTCAATGTCATTTGATTCTATACAATTATTTATATGTACCGCATATTTAAAGATCAATTCCTACATCTGGAAACTTATTGTAAAAAAATTCATTTAGATTGATAATTTGTTTGTCATTTTATTCTCATGATATAAAAATATTTGAAGTGTTTATTCCAGAAAGTTTTATTTTTTTATATCCTTGTAAAGTATAGATGACAAGACAGGGGCGCGGTATCATTTGCATAATGTAATCAGCTAGAAGCGAGGACCGATGATTTGAGAAGCTACCTACCGGGGTCCGCTTGTTACTAAGGGAAATCAAAGGACTTTAATTTTGTTAAAAAGTCGATCCCGGGACGAAATCTATTTCGCGATCTGTCCTCAGAGACCGCTGATTGATAGCGGAAACGGTTGTTATTGGAAAATGGGCGGGAAAATTCCTTTGGCCTCTTGTTTTCGAGGCATTAATTCGAATTTAGAAATCAGATAGGTTGTCAGATGTTTTTAAATAACCTTTTTTACCGGAAAATTATCGATATCTTTCTGATTTTATGTTTACATCTCAATTGAATGCTGTGAGAATAAAAAATATTACTATTCTTAGTATAACGCATACTATCAAGCTATACTAAGCCTTAGG
Organism: Parnassius mnemosyne; assembly: GCA_963668995.1. NCBI lineage: Eukaryota > Metazoa > Arthropoda > Insecta > Lepidoptera > Papilionidae > Parnassius > Parnassius mnemosyne. Next base: position 48,805,873 of record CAVLGL010000126.1, read on the forward strand.
TAAGAGCGCATAAGGCCTGATATTAAGCACATTGACAACTGCAACGATCTTTTAACAAAGTCACAAATTCATTGTCACCCTTGAAAAGTAAGTTGAAATGCAACATTCTGTATATAAAATAGCTGCCAATTTATTCAAACTGTAACTTTGGTGAACTGTTGCTTAATCACAGAAATATGTAAGTGGTATCAATTAAAATTGGTTCCAAGGCTAGAAAGAAGCCTTTCTCCACCACTGAAATTCTAACAATAATCTAGTTGTAGCCGTGAAAAAAAGTGGATAGGTAAACATAAATTCTGTCATTATCTCGGCTGGTCCATATCAAAACCGAGTCTAAGAACTATAACTTAGTTTTATAAGTCGTTCTAAAAGTTTTAATTACTCATATAGGAAAGCTGATCTCTTTTAGGCGTTCGTAGTTTTAGTGTGGTCGTTGATGACGATAAATAAAAACCTACAATACCAGTGCAGTTGTGTATACGCTAAGCGTCTTGTTGTCGGATGTTAGAAAGAAGGGTAAGCAATTAAGTCATGTTATACGCACACTGTTGCTGAATATGCAGGTGTAAATATTTTAAGTTTATTGCACATGTCCATAGGCCACAGCAACTTACCATCACGTGGAGTATTGTAAGTTCGTTGGTTACCTCAATTTCATAAAAAAATCATTCTTGAATGGAATTACAGAACGAATAAAAAAATGTAGTGTATCTTTCAATAACTCTTAACGAAAAGCTTTGGAGGACCTATGTAGGTTTGATTTAAAAAAAAAAGTTACACAAAACATTGTTTATGTACATATATAATATATAATGTCCTGCAGACCAAATTTCCCCCACGGCGGCCAGTCTTAATAGAGGCTAGCCATTTGCGCTTGACACGATTTTAGAAAACGAGTGTGTGTACAAGCATTGGTGTACTTTCTATTCACTCACTCTCATAGCATTTCAGTCATATGAAGAAGATAGATCTAGCGCAGCACCAACGGTTTTACGTGCTTTCCGAGAGCCAGGAGTCACCGCCAAGTATATGACTACGGGCTGATAATGAGAATTTGATAAGAGAAAAACCTATAGCTGTTATGATATATTATGGATGATACAATTAAATAACACGTTATTTTCTATAATAACATGATTTAAAATTACGAATAATAAATAAATATTAATAAGTTCAACAATCATTTATCTTTCTGACAATGTGCTTTTTATATCATTTATATGTATAATATGATTGCTGGGTATGATTTCATGCGACAAAACGTTGGAATCTTGATTTTTAGGCGCTAGTAGAACATACGAAGGAGAATCACAAGTGTTTTTACTTGTTGTTCATTAGGCCTTCCCATAGCGTACCTTATGGGTGGAGGGGGGGGGGGGGGAGCTTTGTCATAGTTGCCACGCTTGGCAGGCAGGTTAGCAACCGCAGTTTTCTTTTCTTTTATAATATTCAGCTGTTTTGCCAGATGGATTCTATTATTTTTATTGTATGAAGTTTTAGCAGAAAAAACAACCTATATAAATGCATTGGTCATAATGCCTCTTAAATTTTCTTCCCCCAATTTTATAAGCAAAAAGTATCCCTCGATAGTATTTAATAAACAGAGCGTACAGTACAGTACCAAGTTTAATTAGAAGATTATTTTATATTTCCTCCTGGCCTGTAAGATGTAATAAAGCAAGACGTCCCGGTGATGCTGTGCTAACCAGATCCTCTTTGTATTCATAGAATGAGAGAAAGTTATCTCAGGTGCGTTCCCCTGCGCCCGCCGCCCTATCCTTTTTAAAATGCTGAACATTTTAGTACCGCCCTTTACGCAGGGCCACATAACCGGTATTGGCTGATTTCTTATTATTGTTTTGAAATCGATTTTAAGCGCTTCGCCAAGTGTATTACTATTATTATTTTGATAAAAAGTTTACATTTGCGTTTAATTCAATCTTTTGGCCCATTTCAACTGTAGTAAACATACATTTTCCTAATATACTAATGATGTTCTTACAAAAGACTTCAAAACTTATCAAAAAAAAAAACATGTTTCATATACTTTGCAGCACTCTTGGTCCTCGGATTTAAAATAATAACTCAAAAAAAAAACTCGATAAAATCTGTAAAAATATTAATTGATTTCGTAGTATTCGCATAAATTTAATCATTATTGCGTTTCAGTTTAATTTGCCTTCATTTTCCGGCAAAAATACATATTGTACATATCAGTACTTCCGCAACCATTGGTGCTGCAGAACATTTGAAATGTCGGGAGTTAAAAATAAGTTAGAACTAAACACAGAACATTTTATTCAATGTGTAGTAATTTTGTACATCGCGGCAAAACTCCTGTTACCATCCACACCATCTGGATGCTTGGCGGTCCATCGCTGTATGTTTTACTTGGAGTTTTCTTCCTCGTATGACCTCTCTGTAGAATACTTTACACCGGTAATTTATTCGGACAGATACGAAATAGGGACATTGTTTTTTGTAGAATAAAAAGAGCTAACTCCTTTCTAACAGGCCGGCAACGCACCTGCAATTCCCCTGGTATTGCAGTTGTTCATGGGCGGAGGTCACTTACCATCAGGTGAGCCGTATGTTCGTTTGCCCTATCTACTATAAAAAAAGTATTTGCCTAAGTAGAAAATATTACGCAGATGTAAATATACTTTGAGGACATGATAAAGACGGCTATTTCGCAGTGTAGCACTTGGGCAAACCCTAATCCCCTTCATGACCCCTTGAAAATGATGGGATTATTACTAAGTGAGCTATACGAATAACTTCATTTATAGACTCACAATGTAAACGTATAAAATAACAAAGCTACGCCGTAGCGTATTATTGTTGTAGCACAAATGTATCAGCTGACTGCGGAAAAATCATGCTCGCACAGAAAATGAACATAAAATTGTAGCATGATGTCACTGTGGGCCAAAAACTACACGTCTCTGAAATTTCATCTTAGTCCTCAACTAAGACAACGCATCGGCATTTAATTTGTTACTCAGTAATAGATGTATATATACCTCAGTATAATATGTATGGTGCATCTACTTACCATCGGATGGATTGTAACTTGTTTGTAATTTTAATTGCATAAAAAACTTACATAACACATGTTATGAGGTGCTGAAATACTTCATTTATATTTAAATTATATTGAATATTTTCGCATTCACACTCGGAATCTCTTTCCCTATGGCCTCACAAGTCTCCTTGCTCATTTTTCTGCGACTATACTTTTTCTAGAAAGGTTATAATGTCTTCATCTTTGTGTCCCTCTCGTTATTAATCTATAAAAGTCGCGACAATGAGGAAACCGTTTCACTCGGAACGGTGCATCGTTTCGCCTGATGAAATTTTTAATTATTTTTCGTCTTGAACTGTTCACTGTCGCATTCAAATGAATGTTACGAGTATGATTTGTGGCGACGTTCATTAAAATCATGGAATAAATTATTCATTGCTACCTTTGCATTATTCGTCTTAAAAAATATAGTTTTTTATATACTTATGTGTAATTTTTTATTCTAGTCAAAGACTGGCTTATATACTATCTTAACTTATTATTTAACATAACAAAATCCTAATCACTCTTGCCTTGAAAATGCCTACGTTATAATCGGACGGAAATACAGATGCTGGCAAATTATTCTACTCCTTTGCTTGTACACATTGTGAACGACGAAGCAAACCGTTTGTTCAAATGCATGGTATGTCGTTTATACAATGTATAATCTTCAGGTGCACTTATGTAATAATTCTGACAATATATGTTAAAAAATTAAATAAAACAATAAAGAACTATGCATTTAAAACACGTGATGCATCACTTACGGATTTTTTTATAATAATGACGACAAAATTAATCATATAGTAGATATATAATGCACCGTCACGCCCACCACCACTCAAATCACTACAATATTACGTACATAGTATACCACCATCAAAGATACATGCAACGTATTTAACCGCTACGTTAATACATAAAACAAGTTATACACGGACCTTAACTTAAATAGTAATCACCAAATAAAGGCAAAGATTAGAGTGTGGCTTGAAAACCTTGATTATGACAGCGCAGAAGCACTTATGCCGTACACACACACACTCACCGACACACACACACATGCACCCACTAAATAAATTGACTTTTTGACTGGGCTTACTTTAAGGAGAGGAACTGGTTTCTAAAACACATTTGTACTAGGTCAGGGGCAAGGGAATCAAGGGAATGCATTTACGTAAAAGTTTGTGGTATAAAATAAAAATAAATTAATGGATCCATCTAATTGACGGCTCCGCGGCGCAGTGGCTTAGCAATGAGTTGCTGCGCTGGGGGCCGCGGGTTCGAAACCCGCACAGAACAAGTACTTTTTGTGGCCTACAAATAATTGTTCCGGCTCTGGATGTTTGTCCTTGTGCAATTTGTGTTTGTAAACTGCCTCCACGATACAGGAGAAAATGCTAGTGTGGGGGTAACGTTTTTTAAAGAAAAAAAAATTCGTCCCGTGGTTGTAACAGGGGACGACTATTAGTAATACCAGGGGGATGTTAAGGCCTCCGATAGAGGACGATACATCTTTCTCGTTTACGTCATACGTAATTTTATTTTTTATACCCAGACTGGTGACGAGGACCAGCTTCAAAAATGTGAGACGTCCGGTACTGCGCTCATCATACGCTTACCAATCATGGCGATTAGGCCTTATACGAGCTGAAGAAAAATAAATAAAAATACACAAAGTATATTTTATACGTGGTAGAGCCACTCTGCAACTATATTAGTAGTATAGTTGTAGCACGAATGGGTCGGCTCGACCGGGGAAGGACCACGCTCTCACAGAATACCAGCGTAAAATACAGCTTCACATCCTTTTATTATGTTTTGCTTGACACTGCTGTGTTTCGTATGGTGAGTGTAGAGAACCAGAGACCCATTTTACTGGAAAAGAGGCATTCCATCAGTCCATTAGTCCTCACGGGTGACAACGTATCTGCATTTTGATTCTTTATTGAGGATAAATGTAGATGTCTATGGGTCACAGCAACCACTTACCATCAGGTGGACTGTGTGCTCGTTTTACACGCTATCCTATAAAAGAAATTAAAAAAATAAACGTATTATTTCACAACTATTCTAGCACCGATTAATCGGAAAATCTCTTGCTTATCTGCCTATCGTGGCAAAATTACGTCTTTAACGCACATCATCAGTGAGATTATCTGCAGTGTCCCACTTAAACCCGTTAAACCGATTATAAATAGTAGCGCCGTATAGAGCTTCATCATGGAATGTTTCGCGAAGTACAATATATTATATCATGATAACATATATATATAATTAACACCGCAACAAATTTTGTCGAATGAAACATCTTACATTTAGATCAACGACATCAGTTACACTTTAAGACACCTACTAACAATGATCAGAGGTATACTTTTATTTATTTAATCTTTATAATACACCTTATAATAAGAGCTATAAAGAGCATAAAGTTTGGTCATGTAAATATTGGATAAGGTTTATTGTAAGGACGCTAAATACTGAATATTTGAGCGAACTCCAGTTTGTAGCAGCATTAGGTATAGGTTACCAATGTGTTTTTTTTTCATTGATACTTCATTTTATCTATTAATATTACTAATTAAATAATTATAATCTTACTATTTTATGAGGTAGCCTTCGCAGATTTTTAGAATAGGACAGCCTATCAACCAATCTCAAACAAAATGTCGTTTACATAAATACTTCTATAAAATAAAAAAACTTGATTGAACCAAAGATAAGAATTTTTGATATTTTTGTCGAAAGGACATATCAATCCAAACATACCTAATAGAATATCCATACATAAATCCTTTACTCTGACAAAAAAGTAATCATTAAAATGGACTTGAAAATTACTACTTTAATTATAATACATAATCAAATCTTATAACCAAGTTGATGACCTGGAGATTTTCCTAAATATAGACTTCCTATTAAGACTACAAAAAAAAATAATCTGGTCATGGCCTTTCATGTTGCATGCAAACTAATCGCGACCTTTGAAAGTTTTTGAATGAATATTTAAATAAGCAGTCCCTTACAAGCATTAGCTGCATTGGCTGCTATACTTTTCTTTTGATACTTTTCTATATTGCATCCTGTGTTACAGCACTTCCTCTGCGTCGAAACTGGCGATAAATTGCCTTCCCTGAAGCTTACACCGTTCCGGAGAATATTAAACGATATCTTTATATCTATATCTATACAAATAAATAAAATTAAAGTGTCTGTTTGTAATACCGAAATAACTGCTTTTTACTATATGCATATGAAAGTATATACGGTACTTATAACAAAAACACAATTTTTAAAATTTTTGTCTGTCTGTCTTTCTATCTGTCTGTCTGTCTGTTTGTACCGGCTAATCTCCGAAACGGCTGGACTGATTTAGACTTTTAACTTAGGTTACATTTATTTTAGAAAAAGGGAATTAGGGTTCCGCGCAAAAAATTAAAACCCATGAAATCCAATCGTAATAAATGGCGAAGTCGCAGGGAACAGCTAGTTCTTATATAATATTAGATGGATTAAACTAAGGCAAATATTATTACAATGTATACTATACTGTGTCATTGTTGCTCGATGATTAGCACACGTTTCTAGTGAGTTGTGGGTATAGTTGGCTTGATTGCTATTCAGTAAATAATTGGTTTATATGTTAGAACATAATATTTTATTCAGACTTACTACGAAGTTCAGCTTTATTAGTCATTGCCGCGTTTTAAAAAATGTCTTTGCTAACTGTACAGGATGGGCGCACCCGGCGAAGTGCGTCGGGTAGCGGGCAAAGAGTTGTATTGTGGGCATCATTACGTTATATGAAGAAATTTTTAGATAGATTACTTTAAAACTTGTCGTTTTCTCAGAAGAATAGAAAAGCTAGCCGATAATCGACCAGCAGGAAAGATATCAACATATTACTTGTTAAGCACGGGTTAAAATATGGTGATTTTTATCTATCGTATAACTCTAAAATTGAAATAAAGGAATGAAAACGAAATTTACCAAAACTTTGCTTAGTATTTGTACTTTAACCGTTTATTTTGTTAATGTACGAATTAAGAGCATCTACATCGTAGATATTAATTGCGCTTGCATACAAAGTTTATCTCGCTAATTCCTACAAGCTTGCACGTATTCTGCAGTAACAAACAAACACATACTCGTATATGTATTATACAAGTAACGGGTACAAAATTTATTCATCTACTGAGTTTTTGTTCCATTATAACTTAAGAACATGTTAGTCCCAACAAGTAGGTAGTATTGTCGGTAAATTAGTACAGTCGTGATTAAAAGTGCGATTTTATTGAAAATAATATAAAAACTTTTATTCGTATAACAAATTAATTAAAAAAATATTTTTATTCATTTTAGTTAACATCAATATTTTTGTAATATTGACGGCTACGCGGCATAGGTGGCCTGGCAATGGGTTATACCGCTGGTGGCCGCAGGTGTGAATAGCGCACGGAACAAGAATTTGTATGGCCTACAAATAATTTTTCCAGGTCTGGGTGTTTGTACTTGTGCAATTTATGTTCGTAAACTGCCTCCACGATACAGGAGAAATTCCTAGTTTTCGTTAACGTTTTATTAAAAAAAAAAACAACAGCAGTTTTATGGTTTAATAGTATAATGATTATCATTAGCATCAAAACCAGAGTAACTGACGTAGCCCAACGGTACACTAAGCTGAAGTGGCAATAGGCTGGCCATAAAGCTCGAACAACCGACAACGGTTGGAGAATAAAGGTTCTCGAGTGAAAGTCTCGTACCGGTAAGCGAAGTGTAGGACGGTCCCCCACTAGATGGATTGACGAACTGGTAATAGCTGCAAGAAGTTCATGATGTGTCTCACAACAGTATTTTGTGGCATTCCTTGGGGAGGCCTATGTTTACCAGAGGACATGTGAAAGGCTGTAAGTATGATGATCATGATGATGATAGATTGCTTTATATGGGAGATGTTCGCCATAGAAGCCACGCTTGGCATGCAGCTTGGCAACCGCTATTTTTTATTATTTTGAGTTGTTATCTGCTGCTCAACCCTTGTTTTATTTGTATTGCCTCTTACGATACCCACGGGATAATAATTTATTATAATTGAAGCGTCGGCAGCCTAATGGCAGAGCGCGGACCGCGGACCCGAAATCTCGTGGGTGCGAATCCGCCATTCGACCAATGTCGTGAACCACTCCTAACATAAGCACTTTCAGCTTACCAGAAGTGGTTAAAGAAAATATTAGTAATGTTTAACAGCATTACTAGTATTTAAAAAATTTGGGTTGTGGATTCCTTAAGGCACTACTACTCGACGAATTGTTCTAAAATGGCGAATTAATATTAAACACCATACGTATTATATTATATATACACATTATAGTAACTACAAAAAAGTACAACATTCTATAAAAAATATATACCAAAAGTCTTATTTAAAATAAGTACGTGAAACAAGTCCTTACCGAAAAATTTCAACAGAAGACGAATGAGGCATGAAAAGTAAATTATCAAAAAATTATTTATTAAAATTAAATAATTATTACACGAATGTACTACTGTTAATAGCAACTTTCCTCATACAAACTTGTAACTTAGACAAAATATACGGCATGTTGCTGTCGCATAAGTAATGAAATAAAATAGTGTCTACTCTGATATTAATTATCCCGTAACACGGCATTAACTGCTACGTAGTCAAGGGGAGTCTTGAAGAAGGGTGTGGTCACAGTGTACGTGTAACCGAGAAGCAAAGAAAATTAAATACTATCGATAACGAAAGTGTAGAAAGTCTTTAGAAGGAAAATTTTAAAAATATTCGATTTATTAAAAAAAAGAAACATGACCGTAAAAGTCATGACCATGAAAGTCTGCCGAACAATGGTTTCCCCATAGACTATATACCTCTGTGTTATAATATAATTAGGACGACGCTGTTCCCATCCCATATTATCATGGAATACCACTGTCACCTCTTACGACACCCAAGGATCGATATAGGGTAGTGTATATTGTTACACCGCCACTTTTTTTTATAGGATAAGGGTGCAAACGAGCACACAGTCCACCTGATGGTAAGTGGTTACTGTGGCCCATAGGCATCTACATCTATCTTCGATTACGAATCAAAAGACAGATGCGTTGTCACCCGTGAGGAATAAGATGGAATGCCTCTTCTCCAGTAAAAAGGGTCTCCGGTTCTCTACGCTCACCATACGAAACATAGCAGCGTTTAGCTGCTATTTTACGTTGGTATTCTGTGAGAGCGTGGTCCTTCCCCGGTCGAGCCGACCCATTCGTGCTACAACTATAACACTAATAGCTGCAGCATGGCTCTACCACGTATAATACCACTACATGATCAAGAAAGCTCCGTGGCGCAGTGGCTTAGCAATCAGTTGTTGCGCTGGGGGCCGCGGGTTCGAATCCCGCACGGAACAAGTATTTGTATGGCCTACAAATAATTGTTCCGGGTCTGGATGTTTGTCCTTGTGCAATTTATGTTTGTAAACTGCCCCCACGACACAGGAGAAAATCCTAGTGTGGGGGTAACGTTTTTTTTTAACGTTTTTTTTTTTAAAAAAAAAAAAAGTTTTATAATAGTTAATTGTTACTTGTATAATTTTACCAAAATCTCTATATAAAACATCAAACTTGTTTTAAGTGTTTGTAAAGGATGGTTTAAAAACATGTTGCCACACTACTAAGCATTTATCGCTTGCACTGTCAACCAACAACACGGATTACAATGGAAGTAGGGCATCAAGTTGTCGTAAGACGTAACAGAATATTACGTGTATATGTTATAGAGCTACGGGCATTTAGATAACAACGGTAGTAAAAGTAGCGTTCACTGCAACTACAGCATAAGCCACGTTTTAACGTATCTTTAGCGTTCTAAAATGTATAGTACATTCGTGTGCACTATGCACACTTTTTACACTTTAAACCTTATACCCTTCTGATAAGGCTTAATGGCTTATGAAAGTGTAAAATTTTCTCACTGCATGTGACTGTTTACATGTTGTAGTTTAGATTTTATAGCAAACAGAAGCGTTATGCTATGCGGTCCAATCTAGTCAATTCAGCGTTTTTGTAACTTAAATAAAAGATGTTATAAATATAGTTCCTTTACTTTAATAAGTTTTCATTAAAATATTACGACTTCATTAGAACTAAAGTAAAAATCGAACTTTTAGCCTGGTAAGAGGTTTCTGCACTTCACCTGCAAAAAATTTAAATAAAGAAAGACTCAGATATTATGTTGCTCCTCGAAATATTAAGATGCATCACAACCTGTAACTATACTGGCTCTCTTCACTCTTCAGACTGGAACGCAGCAGTACAAGCAATATTATTTGTCTTCCGAAATATAGGTAAGAGGGTGATCACTAACCAGAAGTAGTGACCTAGCATTCGTGATCGATATTAACACTAATGCTATATGATCGATTCAGAAGCAGTGCTAGAGACATGGGTAAAATCGCATCGCCTCAGACTTAAACCCAAAAAGATAATATTAATTTTTTTAAATTTATCCTAAACTACTTAGTGTTCTGGCTACTGAGAATTTGGCCATCAATTTATTGTCAGAAAAATGTCACGCCACTCTCATTGATAAGTATAGAAAAAAACCAAGTCTATTTTAGTACAACGTGAAGAAATGTGACAGAACAACAGATCGACTCGCATCGCATCATATCCCCGATGGCATATTTATATCCGAGAGTTACAACATTGGTGGTCGGGGGTAATGTTGCAAGACGAGGAACGAATTTAATGTCTCCCTTCACGGCACAACGCGGCACCGACGCGGCGTCTCACTAATGTTGCGTGTTCAAAGGAATTTTGTGTACATCGAAATAAACTGATTGCTGGATATAACTGTAAGTTTAAACAAAACACGCAATGAATTTTAAATATTTTGCTGTCTAGTGGCGACTCCATATCAAGCTGCATGCCAAGCGTGGGAACCATGGCAAAATCCTCCCTAGTAAGCAATCTATGGGAAAGGCTTATGTTCAGTAGTGGTCTTTTGATAGACTGATATAAATGAATGAATGAGTAACGCAATGAATTTCAAATACCTTATGTCTCTTTTCCATAAATATTTTTAAGGAAAACCTAAGAAAGTATCATATTATATATTCTAATTTTTTTATTAATATTAAATTTTTAGATTAAAAATCTATGGTGCTTTTCAAGTAGCTGTGCAAATGAGTTAATGTAAGAGTTAATAACGAAATAATTGATTTAAGTTTGCTTTACATCATGAGCCTTATAGTAATCTTGATACAAACCTCAAAGTGGTTTGACAAAAAAAATCATCCCTCAAGCTACTGCTTTATAAGAATTTAATAATAGGTAATGATCAAATTAATGCTTAGTATGGTGGGTTGATCAGTTGTTAATATTAAGAGAAATTATTCCCAACAACAATGTGTTTGTAGGCTAATGAATTGGTATCTAAATCCATCACGACATTTCGTCCCAAAAGTTGGTAAAATGTGATTACAAGAAATGTCAAAAAGATCTTACCCATCTACCTATGTAGAAACGGAGACATTATTACAATACAAATACTAAATGAACATATACTCATACATACGCCCATACTTAATTCATACTCACACACTACTCATTCAACATGTACAAACTTACATACAACACCACATACTACAAATACCTAATACACTTACACATTACATATATGAAATAAAACCTAATAATTATTAATTTATTGATGTATTAATGCTATGAGACTGATGGTAGAATACTAAAGATTTTTTACTGTCACTATTATTCCCTATTAGTTACTTTATTTCTTCAATAATACTATAACTTTTAACTATGGAAGAGCGAAGTCACCTGTTACAGGAATTATTTTGCTTACTAGGTGACCACGATCACTGATCATATAATGTAACTTTAATGTTTGACGAAATAAATTATTTATTATTATTCTTATTATTATTACTTATCGTCAGACATAAAATACTCAGACTGGCGACGGGCAGCAGCGTCAAGGTGCGAGACGTCTGGTTCTCGATCGTCAACCTGCCTGCCAAATGTGACATTTAAGGAAAATTCTCCAAACAATGGGAGAGACATCTACGGACTAGTGATGAATGAATCTATTTACAAATATAATAATGTTTGTAAATAGATAATGTATACGTATAAACATAAGTAATATAAATAATGATGAAGAAGAAAGAGAACACTGATGATGTTCATGACGAAAATAACGATGATTATAAGAAACTACTGTCATTATAAATCACAAAATAGCTCCTCTAATATAACGCTTCCAGTGAGCTCATGTTTTACATCTGCAATGCGTGGCATTCGAGAATAAAGACCTAATGAGTGTAAAGAGAGGGAAGAAGTGTAATATACACCATTCCGAACGCATCATCGTCTTCGACGGCGTAATGCGAGACAATTTTTATCTATTATAGCAAATACCATAAATGGAGAAAACAGACTCTTCAATTTACTACACTTACTTAAAATTTCATTAAATGTGACTAATGGATTGTTAAGATGTATAAGTAGCTACATATCTGAGAAAAACGATAATTAATGATAGGTAAAGGCTGCCAAGCTACTCCCATACAATTCTTTTTACTCCATTTCTCTCATAAAGATGTTAAACATAGATGGCCTTATTTATGATCGTTATTTACCGCTTACTTAATTATCTTACTATTAATTATCTTAATATCTATCTCCTTCTTTTGTCATTTAGTGAAAAGAGATAGAGCAACTTTAAACATTTATTAAATTGACGTCGAGTTTTATGAGTGGGGTACTAAGAAGATCCGCGTGAAAACAATTATTAAAATTATGTCTCACTTAGTTTGATGGACACCTTTTTAAAAAAACTCACCCGTAGAAGTTAAAGTTAGGATATTTCACAGTCCACTGAAAATGGTTAATAATTACCTACATTTAAAAAGAAATGAAGAAACGACTTCGAAAACTAAAAAGAATAAAATAATTACCACGTAATAGTGACTTCTAATGTCATGGCGTTATTTCTTTGATAGGTACACATATCTTAGCGCGAATTTCAAAATCTATTATGAGGAAATTTTATTTTTCCATTTCTCCTTTTTTTAGTGTTCGTTTTTACTTTTTAAGCTTTTTTTCCTAAGACCGGCTTAGTAACTTAATAAAAATTTCGTAGGTTAGATAATTTTAAAATGAAAAAAATCTTCAATTCAAAAAATGATTAACAACAATTAGCAGTCGTCACATTTCAACTAACTTCGTCTTGGCAGAAAGACTACCACGCATTCCAAATGAAATTATAACAAAAAATTTAATTATTTATACTTGCAAGAAATTAACTATAACGGTAGTCTACGTCGATGAATAGAACTATCAGAGATGTATCAGTCTGTGTACAGACTAAGTTACTACTCAATGCTCACCCGCGTGTAGGTACAAGTAACTTAACGGATCTAAAATAGTGTATACGGGAGCTTAGGCACGGGAGCTCCAGCGCACTATCTCACTTGCAACAGCCGCAATAAACGCTGCATTTGCATTGTCATTAGAGCTGTATTTGAGAGGGGGCTACACTCCGTTATTTGCAGAGTCAGTGATAACGTTTTGCATTGATAACTCCCCTTGTTCCTAGATAAACATGTATATTTGTTTTTACTATGATAGTAGAGTATTAGTATTGTGCATTTGAGTATTTCTAGCATTTAAATGGTACTAGCTTAGTTGAAGAAGCGTTAAATTTTACCTTTATAATATTTCACATTAAATTATTAGTCTTTAGGGATGAGACAACGCATCTGCATTTTGAGTCTAAATGGAGGATAGATGTAGATATATATACCACAGCATTCACTTATCATCAGCTGAACTGCGTGCTCATTTATAGCCCTTCTATAAAAAAAGGCTGATAACATAAGAAAAAAAACTGGAAGAGCTTTTGGTCCAGGGAATCTCATTCAAGGCTTTTGAGGATTTGCCATAATCAGTACGCTTGTCATCCTTATTGGCGGTCATAGTACCTGACATCACGCGACTGTAACGCTGCTCACCGTCACCGCTCTGGGTGTTTTAATTTTAGCATAAGCAAAATGATTATACCATTTATCGTAAGCTGTGAGCTCTTCCAAACAATTTGTAATATCGCCTTATAAGCCCTTAAAGGGTGTAATGGATTATTTTTACATCGCTATCTCACGCCAGTTGTTCGTTTCTTTCATATATTATATTATTTATTTATACCATTGTAACAAAAATACGCAATGCACACAATTCATAAGTACACTACAACATAAACCTAATATAAAATTTTCTGCACACTGCAGTTCGCCGTCTTTCGAGCTTACACATTTTATAATATCATAGTAAGACAGTAGTTCGCTCGTTTATATAAAAACAACGTTGAGAGTGAGTTGGGAATGTTATGATGCGAATATAAGTTAACTAGGGACAATCAGATGCGATTAGTGATAGAATAAATGGACATGAGTGAATATTTGGTTACAGATATATTTTTTTACATTTTTAGAATATAAATATGCGATTTATATTAAATAGGTTATATATAATATATTCGTTTTTAATTATATTATAATAGTTGTATGGTAAAGTATGTTTTTAATTTGATTTTGATATGTTCTTTAAGAATTGAATGGATTTAAATATAAAATCAACAAAAGCTAGCTCGAGTTTTCACACCTAAAAATCTCGCTGAAACGTATCGGAAAAGTTTGGAATTTTACGTCGTCACTTTTCTTTGTAATTGAAGGTAAAGAAAGATAAGCCGGGCTTGGAAAACAAACGGAAACTCCGGCAGTAGCACGCTCGATTTGTCGCTTTTATCTAACTAGTTAATCAAGATTAAAACGGGCGCGATTTAAATAGGCCTAATAAATTAATTCGCCTAAAAACGAACTAGCTTGTTTATTTTAGAAAACAGCTATTTTTCCCAACAGCCTTTTTTAAATATTGTATATTATTATTAAGGGATTGCTGAATTTAACAACATCCGTTAAGTTTCCTGTGCGTTTAAGGAGTTTTACCGTTACCATAACAGCCTATCAAAAGAAAACTGCTGGAATTAGGTCTCTTCCATAAATTGCCACATAAGAGAGACTTTTGCCATAGCTGCCACGTGTGGTAAGCGGGTTGGCAACTGAAAATTGTTATTATTAAGTGGTTATCAGCCTATTTTAGTTTCAGTTTCCTGCTGTCGCCATTAACTACACCCACTGGATGATATAGGGAAATGGATCGCCACCACACAGTTAGTTCAGGGAGTCTAGTGGTGAAACAAATGTTATTGCTTTTACTCGCTTTATTAGACTTATTACCTGTGTGAGTATGTTTCGACAAAAAATAAGATTGACTTCATTATGACGACCAGACGACAACTGTTCAGTGATGTTTCAGTGATCTCGAGGGTGAAAACCGGCAGCGATCACCGAATGGTGAGAGGCACACTGAACCTAAACGTTAAGTTGGAGAGGTCACGTCTAATGAAGTCAACGCTCCGTCCCCCTCGTGCTCTAATCCAAAGTCCCGAAACCTTTCAGTTCAAGCTACGAAACCGTTTTCAGTGCGTACAAGATTGCAATGCAGTGGAAGATATGAATGACAAGCTCTTGGAAACTGTCCATGCGGTCGGAGCTAAGTTTTGCAAGACTCGCCGCAGAAGAACACAAAAACTCTCCGATCACACTCTTAATCTCATGGCATGGAAGCTGCAGTCTTCAGTAGATTTGACAGCATACAGGCAACAGAACAGACAGATGTCCAAATGCATGCGGCGGGACTAACGCAACTTTAATACTGCTCGTATTGAAGAAGCGATCGAGCGGAACCAGGGCTCCAAAGTCTTTGTCAATATCTGTCTGCCAGAAAGAGCCAACTGTCGAAGCTGAAGACCGAATGTGGCAGCATCGTTTCCAAGACACCTGAGATTTCGAGTGAGATTGAGAGGTTCTAGAGAGCTGTACACGTCATCGTTGGAGCCACACGCAAATGTGAGTAACGATCCACACTGTTCCGATGATATCCCGGACTTCAGTCTTAGCGAGACTAGAATGGCTCTCTAACAGCTTAAAAACGGCAAGACCCCAGGCGAGGATGGAATTACAGCGGAGCTTCTGAAAGCGGGTGGAAAACCGGTACTTAAAGTCCTTTAGAAGCTCTTTAATTCCGTTCTTCATGGAGGTACTACTCGGGAGGCGTGGAGCAGAAGTGCGGTGGTATTGTTCTTCAAGAAAGGCGACAACGCTCTCTTGAAGAACTACAGACCGATTTCCCTTCTGAGCCGCGTCTACGTGCTGTTTTCGAGAGTCCTTACGAATCGTGTCGTATGCAGACTCGACGACTTCCAGCCTTCCGAACAAGCTGATTTCCGAAAATTCTTTAGCATCAAAGACCATATACATACCCTTCGTACAATTCCCTTATTTTGTCTTGCGTATGTGGACTATGAGAAAGTCTTTGATTCCGTCGAAATTTGGGCGGTGCTGCAGTCCCTCCAGCGGTGCCAAGTGGAATGTCGGGATATGGAAGTGCTGAAGTGTTTGTACAGTAGGGCTATGATGACTATCCGAGTACAGAACCAAAGCACGTAACCTATCCAATTGCAGAGAGGTGTAAGACAGGGTGACGTAATATCCCCGAAACTCTTCACCGCTGTATTGGAAGATGTTTTCAAGCTACTGGACTGGAAAGGACATAGAAGAACATAGGAATAAGACCTATTCGTCTTCCAACGGATAGGTCTTAAGATGAACATGGACGAAACAAAAATCATCTTTAACGTCCATGTCACACCTATGCCGGTAGTTGTTGGGAGCACTAAGCTCGAAGTTGTTGACGAATATGTTTACCTGGGTCAAATAGTCCGACTAGGTAAGTCCAACTTCAACCGAGAGGTCTATCGACGGATTCAACTCGGCTGGGCAGCGTTCGGGAGATGATGACACATCTTCTCGTTAGACATACCTCAAAACCTCAAAACAAGATTGTTCAACTAGTACGTGTTGCCAGTGGTGACCTATCTAACTGAGACGTGTTCCTTCACTTCTGGCCGTATGAGGAAGCTCAAAGTCACTCAGCGAGCTATGGAGAGGGCTATGCTTGGCGTTTCTCTGTGTGGTAGACTTAAAAACAAGGATATCTGCAGTAGAACCAGAGTAACCGACATAGCCCAAAGAATTAGTACGCTGAAGTGGCAATGGGCCGGCCATATAGCTCGAAGAACCGACAACCGATGGGGAAGAAAGGTTCTCGAGTGGCAGCCTCATACCAGCAGGCGAAGTGTAGGGTGTCCCCCCGCTAGATGAAGTGACGACCTGGTAAGACATGCAGGAAGTCGATGGATGCAGGTGGCTCGGGACCGTGCTTTGTGGCATTCCTCGGGAGAGGCCTATATACAGCAGTGGACTTGTGAAGGGCTGTAATGATGATGATAATGAAGTATGTCTGTATAGATGTAATAAAATTATTAGAATAGAACGTACGTTTTTTTTTTAGGATAAGAGTGAAAAGCGAGCACACAATGTACCTGATGGTGAGTGGAGCAGTGCAGCTATATTAGTAGTATAGTTGTAGCACGAATGGGTCGGCTTGACCGGGGAAGGACCACGGTCTCACAGAATACCAGAGTGAAATAGCAGCTTAACGCTACTGTGTTTCGTATGGTGAGTGTAGAGAACCGGAGACCCTTTTTACTGGAAAAGAAACATTCAATCTTAGTCCTCATGGGTGACAAAGCATCTGAATATTGATTCTTCTATGGGCCACAGCAACCACATACCATCGGGTGGACTGTGCGCTCATTTGTTACCCTATTCTATAAAAAAAGAATATAAAATATAAAAAAACATATTCCAATAATATACTCTATACCTGATACGTACGAGTAGCATACGCAATTTTTAATAATACATAATACACACATCTTAAATTCTATGTTAATCATTCTTACATACGAACATATAGAAACAAATTTTAATAATTTATAATATAAAGCCTTACATAAGCAAAAACAATTAAGACAACACACGCAGACATATTTACAGGCAACACAAAAAAAAAATAAGCTTCGAACAACTATACATCTATCTCGGATTTTGGCGAGGCAATGCGTCGCCCTCGGCCTTACTCTCTTTTTAATCACGACTATTTTTCTGTTTTCACTGATGTTTGAATGATATTGCTCATATTTTTAATCATTGAAGCGGACTTTATTCACGTACTATATTGATATCAGTCATTGGTAAAAGGGAAGGTTTCACGTTGTTGGTTAGCGGATTTTTTTAATAAAATTTAAGAGATAATCGAACTAACAGTCAAGCTAGCAATTAGCTCTTGGAGCCAATACCTGCTGTCAACTTCAAACAAAAAATCCGCAGTGCCTTGTTACCTCCGAGGACTCTAATTATACTATCATTTTATACTCTTTTTATCAGAAGGCAGCAATGCACACTATGCTTTTTGGCGGCAAAAAATTTTTATCAGGTTTATTAGATCCTTCTTAGCTCTCTAATACAATTTAGAGTAAATTACCTCTTAATTTATTTTAAAGAAATAAAAGTGACAAACGAGCACGTAGTCCACCAAATGGTAATGGATGGTGTCGTCGTTACAGCTACTCTGTACTCGCTTAAGAATCAAAATGCAGGTGCGTTGTAATCCCTGAGGACCATTAAGGAATTTATTGTTACCATTGAAATGGTTTGAGGTACTCAACTCTCGCCATAGGAATCATAAAAGCTTTATGCTGCTGTTTTACGCGTCGAGATGACCCATTCGTACTGCAGTCATAATACACATAATCCGTTACTCTAGTACTCACTTTACGGTTACATACGCTATGTATTCAGATCTTGGAACAATAATATATCTTCTAATTGTTCGGTCCTTAACAGTCCACTGGTGTTATATAGGACCCCTTCCATTATGCGTTGTAATTTGCCATAGTTGACCCATTATACAACTAGGACTGGTGGCATCAGAGATTTCATTTAGATAAATCATGTCGTATTACAAATATCTCATTCGACAAAAGACTTAAAAAATGTAGGTGGAAATAATGTTCTGTATGTCACTTGTACACGTTACAAAGTCAGTTGGAGGAATAAATAGCTTCACAGACCATCCAGTGTTGCTAAATTTGAAACATTGCCATAGCAATCAATAAATAATTATATTAACAGAAATATTTTATTTTAATAATAATAAATAGATAAGCATTCTGTGATCGTTTTTGTTAACGGGCTAATCCCGGTCAGTTTCTCAGGTAATCTGAGGCGTTTGGGACTCGGTGACGAATCGCTCTAGTCTCAAATGCAGAAGGCGGTGCTCCTCAATGCCGCCCGCATCGTCCGCCGGTTTCTTTCCCTTTTCCCTAATCCTCGGCCGTATAATCTCCCCTGCCGAGGGCTTCCATCTGGTTGAGTTTTTATTTATTTATGTATTTTATGTATTTATTTTATTGATATTTATGCATAATTATCATTTTCATTTACATTTATATATTTGTACAACCCAACCAGATGAGAAAACTATATAGATACCCCATATAAACACCTATTTTTAAGTGGATACTGTGGTCCATATAAGTCTTTACAGCTATTCCCGATTAATAAATAAGTTAGATCTAAGTCTTTGCTATAGTATAAGATGTTATTTGTAACTTGTTAATGAAAAAAAATAAAAAATCAAAATGCAAATGCCTTGTCACCCCTAAAGTATTAGATGAAATAAATTGTTTCCAGTAAAAACGGTCTCAGGTTCTCTACACTCACTATACGAAACACAGCAGCGTTAAGCTGCTTTTTCACTTTGGTATACTTACGGACAGATGTTAAGAAAAAGAAAAAGCATTATAAAAATTAAGGCATTCGACTGGTTCCTAGTCTACCATGTCAGGTATATTTAGTAAATATCAATAAAAACATTCGTAACTTGCAATTTTCCGGGACGAATGTTATACGAAATCCGCTTTGCACCCAATTTAGCATATGGAAATATTTCCGCTCGCGCCGGTCGTAGTTCATTGTTTGTTACAGAATAAATCATGTTGCTTATTTAGCAACTTATGATTTTGCATTCATATCACACAAATAAATTACGTATATGCACATGAATTTCTATGTTTAAAAATTCCGATCGTAAAAAAATATTAAGGTTTTTTTTTTATAAAATAGAAATTGGCAACCGCAGTCCATGGACACCCCTAACCGTCTTCAAACAACAAGGCCACAGAAACATTGACACTTCTGCGATTTGAGATAAAACCCCTTACACCCTCTGATTGTGCTACCTGCCTATAAACTTTAGACCGGATCACAGCAGAAAAAGCGCTGCTATTTGCAGCAGAACAAGAGCTGCTATTTACAGCAGAACAAGAGCTGCTATTTGCAGCAGAACAAGCGCTGCTATTTGGCGGCAAAAATAGGTAAGAGGGTGGAACGTTTTAGTGATTCGCTTACATCAATCACCCCATTTGTCCCGTGGATGTCGTAATAAATAACCATAAAAAATACCTAAAAATCTTGAGGATCCGATACATGGCAGTAATACATACAAGGCAGTGGTCGTAGGGTTCCTTAAGGATAATGACGAGGGCTTGAAGTTGTATCCAAAGTTCCGAAGGCGTGTTCATATCACGTCGGAGTCACCACTTTAAGCGAAGGAAGAGGGGAGATCTCTCGCCGGTCAAGGTGTTGTTGAGCTCGGGGAGCGGCCTAGGTTGCGTGTGTTAGTACGGAGCTGTTCTATATATTGCGCGATAGCTTCAGAACTTTGATAGCGCGATTTAGGCTTCGGTGCGTTTCGCTTGTGGCGCGACGACAGCGCCGCCTTAGCAGCATAACCATCTCTTAATATAAGTAAAATACGCAGACTGGTTACAGGAAACGACGTGCAAGGGGGCGAGACGTCTGGTACTGCGAACGTCAATCCGCTTGCCAAGCGTGCAATGTAGCTAAAACCTTGCCATAATAAAGAAGCAGAGTAAAAGTGATGGTTATGAATGCGGACTGCGAACTGAAAAGTCGTGGGCTCGATTCCGCCACGCAACTACTGTTGTGAACCAATTCCAACACAAGCATTTAATACTTACGTGGAATTCTTTTTTATAGGATAGGGTGACAAACGAGCACACAGTCCACCTTATGGTATGTGGTTGCTGTGACCCATAGACATCTACATCTATCCTCATTAAACAATTGAAATGCAGATGCGTTGTCACCCGTGAGGACTAAGATGGAATGCCTCTTTTCCAGTAAAAAGGGTCTCCGTTTCCCTACACTTACCATACGAAAAACAGCAGTGTTAAGCTGCTATTTTACGCTGGTATTCTGTGAGAACGTGGTCCTTCCCCGGTCGAGCCGACCCATTCCTGCTACAACTACACTACTGATATAGCTGTAGCATGGTTCTACCACGTAGTTTCTTAAAGGGAATATTAGTAACGTGAATAGCATAGCTAGTGATTTTAGATTAAAAATAGTTTAGGGAGATGAACCTACTCAGATGATCTCCTGTGCAGAAAAAGAGATATAATTATTGAACTTACCGTGTAGTGGCGTTTTAAGAATACTCACTACCCCATATTGTCCCGTGGGTGTCGTAAGAGGCGACAAAGGGAAACTAAGATAGGAGATGGGCAGCAGCATCTTCCTGATAACAGCTGGATAAAAAACTGCGGTTGCCAACCTGCCTGCTATGCGTGGCAACTATGGCAAAATTTTTTCTATGGGGGAGGCCTATGTTCAACAGTGGACTTCTATAGGCTCTAATAGACAGATAGAGACATAATAATTGATCTGAAAACAGAAATTACAAATTAAGTAAAATTATAACTCACTGCTCAAACACAAGATACTTGATTTTTGCTCAAGCATTATCCCCGTAATCTTTAGATCGACTTAAGCGATCACTTTGCCTGTTATTCAGAAAGTAGTTTGAAGAGAGCTTAAGGGAACATTATCATGCAGTTTAGATAATTTGTCTACTGAAATATTTACTTACCTAAAAACATGATTTAAAAAAAATCTCTGTATTCTGTAAGAGTGGTTATACTCCAGTCGATCTTACTCAGTCGTGCTGCAGCCATGCTGATAGCACAAACATAAGATACTTGATTTTTGCTCAAGCATTATCCCCGTAATCTTTAGATCGACTTAAGCGATCACTTTGTCGGTTATTCAGAAAGTAGTTTGAAGAGAGCTTAAGGGAACATTATCATGCAGTTTAGATAATTTGTCTACTGAAATATTTACTTACCTAAAAACATGATTTAAAAAAAATCTCTGTATTCTGTAAGAGTGGTTATACTCCAGTTGATCTTACCCAGTCGTGCTGCAGCCATGCTGGAGCTAGCAGCATGCTACCAGGCAAGACCATCAGACTTTATGAGTACTTAAGCTAGAATAATAAAAAAGAAAATTTTGTATAATATGTTTGTATGTAAGTATGCCTAAAATGTATGTATTATGTATTGTTTAAAATTATGTATGTTTATGTATCATGTATAGAGTATATTATTTATGTTATTTGTAGTTATATATATATATATTTATTTTTGTATTTACAAGTATGAATATGTTTATATTTACATTCATTGTATTGAGAATATATCTCAAGTTTTTATGGCACCTGCTTAAGTTTCTCTGCTTAGCTCGTGGTTGACTGGTAGAGAATTCCTAAAGGCATTAAGTCCGCCAATTGTACATCTTAAGTGCAATAAAGATTTAAAAAAAATAAAAATAAAGAATCTAGGTATTTGCAAAAAAATTACTTAGAACAAATTAAGTACCTAATAATTCTCTGAGGAATGTTATTTAAATTTTTTGTATTTTCTGATATGGGTTCGAGTTGATAAAGTCTATAAAATCGTTAACTTGAAAAATCATTTTTAATATTTACTATTGTTTATACAATCTACAAAATATTACAAAAATATTCAAAAGAAAACCATAATATTCAAATCCTATTATGTATTGTATTATTACATGAGAAAGTTACATAACTTTCGTCTGTTATATATGTACATTGTAAATTTAAGCTCCTGCACGCACCCCCCAAGATTTTCCGCTGTAAATCTCTACCACAAGTCGCGCGACAAAAATATCATTATGTAAATTTACATAGAAATAAAAACCCCGCTGCATTGCTTAGAAATGTGTACCCAGCGTGTCATTTTTCAGTGGCGTCGACGTTCGAAAACGCCTTTTCTGGTAAATTCTATTGAAAAATACTTTAAGTACAAATCATTTGATGATTCGACTGACAGACTAGATACTAGACTTCACAGAATTAGTGTAATTTATTTATGGGGCAATGTATACGCTTTTACAACAAAATCCCAGAACATGTTCAAAGTTTGTCAATAAACAAGTTTAAAAGTTTTATTAAAGAAAAACTGCACAAAAAGGGTTATTATAATATTATCAAGGAATACATCAATAAAAAATAACCCCTGGGAATAAGGTGATCGCCACCATGCTGTTTCTATGAAAATTAATTTAAAATTGTATAAACAAAATTATTGATAAGTGAAATTATATTTTTTTTAAAAAGTCTCGCTGGGTTTCTTGCTGGTTCTTCCCAGGACAGAGGTATTTTCCGAACCAATGGTAAAAAAAATACTTTCAATAAGTATTATGTAATAATCAATATTGAATAAAAATCATTCTATTCTATTCTAAGAAAGAAAAGAAATCTTATGCATAATCAAGTTAAGCTATAATGGCTACAATTTAAATATTAAATGGTTATGAATTTTAAATATTATTTACTTCATGAAATCGTTTTTCTATCATACCGTATTTCAAACAGATGGACAAAGGTTTAAAATTAGATGGTAATTGGCTACTGACCATATACACCTGCAATTAGCTTATTGCTGAAATGAAGAAGACACCTCGTCATGGCTGAGCTCTAAGATGAAATGTCTTACAGCCTGTAAATTACTGGGTCGCTTACCTTTCAGATCGGAACATTACAAAGTGTACTGTTGCTTGGCGGTAGATGTAAAATGTACGACACATGACAGTTGTATCCTCTTCCCTATCCAGACGGGGTCCAGTACAAAAATGGAATCCTACAACCTAAAGCCTATCATTTTCACTCACGGCTATTTATAATTACCATATAACCATATTCCGGATAGTTTTTAACTATATTTTTACTTCAAAAATGAATAACGATCTCGATAATAGTATTAAGCACAATACATTTAAGTCCAAAAACACACTCACATTTCCTTGCCACAAGATACTAATCGCTAATCTTACTTATCTCAAAGGCTGCACATTAATCTCATTAGAAACTTCCGATAAGTTACATGTGGCGAAATGGCGGGAAGACAGAAAACATTGGGATGTTAAACAGATACGAAACGTGTAATGAAGCCGAGAGCTATTGTTTAAATCGCGGTTACAATGGTCTGTCTGGCTGTGTCTGCCGCCGACGATTCTATTACGTGTTGATATTAAATTTCTATTAGGCTGTTGACGGTGAATTAAATATATTTGTTTTATTATCTTATTGAAATTAGGTGTCATTAAAGCTACTGTGTTTGTAGAAGTAATTCCACTGTAATTTTATTTAAAAGGTTTTTGTTCATATTTACCTTTTATCTCGTAAATTTCTTTTATATTTATATCGACTTTTTTGGTTCCTTCTAACGTACCGATTGTCAATTTTGTACACATATTTAATTTTCTTTATGGTATAAGGTGACAAACGAGCACACAATCCACCTTATGGTAAATGGATGTCGTTATCCATAGACATTTTTATTCTCAATTAAGAATCAAAACGCAGATGCGTTGACACCCCTAAGTACTGAGATGGAATGCCTTAGTAGTAAAAACTGTCTCCAGTTCTCTACACTCACGATACGAAACATATCAGCATTAAGATGCTATTTTACGCTGGTATTAAGTGAGAGCGTGGTCGTATCCCGGTCGAGCTGACCCATTTGTGCTACAACCATGATATTGCTGCATCGTGGCTCTATCACGTAGAAATCATGTACATGACAAAATAATATTAAGAACTCTGTGTTTTCATCCCTCAATTATGTATTATACTACTGAACATGATACTACTGAATATGATACTACTGTACTCTGCTAATTTAATATTGATTTTTCAAATTTGTTTCAAACATTTTGTCAGATTTTTTGGCTACTTCTAATGTACCGATTATCATGGATCTTTGTCGCATATTTTAATCTACATGACAAAACAATATTATATTTACTTTAGTATTTAATTTACCAATATAATAAAATAAAATTTGAATGTACCAATTTTGAATTGATTTTTTTTAACAAAAGACGCATTAAGTTTCAGTATGTGAGGCTAGGCTTTAGGCCTAAGGACAGCGTGCGGCGGGGCGAGTGGCGTATAGGTGTATTCCCCATTCGAATATAGCAGCAGATACAGGACACTGCAATGCAAAAACGTGTGTGGCATTGTTACTGCACGCTCCACTAAACGCTCTTTACTAACGACTTACTATTAAATTTATAACCACAGTCGATGTATAAGTTTAATAGCATATATTTTTTTTTTATAAATTGAAATCAAAAAGGACCCTAGATAGTGCCGAAATATATATTTTGAAATTTCGAATTCATTAGAATCATATTAGAATGACGCCGTCTCTGCGAGAAAATTGTTACATTCGGTAACTGCCTAAACGTGCTGAAATAGAAATGAAGACATTTTCACACACATTTATCAGATGTGCAAAAGGGAAGCTGAAATATCAGCAAATAGGTTTTAAAAAAATCAGAATCGTTCTTAATACCTGTAATAAATTTGATATCAGTAGTCAATTTTTTATTTATGTTTTAAACTTAATGGCTTCTAATTGATATAAGTATTTAATCGTTGAACGTGTTTTTATTTTAACATCGATCAATCAATCCGGCAACGTTAATTACGGAATCGCCCAAACACCGACATTATTGACATTGCAATACGTAATAGAGTTATATCAAACAGTGGAAGAGACCGCGCCAGTTAATCCGAGTAGATTCAGTGCCACAATCTGACAGGAGGCAGAGCTTGTGCCAGCACTGGCTTGCTTTGCGGGATATAGGCTGGATGAAACTACTGTAATTAATATATTTCGCTCTTTCACAATACGCCCCTTCATACAATAGCTTTTATTTAAACAGCATTTTGTCAGAATGCATTTTTTAAATAAATTTGAAAATACTATGAAACGTTTTTACAAATTAGATTATTTCTTCCATCATATTTATTTGTGTTCATAAATTAAGTTACAGCAATGACCACGTAAATCAGACGTTTGCATCCCATCCGACTATTTTTATGTACTCGAGCCATGCTGTCAACCATTAGTAATATAGTTGTACTACCACGAATGGGTCGGCTCAACCGGGGAAGAACAACGCTTTCACAGAATATCAGCGTAAAATTGCAGCTCAACGCTGCTGTGTTTCGTAATGTGAGTGTATAGAAACGGCGACACTTTTTACTGGAAATGAAGCATTCCATATGGGTCCTCGTGGGTTTGCACACACACTCGTGATCTATAACCCTGTCATGTCTAGATGTTTAGTGTCTATTGAGGTGGGTCGCCGAGACCGAAACCGTCTACAGGCCATTATTAATATTAATAATATGCTTTCTGTCGCCTTCTGGAATTTTGACATCAGGTGATATGAAGTGATTGTACTGTTAGCTATCGAAAGTCATCTTTCTGATTTTTGTCACCGAAAATTTATGTCACACATTAAACTAAATGGGTGGCATTTAGTTTTGTGTGTTTGTAAAATATGGTGTTATTAAAACGAAATGCCACCCATTTAGTTTTATGTGTACCTTCTGTTTTTATTGTTAATTTTTTTAACATCTAAATGCTTTCGGAGGGTAAAAATATTTAAGTGTTACTTCCATATTCAAAAGTAGATACGGATTCAATATATCTCACGCAACGCATGGTACCAACCGCTAGTATTAAATGAAGTATGTACTTCGGTCGTTTGTCTTCCACAGCGCGTGGCAGCGTGGGCTCGCGGGCGGCCTTGCTCCCCCGCGAATGGGGTTTCTACAACGAATATGGTATTTCATTTCAGCGCACTCCCGGAATTTCTCTGTTACGTTTATTTTTATTTGTTATTGTATTCGCTTCTCGTAACGTATTTTTTCACAAATTCTCTTCTCTTTTTTCACCTACAATACTGGCTTGTATGCGGATTACTTTGGAAATTCACGTGTAATGATATTTAAATGTTTTAATACATTATTAAAAAATACATTTTATCGCGATTTAAAGATAAGAAAGTTTTTTTTATAAGATCGAGTGGCAAACGAATACGCAGTCCACCTGATGGTAAGTGGTTGCTGTGGCCCATAGACATCTACATTTATCTTCGTTTGTGAATCAAAACGCAGATGCGTTGTTACTCGTGAGGACTAAGATGTAATGCCTCTTTTCCATTAAAAAGGGTCTCCGGTTCTCTACACCCACCATACGAAACACAGCAGTGTTAAACTGCTATTTGACGCTGGTGTTCTGTAAGAGCGTGGTCCTTCCCCGGTCGAGCCGACCCATTCGTGCTACAACTATACTACTAATATAGCTGCAGCGTGGCTCTACCACGTAAATTTGCTACGTCTCGCACATTATCACTATCATTGCAGTGTGTTCTATTGCTTATGATGGGACGATCGATAAGACCTCTTAGTACGATCTTAGGTTTCATGATACTAATTACTGCGTGCAACCTTGCGCATATGGTCGCTCCATATAAGCATTACAACTACATGATGTTTGCCTTACATCAGTGTTAAAAATTAAAGTAAGGTAAAGAACAATATTGTGTATAACCTTTAAAATACCGATTTATTCTGAAAACCACCGATATATACTAACTGCTGGGCGTGAATTTGTAATATATGCAAACAAATATTGCATTACATTGATAACACAGAATACTAGCGTAAAATAGCAGCTTAATGCTGCTGTGTTTCGTATGGTGAGTGTAGAGAACCGAAGACCCTATTTTCTGGAAACGAGGCATTCCATCTTAGTCCTCACGGGTGACAACGCTTCTGCATTTTGATTTGTAATCGAGGATAGATGTAGATGTTTATGGGCCACAGCAACTACTTACCATCTGGTGGACTGTGTACTTGTTTGTCACCCTAATTCTAAAAAAAACAAGAAGAAAATATGGACAAAAGTCATTCAAAACGAAGTCACTCAAAAAGCCCGTACAAAAAATACTTATTTTAAACGTACGGCATCGCGAAATCACAGCTTCAACTTTACATTCGCGAATATCACAGTTCTCTACTGAAATAGATTACATAAAATAGAAGCAATATACAGCGTCGTAACTTCGGAAGCTGAGCCGTGGAACACGTGAAAATTCTTCTTTATAGCTTTACAAGACCCGGGGGCATGGAGAAGATTACGATTCCTATTTTATAAATGTCAAAGCTTGAATGTCGAGAGGGTAAATATTGTTCCGTATAAAATATCATCCTGTGTGTGTAACTGCGATTTAGATCTGTTTCTATTGAAGGTAAGGAAAGAGGTTTATGATCGTTAACCAAACTGTATTTTCAATAAGATTGGTAACCGAATTCAAAAACGGGAAGGTTTTATGTTCTTTTTTGTTTGTTCACCGATTTCTCGGAAACCACTGAACCAATTCAAATGTCTCTTTTTATTAAACATTAGCCTGTATATACAAAAAAATAAAATAATATTGCATTAGGGCTGATTCTATATAAATTTGAAGAAAAAATTTTGACACTAAAGGCAAATATTTTGATTTAGACGACATGAGATGTTTCTGTGATTTCCCACATCTTGCAAAATCTTCGCGTTCAAATGGGGTGATGAATTCTGTTTTTAATATATAATAAGGGTGACAAACGAGCACACAGTCCACCTGATGATAAGTGGAGGCTGTGGCCCACAGGTACATCTATCCTCGATTAAGAATCAAAATACACAAGCGTTGTCCCTCTGAGGACTAGGATGGAATGCCTCGTTTCCATTAAAATGAATCACCGGTCCTCACACTCACCATACGAAACACTGCAGCATAAAGCTGGTATTGTGGGTGCATGGTCATTTCCCGCTCGAGCCGACCCATCGATGCTAGAAACCATAATAATAAAAATGCAGATGCGTAGTCACTTGTGAGGATTAAGATGGAATGCTTCCCTTCCAGTAAATAAGGGTCTCCGGTTCTCTACACTAACCATACGAAACACAGCAGCGTTAAGTTGTTATTTTAAGCTGGTATTCTGTGAGAGCGTGGTCCTTTCCCGGTCGTGCTGACCCATTCGTACTACAATTATACTAACATAACTCAGCATAGCTCTACCGCGTATCTTTTTATATATATCTTTCGCCCTCACGGCCGTCAGACTCTGGAACGTTACGTAAGAGATCGTGGTAAAGCCACGATCTCTTACGCCACGTCAAATAATTTATTTTGTGAGAATGTTAATGTTTCTCGCCTAAGCTAGTGGATGACTGGTAGAGAATACCAGAAGGCATTAACTCCGCTAATTGTACAATTATTGTACTTAAAGAATAAAAAAATGTTTTGTCATTTTAAACTAATGAAATATATCATTACAAAACACGTCAAAACATTTCTTAGTGTTTACTTTAAATACCAACATTATAGCAAAGAGCTTCCAATAAAGGAACTGCACTTTCCTTCAGCGCCAAATGGCATTAAGATTTAAATCTTTAGTCTATTTCCGTAAACGATTGTTGATAAGAATGATATGTAAATCTTTGACAGCTTTAGATCCATTCGCAGGCTGTTTCCAATTTTGTTACGGGATGGTTAAAACTTGAAAGAAAATCAAAATAGAAAATACATTTTTCCAGCAAGGAAAAATTTTAAAATCATTAAAACAAAGGTTTTTTAATTATTATTTTATTTAAACTTTTATGCACAAAAGAAAAATCGTAGAGTCGTAATATAATTTTGTGTAGTAATAATTACTTTCAACGGTAGATCAGCTTTAAACAATGCTTTATTAGTGCTAGATATGTAAATAGCTTATAAATTTAATTACGCAAGTAACTTTCAATTATCGTACTTAAGATTTCTCTAGATAGTAGGGTTTGTTTATATGCAAAGCCTCATTTGTCAGTCACTAGGACTAGAGAAGTTAGCTCAGTTGCATGGTGCAAGTGTCACGATATCTCTCATGATGTTTTTCATCACCGTAGAGCACGTGGTAAATCAGCACTTAATATAGCAATTAAAAATTTCATAGCGTAATCTAAAATTTACTTCGAACGCTTAGCCCTTAAGCTACCACGGCTCTTACAGCCTTGGGTCACTATTCTCACATAATCCTCATAAATGATCCCTCTGTCTACACTAATAAGTACTGGACGTCAAACAGTAAAAATCGCCCACACCCTTTACCGAAACTTTCCCATCAGGCAGTACAATGCACACTTTATACACGCATCCCTAGTTTAGGGCGGATGATCTATATTAGATACGTAATTCAGAAGCGACAAGCGAAAGAAAAATACACAATTTGTTTACTATATATCATGAACTCGTTTTAGAAGTCGTTTTTAGAAAACGTTTTCTTACTTAATCTTAGATTAAGTAAGAAAAACGTTGAGACAAAGTTATTCAGAATTCCGTCAGAATATTTTGGGACTTACGTAGGAACATGACATATAGAGTTCACACATGGATCTGAAACGTAGTCCTTCATTGTTGACCGAATAAGAAAGCTCAAGATGCTTGGTGTTTCTCTGCGTGATAAACTTCGAAATGGGGATATCCGCAGTAGAACCAGAGTAAGCGACATGGCTCTACGGATTAGGTGAAGTGGCAATGGGCCGGCCATATAGCTATAAAACTGACAACCGAAGGGGAATAAAGATCGTCTAGTGGCTGCCTCATACCGTTAAACAAAGTGTAGGGCGGCCCCCCACTAGATAGAGTGATGACCCGGCAAGAGATGCTGGATTTCGATGAATGCAGGTGGTTCAGGACCGTGCTATGTGGCATTACTTAGGGGGTAATTAGACTTGTAAAGGATTATAGTTAAGATAATGATGATGATGATGATGATGACGATGAAAGTAGGAACACCTTGCTTGCAACAGCTTATTTATAAAAGTTCAGTCCGAAATTTTATATAAAAAGCATCATCCTTATACTTAGCAAATACCCTAACTAGATTATTGTTGGATCTATCAAAACCTTCTCACCTCTCATCAGTTACACCGACTCGGTGGGTTGAAAAAACTCCCGATTCGTCTATAAAAGGAACAAACTCCCGCACGCAACAATGCCACGATCTGTCTAATGAAGAGTTGTGTACACAAAGCGGCAACCTCCTATATTAATACCCCACGTTAGCGGCTTATGAGCCAGACTATATTCCACTTGTTAAGGACTGTTCCTCATATAGTCGATCGGCGCATGAGTTATGCGCGATTCTCTTTAATCTTTACAAATAATGTCTATTTGTAATGTCAAAATTTCGGCTTTTTACGAAATGCATATGTAAGAATATACGATACTTATAACAAAAACACAATTTTTAAATTTTTTGTCTGTCTGTTGGTCTGTCTGTTGGCCTGTCTGTCTGTCTGTCTGTCTGTTTGTACCGGCTAATCTCTGAAACGGCTGGACCGATTTTGACGGGACAGATAGCTGATGTAATAAGGAGTAACTTAGGCTACTTTTATTTTAGAAAAAGAATTAGGGTTCCGCGCAAATAAACTAAAACCCCAAATAACACGCAGACGAGGATCAGCTAATATGTCATAAATACAAATGTTGTCAGGCGGCAAGTTGGTATAATATTGCTTATAGGGTTTTTTTTAATAATTGAAAGAAATTGTTATTTTCAAGCAAGAAAATGAGTTAACAAAAGTCCAATGTTCAGTATTAATTTAGTAATTTTAGGGTTGATTTTTCTATCTTCAGATAAAAGTTGTTCAAAGAATAAAATACAACATTAATTAAAAAAAATGCAGTTGGATTAATAAAATAGTTCAATTTTTTGACTTTTATATTCAGTCAGGTTATAACTTATTTGATGGATAAGTTTTATCTGGCGATTGAAAAATGTATCATCTCTAAAAATATAATTAAAGGTTGAAAAAAAAAATAACTAAAAGTATTTGAAATAATATTTTAAGTTATTATGAAATATATGTTTTATACTTTTTTTAACAGTGGTAGAGCCACGCGGCAGCTTTTGCTGTCGCACGGATGGGCCAGCTCGAACCGGGGTAGTACCACGACCTCACAAAATACCAGCGTGAAGTAGAGGTTTACCTCTGCGTTTCGCTTGGTGAGTGCAGGTGGCCGGAGGCCCTTTTTACTGGAAATGAGGCATTCCATCTTAGTCCTCACGGGTGACAACGCATCTGCATTTTGATTCGCAAACGAGGATAGATGTAGATGTCTATGGGCCGCAGCAACCACTTACCATCAGGTGAACTGTGTGCTCGTTTGTCACCCTTATCCTATAAAAAAAAACCTTCAAGAAAAGAGCATATTCCTTTTTAAAAGGCCGGCAACGCATCTGCGATTCCCCTGGTGTTGCAATTGTTCATGGGCGGCGGTAGTCACTTACCAGCAGGTGTGCCGCATTCTAGTTTGACCCTGTCCTATAAAAAAAATACTCTTTAAATTGTTATTAAAATTTGACCTGCATTTAAAGTTAAAAAATTTCTGCTTGAAGCTCTCTTAACGGATTCTAGAAATCTGGCCCTAAGAATCATTTTTCTTACTTATGAAAATATTAAACCAATAGTAAGACATTTTCCTTAAACCCCACAATATTGAAGAGTCGCGAAGTGGATTTATATTTTGGCAAAGTAAGGCCAGTTTGGCCATGATTTATCGTTTGAAAATATTACATAGATTTTTGAAAGAGTAGCTTAATGTGTGAATCTGGTGTATATTTTCTTAACATCTTAACCGTTTTATTATATAGCGAGAAGTAAGATGCTATAACAATTTTTCTTTTAGGCGTTAAAAAATAGACATATTCATTGTTACGTATTCCTGCAGACTTTATAATATAGAACTTTTGCTCCATATAACATAAAACATAAACACTCACGCCTGTCACCCAGAGGGGTAGGCAGAGATTATGGACTTCCATTTGACACGATCCTGACACACCTCTCTCGCTTCCTCCACATCCATTTACCTACGCATACACGGTCGTCGGTTAAAGGTACTCTTGATATGGCCCATTTTTAATATATCGCCAATTTGGTCGATAAACTTTCGACTAGGGCGACCCTTCCCGACTATGCCGTTCACCTCTGCAACATAGATTTGCTTTGTCACTCTTTCCTCATTCATTCTTTCTACATGGCCAAACCACCGAAGCATTGCTTTCTTAATCCTGGTCACAACATCATCTTGCAAACCACACTCTTCTCTTATTAAACAATTTCGCACTTTCACAATTATTAAACATTCAGCTTCATCCATTTTTGCTCCAGTAGTATTTAAATTTAAAAAAAAAAATATTTCTTTTAAAATTTTACCATCAAAACTTCGTAACAGCAACAACGTAACATAAATATATCAAATAGTAAATACATTTTTTTTTAAATAGCGACGTATGACAAGCTTTTTCAGTGTTCTGTAAAAAGAACTCCCCTTAAAATGTATCTATCGTATTGAAAAGCTCGCTTTGACGCGATTGGACAGTCCTGTTAAAGCCTTTCTTTATATTTATTGCCATCATTTTCCCAAACAATACACGCTGTGCTAACTTATTTTCACAATTCTAAAACTTTCACGCAATCCCTGTGTCAACTATATAAAGTTCAATTTGCAATAAATTATCACGCGTCGGACAATATGCAAAAGTTATTGCTTCCCTGGCTGGCTGCCATGCGAAGTTGGAAAAAATCGTCTAGTCAGGAATAAAAGGTGTAAACTGGAATTGTTTGAATTCAAAACTTTCATAGCGTGCATAAGTTTTCGAAGACAAATTTTAATGTTGTCGCAACATTTGGAACCTGGTTTATTCAATTTCGAATGCTGTAGGCGGAACTTCGATTGTCGTTTCAAATAAAGAAACCGCACGTGTGGATTCTGTGTGCCCATAAACATCTACTTTTTTTCCTCGGTTTAAAATCAAAATGCAGATGCATTGTCACCCCTTAGGATTAAGATGGAATGCCTCGTTTCCAAAAAAGATCTCCGGTTCTCTACACTCCCCAAACTAATCGCAGCAGCATTAAGCTGCTATTTTACGGTGGTATACTGTGAGAGCGTGGTCGTTCCGCGATCGAGCTGACCTATTCTTGCTTGAATTATAATATAGATGTAGCATGGCACTACCACGTTAAACGTTGTGATTGAATGAATAAATTAAAAACAAAACTTGAACTTCTGTTCGTTAGCTAATAGCTATCTTTAAGAAGATAATATCGAATACTATTCCTTAAAGGTATGCCATGTTGCTACGTTACTAGGATTCCAGAATAACCTTGTAACTTAACCTTTATAGCTGCGAGAGGGCTCATAACAGCAGTCAAATAGCGGAACTACGATGTCTACCTGTTTAGTTCCACTGTCTGGTTACTAAACATACAGTGTTTTCACCTTAAGTTTTATAATACGAGACTCACTCCAGCTCGATCTCCAACTACCGAAGATGAAACAGTTGATTAAAATTTTAAGTACTGATTAAGCAAGTGATTGATTAAAACATCATAAGGAAACGTACTATTAAGAAAAGGAAATCGAAATGTTTGAAGTGTGCCAACGTGTACATATGAAACATGACTCTTAAAATTAATAACGAGACGAGTAAGAGAGGCCAATGGCCATTTCTGGGACTAGTAGTGGCTGCAATTTTTTTTATTTTGTAGTTAGACTATGTTTTTAATACATTTCAAGCAACTATTTAATATTATTGCACTTAAATAATTTAATAATAGTCAGTTATTATAATATACATTATTTAGATATAGTTTAATTTAAACTCAAACTCAAACATTTTATTGCGTTCATGTGGTTATAAATAGTTCTTATGTTGGATATAATAGAGCCAAACATGAGCCCTGATAGGGCATAGCAACATTATATATTAATTTAATTTAATCGATTTATAAAGATTAATTACTTATTTTATTTACTTAAGCTAAACATTACTTTTAGGTTTAATAAACATTTGCTATAACTGTTAATACAAGGATAATAAAAACGTATATATACATATATTTAATTAAACAATTATTATTTTTCCCCGAAAAACTCTGACAACGAATAAAAACTTTTTTCAATTAAATGTTTTTTTAGCTCTAATATACATGTAAAATATTTTCGTAAGACGCGACAGTGGGAAACAAACCAAGAGATGGGCAACATCGTCTTTTTAATAACAACGTAAAAAATAAATAAATAAATCCATACACACACACATACATTCTTGCACACAATCACGCAAATATCGTACATATACTTTAATGCAAGTTTTAACTTGTTTAGCTTTTTTATTTATTTATGACTTTTTTATTTAATTCTAATTTAAAGTAGTAATACAATTGTACTAAGAAAGAGAGGGGCCCTCTATTATTATTATCATGCCTCTGATTATTATTATTATTATTATAACTAAAAAATAAAATACTGTGGTTGCCAACCCGTCTGCCAAGCGTGGCAACTATGGCAAATATCCCTCCCAGCCTAGGTCTATGTTCAGCAGTGGACTCTTGATAGGCTGAAACGATAACGGTATAGATAATTTAATGTAAAATGAATCTACGAGTATACCAATTCATTAACTTAACTGACTTTAAAAAAATCAGCCTAGGTCCATAAAACAGTTTCACGGTAAACATCGTTTATAACCTTGTTTATTATGGCGTAATGAATTATTTAATAGAATTAAACGAATGTTTTAAAGTGATGCTAGGATCTATTGTCGGCGTCACGCAAAGCTCATTACTTCTGTTGAAAGAAAAATAATTTCGAAAAAAGTGTCATGTGTTCGTATACAAAGGGTCTAATATAAGGAATCATTATAATAAAACCATTATACGTGGTAGAGCCATGCTGCAGCTGTATTAGTAGTATAGTTGTAGCACGAATGGGGCGGCTCGACCGGGGAAGAACCACGCTCTCACAGAATACCAGCGTAAAATAGCAGCTTAACACTGCGTGTTTCGTATGGTGAGTGTAGAGAATCGGAGACCCTTTTTACTGGCAAAGAGGCATTCCATCTTAGTCCTCACGAGTGACAAAGCATCTGCATTTTGATTCGCAAACGAAGATAGATGTAGAGTTGAGCCTGGCTGCCATATCCGAAATTCGGTCTTAAGGATCTTATTATGAATTAATGAACGAATGAATATACTTTTATTGCACACCACGGACAAAATAAATATACAATTGACATAACAAAAGCAGATTATATGTACAATTTGGCGGCCTTATCGCTACATAGCGACATAGACAACCAAAGGAGAAAATAAATAAAACAATGAATAGGTAGGTTGTAGATGGTATAAATATACAACATAAAATATATATATATACAATACGCGCCATATATAGACAATAAAAACATGCATGCAATAAAATAACATATAAATAACTTATACATGAAATAATATAAATTACTAATACATAACAAAAGATAAAGTAAACGATAAAGTTAAAACCTTATTAAACGTAAAATGTGTGGCCAAGCAATTGTCCGCGATGCTGTAGGTACGCGTGGAATCGCGCAGGAACAAATGTTTGTATGGCCTTCATATAACTGTTCCGGGTCTGAATGTGTGTCCTTGTGCAATTTATAGATGTATTCGCCTTCACAATGCAGAAGATTTTCCTACAGTCGAAGCGACGTATTTTTTCAAACCGCTTAAGTTTTTTGGCAGGCGGATTGGCAACCGTAGTAATTTTTTTGAGTTATTATCAGGGTGTTGGTCATATCCTGTTACATTTTCTTCTGTGTTGTGGATCTCTTTCGCCGCCACGACACGACTTCTGTTATTATCAATTTCTTCTTTATGTTCACTATCTAAAATTATATCTCCTATATATGTCCACTTCTTGTATTGTTTATTTTGATATACTGCTGCTACCATACTGCAGCTATATAATAGTTCTAGCACTAATGGGTCAGCTCTAACGGGGTAGGACCATGTTCTCACAGAATTTCATAAGGTCATTGTAACCTATTTTTTTAATACCGTACTAAATTTCTTCACTACATCGATAAAGAAGTTTCACATAAAAAACTATAATGAATATAATAGAACTATGATCTGACAATAAGGTCAATTATCGTACCAATATACCTAGTATTTATGACTTTATAAAGTTTTTTTTAATATTCATTCTGCAGCCTCTGTTGTAACAAATAAATCTGCAGCAGTTTATTAAAACATCGG
Source organism: Parnassius mnemosyne (assembly GCA_963668995.1). Lineage (NCBI taxonomy): Eukaryota > Metazoa > Arthropoda > Insecta > Lepidoptera > Papilionidae > Parnassius > Parnassius mnemosyne. Next base: position 48,843,363 of record CAVLGL010000126.1, read on the forward strand.
TACTTACTTTTTAATGTAAGACAGCTATTCGAAATTAAAAATCAGCTAAAATAATAAAATACAAGGCAGCCAAAGGCTCTCGTGGGCTTATTCATGCTCCAAGAAGCATTCTATCAAATGTCAAGTCTCGACCTTTCCTGGATTGTTTTCAGTAAAAGCACCGGCCCGTGAAATCAGCGGCATCATAGGGGCATAAACATCCTTTGAAATTGCAAGATTTCTATCTTCAGCCTTTCAAGTTTGTTGTATCGCGTTATTTTATTTGGTCCAGACGTTATTATTTTCATAGTTTTTGTAGAATTTGATTTATATTTAATAACGTAACAATGTACGCTTAAAACACTATTGCAAAATCTAATCAATACATTCATATATTATATGTTATATGTATGTTACCCGGATCTGTCACAAAATCTTCTAAACAAGTTGGAGCGCCTTCTTAATAGTTCCATAAGGTTTATTTTCGGTTTACGTAAGTATGACCACATATTTTCCTAACGTTCAAAGCTTAAACGGCTACCTATCCATCAAAGGCGATGCTCTAGAATTTTACTTGTACTTTATTAAATTTTAAACGATCCAAGGTCGCCTTCTTTTCTTAAGGATAACTTTCATTTTCTTCATTCGATTGACGGTGGAACACCACGACAATCAAACCGTCTGAGGATAACGTTTCCACAACATAGGTCTAATTTTTTCAGGTCCTCTTTTACGATACAATTCATCTTTGGAACACCCTCCCCAATGATATTAAGAATGCAACAAATAAAATTCCTTTAAATTGCTTCTACGACAACATTACCTGAGGGCACTTACTAACTGAGATTTTTTTTCTTCAAACATTTATTTATTTATATATTAATACGGATATTTATTTATAAAGTTTATAAGCATATATACACATTACATATATGTATGTATGTATTATTGTATGTAAATATATGTTGTGTATGTATGTACCATGTATGTATATATTATATTATATTATATTTCAATATATGTAAACTTTATTTATGTATTATTTTTCGCACCTGCCTACAATTGTCTTTAGCACCCAGGGTTGATTGGCAGAGAATGCCATATGGCATTAAGTCCGCCCTATGTACCCTTTCCCTTGAGGTGCTACATTTAACTTTTTAAATAAATAAATAAATAAAAAATATATTATGGTTATAGCACACATGGGATGGCTCAACCGTGAAAGAACCACGCTATCACAGAATACCAGCGTAAAATAGCAGCTCAATGGTGCTATGTTTCGTATGGTGAGTCGAGAGAACCGAAGACACTATTTACTGGAAGCGAGATATCTTAGTCCTCAGGGGTGATAACGAATCTGCATTTTGATTCTTCATCGGGGATAGATGTAAATGGACCACAGCAACCACTTAACATCAGGTGGACTGAGTGCTCGTTTGTAACCCTTATTCTGCAAAAAAAAACCTTTTTGTGAACATGAAAAGATGTAATTTTTACTAAAACTATTAACCTATATCTATGTAATAAATTTATAACTGTCGAAAAATTTATTGAAAACAAATGGTCTTTTGTTAAATTTACATTTCTAAATCTTCATTTTTCTATCCATCTTCACTTTAGCTTTAATCAATGAATCGAATACATTTCATGCGTATTTGGAATCATTGACGTCAGGTTAACTCGCCTCAAAAGACTTCCGTTTTGTCAAAACCCCCTCACATTCATTTCCCTAAGGTAAACTGACCAATCTCTTGATCGATGGCGACTATAAGTCGTAACACAAACGTCCATCATGTTAAGTGAAGTGTGCGTCAGATTGAAAGCTATTGATTTATGAAATCCTAAATTCATCATTGTACTAAGTAAGTCACTTATAGAGCGTGTATCTTTTTATTATTTCGCTATTTTTATGAAATATTTTGTCATTCCGTAATTACAATTTCAATGTAGTACAATTATTAACATCAGTGCTGTCTACAGTTAGCTTTTAGATAATTTATCTAAATTGTTCGAATAATAGTGAATTGTAAAAAAATATATATATAATTTCATTCATATGTGCTGTCCAAATGTTTTTTTCCCATAAAGTTTGAGGAAACCTACTTATTATGTGAGGAATAAAAATATTTCAAAAACAATTTCTAGGGCACCGTAGCAGCACAGTGAACTTTTGCTTCATAACCATTAAATGACGGAGGCTTGTGTCCATCAGTGGCTGTATAAAAGTTGTAACTTTATATATTTTTCTCAAGGTTTTTTACACGCATTGGTTATGTGCTGCATGCACTTTAAGGCGACACATCGAAAATCGTTGAAGCGGGCTTTCGCCGGACTGACCCGAGTGAGACATAATTTCCATAAAAACTTCAACAAACGCCGTCATAAGGTCTATATTTATTCCAAAATTGAAATAAAGTTATATGAGCATGAAGTATTTAGCGAACTGCCAACCTGAACCGAAACAAATCAATACATCTATGACCCTTCAATTAGTCAAAACCGCCCCCTATTGGGGTCTTATCGCTGCATATACGGTGCACGAAGGGCCTGTAGCGTTCAGCCACCAAAGTCGAGAGTTATCTAAACATTCCCATAGAAGAATGTTAATAGTTCTAAGCACATGAAACTAAGAGGGGAGTTAGCACGCGAACGACACACGCCACTAGCGAAGTCGTTGCGCCGGGCCACACTGTCGCCTTATACACTACAAATAACGGACACTCTTTTTTTATTCCAGCGTTTAAATATGCAAAACGATAGCCGCTGGCATTTTAAATGCTGTTTTATAATACATTAAGTAAGGAACACGTAGCAATGAGTTTTTAAAGAAAATAAACGTATTTTATTATGCTCAAATTTGAAACGATGAACACGATCTAAAAAGTATAATATTCTTATTTTTAAGTTCGACTACTAATAGTATACACACACAATAACTGTAGACACAAATGCAGTACATTACTAGCCTGTGTACTGGAGAGTTTTGAAATTTGTTTCTTAACAGAAAAATGTATCTAACTTTTTAATAACATAGTTTTTATTTAATTTAATTAAACATAAATCAAAATTTGTATCGCCTATCGATCTAATTGGGAATGTATACGGTAAGCAGAAAACGAGCTTGCTTCTAAGTATACATCCATACAAAGTCAGGAACGAAAACCACTTACTTACAGACGGAAAAACAAAATGAAATATATTTTTATTTAAATATATTTTTGTCCAATTATTTAAACCTAGGCCTCATAGTTATAAGTCAAGTACGAAGAATACCAAACTTAAGTAACACATACTCGACCATACGTTACATGAAGTGACATTGATAAGGATATTCATAAATTCACCCTTAACATAGCTTATGTAGTCTCTAAGGACGAAATCTGCTAACCCGCAACAAAATATTCGAGAAACGACGTAAAGAGAAATAATGATGACAATAATCCAAAAGAAAAAAGATTCTCTCGTCTGATTAATAGCTTTAATGTCTTATTTATATGCGGAGACAATCGCGGCGTGAATTTCAATAGACTATATTAAATAAGGATATTCGACATCATCTTCCGAACGTCGAACCGCTTTCTAATACTGCGAGAATTTTCAATTTTAAACCAGCACTGGGTAGGCGCTAGTAGCAGCATTAAAATAAAATACGGGCCGTACTCAGTCGTCACGTAAACTCCATCCATCACCGGATCGTGTGCAAGCCCCTTTATGCTCCCGGGTATTGACGCGGGGCGAATTTTTGAAAAATGTAAAAAGGTCAGCCGGGACACCACGTCTCATTCATTTATTACGTTCGAATTCCAAAGGTTTGGAAATTGAACGACGCAACGTAAACGTTGTCGGTCATCAGACTTCCTCGTGCTTATTGATTGATTCTTTTTTTTATTATGGAAAGTCTGGCTGAGTTTCTTGCTGGTTCTTCCCAGGACAGAGGTTTTTTTCTGAAACAGTGGTAAAAAGTAAAAATGACTTTCAACAAGAATTATTTAGAAACGGTAATGAATTAAAAAAAAAATTCTATTTTACTATAAAAACTATGTGAGGAACGAGCCTACGTCCACCATTGATAAATTAATACTGTGAACCATAGATAACAAAATCTATCTTGGGATAAGAATCAAAGTGCATCTTTACTTGTCGGCCCTGGACTAAAATAAAATGTCACGTTACCACTGAAAAGGATCTCTAATTATTTACACAAACTATACGAATTACAGCTTTATGTTACTATACTATTTGACGCTAGTAAGCTATGTGAGTGTGGTCCTACGCTATTCATAAATATTTATTTTAATTCAAACATAGCCCATCACATGTCCACTGTTGCACATAGAGCATAGACAGATCACAGATCAGGACAACGTACGGTTCTGAGCCATTTGCCATCCAGCGGCTCTACTGCCTACTTGTTTCATTAGGTCGTCACGTCATCTAGTGGCGTCAAACGCTGTATCTGCCAGTATAAGGCTGCTACTCTAGAGCCTTTATTACCGATCTGTGGCCGGTTCTTCGTGTTATATGGCCGGCCCATTGCAACTTCAGCTTACTAATCCGTTGAGCTGTATCAGTTACTTTACTTCTTCTGCGGATATCCTCGTTACGGGCTTAATCTCGCTGAATGACTTTGAGCTTCCTCATACCGTCAGCAGTGAAGGATTGAATGATTCGTGCTACAACTATAGTATTGCTTCCAGCTTCACCACCTACAAACACTTTTGGTTTGTATTCTTTTTGTCGACACGGGTATTATTCTTTTACATATTTAATTCTTCTGTTAGAGTGTTTGTCACTAAAGTCTTTCTAATCGACTTAACCGATTTTGATGAAATTTCTTGTGTGTGTTTAAGTGGGTGGTTTAGATTTATAATTGGACTCGGGAGGTAGGCTGTTGTTGATATCCAGAAATCACCCATGTATTATTATATATCATTACATTATATCATCCCGTGCGTGTCTAACGAGGCGACACGAATAGCGATTGCACTGAAAGACGTGTTGCACCTATAACGCAACCTTTCGTCACCTGTGGCGCATAGTGTATGTTCCTTGACTGTGGTAAATCTGAAGATTTAAATAAAACTAATTTTACGTATTTTATCGCGTATATTAACTTATCTTATATTCCCGACGTTTCGAGCACTTTCCAGCACCCATGGTCACGGGGGCGCGGGGGGGGGGGGGACTGAGGTTTAGACGTCCCAATGTCATAGTTAATCACGACTACCTCCAGATTAATTTTTTAAATTTTATTTAATTTTTAATCTATAGGTAGCCGTGGTTAACTATGACATTGGGACGTCATACACCTCAGTCCCCCCCGTGACCATGGGTGCTGGTAAGTGCTCGAAACGTCGGGAATATAAGATAAATTAATATACGCGATAAAATCCGTAAAATTAGTTTTATTTAAATGTGTAGTGTTCGCGTAAATATAAGAAATCATTAAATCTGAAGATTACAAGAAATAAAATGCCTTATTGAGTGTGACTTAGCGGCCAGCCTCCGCAGAGTCTACTTCACCTGAGGATGCCTCGTTTAGAGGCGAAAAACGTGTCGTATTTTCGAGAGTGGTGTGTCGTGCCGAGTGTGGTGGTACTGGGGATGGTAGTGCTGGGATTGACAGCGACGGGTATAGTGCACGCGATTGAGGGAGGGTGGGAGTTCCCCTTAAAACTGGGCAGGACACATCATTTTCTTTCTTTACGCGGAATTAAGAAAATTAGTTTATAACAACACTGTCATTAAATTTTCTGGCAGTTCTTATAGTTGCCTCTAATGATATCCACAGAAGAAAATTTAGCAGATAAAGTAGAACTAAAATCAGAAATAAACAAATATGCTCTACCGTACCATTTTCTATTTATTTCTAATTTTAATTCGTTTTTATTCTCCTGCTAATAAATGTAACAGTTAATAAAACTTAATTAAGAGGAAATAGGAAAGGGCAGAGTCTAACAAGGGTCTGTTTTCATATACCGATAAAATAATAATGACCGATGTAATGTTTGAAAATCTGTCTGTTTCGTGGTGCATATAAAACAGCATTATTCTTTTTTTCACAGGGCATCTACAACAAAATGCAGCGGCGGTTCTCCTCACAGGGAGCGTCGACGACGCGAGGACGACACGATCACGATGAGCGGCTTCACGGCGGCACTCCACCGCGCCGCGCCGCCGCCACCTCCCGCCCTCTTACGAAGACTTGGCGTGAAGGAGCCTACAGGAGTTGGAAAGGTATGTTGTATTTTATGAAACTTTATGTCGATCTGATTACTATCTAGAAGAAGAAGTTTAAATAAAGATTGTATAAATAAATAGCTACTGCAGTCTGTGAACACTAGAAGTAATTTTTTTTTCATGGATAGTGTGACAAACGAGCACATAGTCCACCTGATGGTAAGTGGTTGATGTGGCCCATAGACATCTACATTTATCCTCGTTTTCGAATCAAAATCCAGATGCGTTGTCACCCGTCAGGACTAAGATGTAATGCCTCTTTTCCCGTAAAAAGGGTCTCCTGTTCTCTACACTCACCATACGAAACACGGCAGTGTTAAGCTGCTATTTTACGCTAGTATTCTTTGAGAGCGTGGTCCTTCTCCGGTCGAGCCGACCCATTTGTGCTACAACTATACTACTAATATAGCTGCAGCATGGCTCTACCGCATTTAAAAGTCAAACTCTGAGGACTAAGATGAATAACTTTTAACTGGGTGAACCGATTTTGATCATTCTTTTTTATTTGAAAGCTTCACATGTGGCCCCATATAAATCCTGATTATTATCTGACCAGTAGTTTTTGAGTTATTCTTAATAATTTATATTGAAGTCTGTTGTACAAAATTTTAAATTATATGGTGTAATATTTCTCTAATTTCCTACTTTACTCTAACATGCAACTGTAACACTTAACGTCTTATCTTATGAGAATATTCACAGATGTAGGAATTGATTCCTCTGCGAAAAGCTTACTCTGAATTTCGTGTTTCAAAATATTTGCGTGTTACTGTTACGTACCGTTCCCGATCTTATTATACAAATGCCATAATTATATTAAAGTGAAGTTGCAAATGAGCTTACAGTTGTAACTACGGATTAAGTATTTCCACTTCTTTATTTATAAAAATAAATTGTTTTTGTGATGTTAAGTACGACACATGCAGTGAACTCCGAACTAAGGGAGTCACTAATACGTTGTTGTGTGCCACAGCCCTGAGGACTAAGCGGGAATGAATTAGAGCACACAATTATTTGATCTTCTTTCCCTTCAAAGTAAGATACAACAGTTGATGCATTGCTGCTCAGACGAAGTAATAAAAAGAAGTTGATTATTGGTCTGTAAATAGATGACTTTTACACCTTCTTAACTAAGTTAAATTTAAAGTTGCAGCGTATATAGATCCCGCTTCTAGGCACAGGCCTCCTCTCAAATCAGAGAGGTTATTAGGGCAATGAAATGTCCGCCGCGCTGTCCCAATGCGTCTTGACGACCTTCACATGTCTTCGAAATATTTTTTTCGTATTTCCCAAACATGCAGGTTTCCTCACGATGTTTTCTTTCAGCGCCGAGCATGTGTTAAAACAGCACTTAAAATTGCACATTAACAATTTCATTGGTACCGGTGGGGATAGACCCCGGGTTGCTCGCGTACTAGGTGGTATAACTTATTTTCTGCCTAGGAGTCTCCAACATATTTTTGTAGTATACAGGTATAGAGATACAATGTAATAAGAGTCTGTGATGCGTTCCATTTAAGTCCTTAAAGGTGACAACGCATCTGTAAACAGCTGTAGCCACATACAGTCAGGTAGGCTGTAAGTTGGTTTGTCTCTTTAATTTCGTAAAAAAAAAAACTTGTGAATTTGTCGTATTCACCAAATATAGCGAGCAAACTTCTCTAACGAAGTATTTAATGTTAACTTGGAAATAACAGAATAAAATAAAAACGCGTTGTAGTCTAATGACATTAGTAGAGAGCGCCGCAAAGTAACTTGGTTAGTGGCGAGTGGCTCACAAAATGCCGACTAAACTCTCTTTGGCAAGTCGTGAGATGAATCGATTACGAAACTTAAATCACACAAAGGATAGAACAGAAGCGAAGAGCTCTTATAAAAAAAAAAACTGTTGCCCTGTTATTTTTGCCTTGAAAGAATTATAGTGCAGTGTAAAAACAGAAGGTATCGAATGAAACTGATTTATCTCGAGACCACGAGTCGAAATGTGCCAAATTTAAGTTCATCTTATTCTTCCTGCCATTATCTTAAGTTATTTAGGGTTAATAGCAAGTCTTCTCCATCCATTGTCCTCTATTAGCTATCGTTTCCTCACTCACTCATCACGCATATTATCCCTGACACAGTCCACACATTTTTTCTTAGGCCTCCATCTACCCGCTTTCATAGCCATAATTTTTCTTGTTATAGTTTTTAATTCCCTTTGCATAATATGCCTATACCTCGCTAGCTTACCGTTTCTTAACTTTTCTTAAAGCTTAACTTTTCGTGACTAGAGCCACTTTCAAACAAATCAAACCGCAGTCGCACATTCTAATTAAAGTTAAGTTAAACGCGATTAAATTCGTAAAAATTAGTTTGCCTTCTTAATGTGTAATGCTACCTTAAATATAATAAATCTTAAGCAAAAGAAGTGTTAAAATACAGAAAACGAGTAGTGAACAATTTAAAGAATATGTACAACGGGATCTTATCACTCTGGAAGTGATCTCTTCCAGACAACCTTTGCGTAGAGGACTGATGCAAAGTGATGTTTAAAATAGTGGAGAATGTATAAAAAAAAAGATGTAAATGATGTAAGTGGTTGCTGTGTCCCATACACATTTACATTTATCCTCAATAAAGAATCAAAATGCAGATGCGTCGTCACCCGTGAGGACTAAGAGAAGATGAAAAGAGGCGTTCCATTTTTTCCAGTAAAATGGGTTTCCGGTTTTCCACACTCACCATACGAAACACAGTAGTATCAAGCTGCCATTTTTCGCTGGTATTATGTGAGAGGGTGGTCCTTCTCCGGCCGAGCCGACCCATTCGTGCTATAACTATACTTCTAATATAGCTGCAGCATGGCTCTACTAGGCGTATAAGGTAACAAATTTGTTGTAGAATATACGTAAGCTCTATGCTTAAAGTTATATCATACATTATGCTTTTACTTACTCTGAGGTTAAATGAGGTTGAAAAGGTGTTGCTGTTTGACGGTGTTTTTATTTTAAAATCACGTCAAACTGATAACTTGAACATTGTATAATTTTACATCGGGTTTAGTTGTTCTTAATTAACTGATAGTTCGCGAATATTATTATAATATCTTAAAAAAACACTCTTCAATAATGATAGATACCCATATTAATAGCGACGCCTTCTTCTAAATTTACCCAGTCGTAACCTGTATTGATATGACACTTATGTTATAACATTAATGGAAAATAAATTGATAGTGATCGGGCACTGCTGATAGAAGAGAAAACTTAAAACTATGAAATAAAGGTGTTTTCTTTTTTCTACCGACTTCAAAAAGAAGACGGTGTGTACCGTCTCCTTTTTGAAGTTGTTTTATATTCGACTGTATGTTTAATTTTTACTTTATGTGTGTTAACTCATAACTTTTCACTGGGTGAACCGATTTCGGTGGTTTTTTTTATTTAAAAGCTGGTGCTTCACATGTAGTCCTATATATTTAATTTGATGAAGATCTGACCAATAGTTTTTGAGTTATTCTTAATAATTTATATTGAAGTCGGTTGTACAATTTTTTTTTTATTTTAATTGGATTTCCAAATAAATTGTATTATCAAAAATTTAAATTTCACAATTTTAAATGAAATTTATTAACATTGACATCAACGATATACATTTTTTACACGGTTTATTTATAATATTATAATTTAATCAAAACATATAATGGGCTCCGCAAGCCCAGTACAATATATAAATATAAATCAATTGACATAATAAATAATTTACATTTATATTGTTATACAGCTGACATTACTGCACGTTCAGCTCGTTAATAAAGCGAAATCATAAATTTTTACCGATACAAAAAGCGTCCAATGCATCTAAAGAAACTTTAATTTCAAAAAAATGTAACACCGTGTCTACGACTTCGTTTCACAATATAAATACAGATCAAAAAGGGATTGACTTTTTCTGAATTCGATATCATTCATTAAGCTGACTATTGATCCTTGCGTCCGTCTTTTATTTACTATAGATCAAGTTAAAGCTAAATATATACTATAGTAACCACTTTCAGTTTAACACACTACACGAGAGCGATAAAGTCCCTAAAAGTGTATTTTATTACCGACCTTAGTAAGTAAGAGATTGGTATCGACAAAGCTTCGCCATTATGGCGCTCATTAGTGTGAGATCATCAGTTGTCTTATTAAACGCAACCAATTAGCGGAGTCGAGACTTAGCGCCTTCCTTTAAATCATTGACTCGACCGTGACTCGACTTCGTCTCGGCTCAAAGGGCCAATAAAGGTGTTTTTACACTCGAACTTTAAAAGCGGTATTATTTTCTGTATGCAATGGTTTAGTACTATATTTTTGTTCTGAAATGATACAGATGTTTATGATCACGCTAGCTTAAAATATATCTAAATACTCCAGTTTTGAAGATTGTTTGTTTAGTAATTTGGCGACAAAGGAACACACAGTCAGTTTCATGTCGAGTTATGTTGAGAAAGACATTAATTCTTTCTATTTGTCATATCAACCAACAATGAAAAGTATAACAGGGGTAATTTCTAAACATTCTCGAAAATGCATCCTAAAGATAATTTACCAAGCCAATTCTGTAGCGATTCTCGCACGCAGACTCGACGACTTTCAGCCTCCTGAACAAACTGGTTTTCACTTTAGCACCATAGACTACATACATACCCTTCAGCAAACTGTATAGAAGTTCGAGGAGTACAATTTGCCACTATGTCTTGCGTATGTGGACTATGAGAAAGCCTATGATTCCGTTGAAATTTGGGTGGTGCTGCAGGCCCTTTAGCGGTGCCAATTTGACTGTCGGTATATCGAAGTGCTTAAGTGTTTGTACAGTAGGGCTACGATGGCTATCCGAGTACAGAACCAGAGTACGAAAACTATCCAACTGTAGAGAAGTGTATAACAGGGTTACGTTATATCCCCGAAATTCTTCACCGCTGCATCGGAAGACGTTTTCAAGCTACTGGACTAGAAAAGATACGGTATTAACATCAATGGCGAGTACATCACTCGCCTTCGATTTGGCGATGATATAGTCTTTATAACAAAATCGCTGGAGGACTTAAGCACTATGCTTAATAACCTCAATAGTGCCTCCCAGCAGACAGTTCTTAAGATAAACATGGACAAAACAAAGATTATGTATAACGTCCATGTCAAACCTATGCCGGTAGTTGTAGGGAGCACTAAGCTCGAAGTTGTTGACGAGTATGTTTACCTGGGACAAATAGTCCGACTAGGTAAGTCCAACTTCGACCGAGAGGTTAATCAACGGCTGGGCAGCGTTCGGGAAATTACGACACATCTTCTCGTCAGGTATACCTCAAAACTTGAAAACGAGACTGTATAACCAGTGCGTGTTGCCAATGATGACTTATGGATGTGAGACGTAGGCCTTCATTGCTGGCCGTAGTGTTTCATTGATAGACTTGTGCTTAAACTTTGATTAAACAAGAGTTTTTCTCACGAAAGAAATCCTTTAGACGCCACAGTCTTTGCATTAACTTTAAACAAAGTAGGCTATAGATACATTGTCTCCTCTGAGGACTAAAATGGAATACCTCACTATGTGCGCCTGTAACTATATTGAGTCTGTATTCCCTAAAGAAAAGGAATCCTCTAGTAAACTACTTTTTGTAATAAAACTGATTGTGTTTGCAATTACTCTTGTGCATTCTTTGCAATATACTTTTTTAAATAAAAATAAAATACTTTTCTTCATCAAACCTTCGCTTTGAATCTTCCGTTTTTCTACGAAGATTTTTGTTCTGTATTGTAGTTATAGTGAATTGTAAATCTTATACTTTTTATAATTGAACAAAAATTAATCTAATTAAATTACTTTTTAGTTTAATTTAAGTTTTCAAATGGACCTTTAATTTTTGTCATAAAGTCCGTTGGGTTCTAAGTAGTTTTTTTTTAACTTTATAAAACATCAACCACCAACCAACTTTTAAAAAACATCGAATCTTGAATAGTGTGAATGTACCATTATGCAGTAAGCTACCTTAAAAGGGCCATTTCAAGAGTTTTTCTCGAGTGTTCGCGCTTTCATGGAATTCACAAATTGGACGAACAATTTACTTCATGTTGAAGAACACAAACTCTAAGTTTCTTCTAAATTTATTCCTTTTTATTTTTTACTATTTCTCTTACGGAACTTCTAATTTATTATTTCCAAAGAATTATTGAAAACTGATACAGAAACAGATGTAATAGGAAACACCGACAGAAGCCTAGTAATGTGATTGAAATTCATGTCTTTATTGTGGTGAATACATGTGTTTGTAACCTAAATTAGCAAAAAATTGCTCATTTAAGTTATAAGTACATCCAATAGTGAGCTGTAAGTGACCGCAAATTATAATAAAACATGGAAGCATACCTCCAAAAATGGCCAAACGCAAATTGAGCTGCGGTACCGGAACCCTTTTTCCTAATTATTTTTCTAAAATATAAGTAGCTTATGTTACTCCTTCTAATATATAAGCTATATGCCAGTGAAAGTCCCGTCATAATCGGTCCAGCCATTTCGGATATTAGCCGGATTCTACAGACAGACGAGTACCGTATATACTTCCATATGTATTTAGTAAAAAGCTGTCATTTTGACATTACAAACATACCCTTCAATTTTATTTATTTGTATGTATAGATTTGCGTTCATTAGCTGTTATAGTTTCTTGTCAATATATAACTACTAAAGTTAACTTTAATACGACCAGAATACATACTTAACGATATTACAGTGAATTCTCCCATCAAACTAGTGTACATATTAAGTCAAAAAACTAAAAAGTGTAACAAGGAATTAAGAATAATTAAAATAGTTCACAATTGAAACGCTTCATTACGTTCGTTTTAATAAAAACTAGTTAACACTTTGTCTACAGTGCATCGGTAGAAACGACCCGAAGGCATAGAGCGTAGACTGTCAGACGTGCCTTACCGGCAGACCGCTAATGTCATAAGGCGGATGTCTAACGAGGCACGTTGCGGGAATTATAACTACAATACCTCACAAAGTCTGGTACCAGACTACTAGATACCTAGATACCACAAAACTGCTGGACTCGTAGTAACTAGTTAAATGTTTCATATTTAACAGATTTACGCTTTGTGTGTGAATCTCAAGTTCGGTTTACCTTGTTTTGGTTCTGTATTTCAAACTTACTTACTTACTTATCTTCACGCACAATCCCTGACGGGGTAGCCAGAGAGAACAGATCGCCAAGTGTCACGATCCTTACAAACCTCTTTCGCTTCTTTCAGATTCATTATCTTCTTCATGCATGCACGTCTAGGTATCCGAGTACTTTTGACCCTACCCTCTTCGAGCAATTTGCTCACATGGTCTTCGAAAGTTAGTCTCGGTCTACCTCGACACCTTTTAATATTAACTTTCGCGCTATATATTTCCTTCACCATTCGGTCTTCACTCATTCGCTCAACGTGCCCAAACCACCGAAGCACGCCCTTATCAATTTTTGTGATAAGGTCATCTTTCAAACCTGCCATATTGCGAATCTCTTCGTTTCGCTTTCGGTCGGCCATGGTAACGCCGCACATTTTACGAAGAGATCGCATCTCCACTGCATTCAACTTACTTTTATGCTTCTTCTGGCATACCCAGGTTTCGCTGCCATATAACAAAGTCGGTACCAACACTGCGTTATGTATTGCAAGGCGTGCACTCTTCGCTACGCCTTGCCTTTTGACTAACGCAGTCAGGGCACCATTGACTTTGTTCCCGGCAGCGACACGCCTGTCCACATCTAAATCACATCTTCCATCCCGGCTAAAAGCACTCCCCAAGTATACAATTTCATTTACCTGTTCTAGACATTCCTGATTTACCCATATTTCACACTTCGTTCTCTCTTCGTCCCTTTCAAATACCAGAACCTTAGTTTTATTAGCATTCAAACGGAGACCTTTAATTTCACATTCCTCTTTCATACACGTGACTAATGCCTGCAGTTCTGCCTCTGATGGTGCAATAAGCACTGCATCATCAGCATACAGTAGACAATTTACTTTAATGTCACCCAATTTCACACCCAAACAACTATCTTTCAGCTTCTGTAAACAGCTGTCGAGATACAGTATGAACAGCCAGGAAGACATGACACAACCCTGCTTTACGCCCGTTTGGACGTTAAACATGGGTGACAGGTCATGCCCTACCCGCACACAGGCTTTACAGTCACAGTAAAGAGACTGCACAGCCCTTAGCAATCGACCATCCACACCATACCCCGGCAACAGTTCCCACATTTTCTTTCTTACAACCTTATCAAATGCTTTCTCAAGATCCACAAAAGCACAGAAAGTCTTCTGGTTAGCAGGCAGAAGCTTCTCCGTGATCATGCGGAGAGAAAACATTTGATCCGTGCATCCTCTTCCAAGTCTAAATCCGCATTGTGCCTCCCATAGAAATCTTTCCGATTTCTCTTGCATCCTACGTGTCAAAACCTTCGAGTAAACTTTACTTGCTAAACTGGTCAAGCTGATCGCCCGATAGCACCCGCAGTCAAAATGTGAACCTTTACCTTTATATAAAGGCACAATGACTGCGGATCGCCAATCATCCGGGACATCCCCCGTCCGCCAGCACAAATTGCACAGCAGATGAAAGCTGTCCCAGACGCGAGGCCCACCATACTTGACCATTTCAGCAGTAACTCTGTCTAGTCCCGCAGCCTTACCACATTTCAAACTTCGAATCGCACGTTCAATCTCTTTCATCCTGATGACCTCAGTGTCATCGAGGTCCGGGTCTGGCGTACCAGTCACGGCGTCATCCCCGGATCCCTCACTAAGATCATCACACGCATACATTTCTCTATAAAATTCGCTCCATCGCTGCATGACGTCCGATTTTTCTGAGAGGACGTCATTAGTTCTCGAAAGCATTTTGTTCGTTCTTAAGGCCGTCGCACCACTTCGGGTCCTTCCAACCTCTTTCCAGAAAAGTTTAAAGTTCTCCTTGAAGTTGTGCGACAACCTTTCGTCCGCTTCCATTCTACACCTTTCACGCACTTCCTCAATCAGTGCTTTCGTGTGAACTTTCTGCAGCCTATATCTTTCTTTCATCTTCTCTCTCATATCCTTAACATTACTAGAGGCCAAGTAGTCTAACCATGCTTTCTTCTTCTTCTTTACAGCTTCTTTCACTTCATCATTCCACCATGCATCTCTTCTTTTACTACTGCCTCTTTTTATTGTTCCACACACTTCTTCCGCTGCACTTACCATTCCATCCCTAAGGTTCTGCCAAGTTCTTTCTACACATTCTTTTCTGCCATCGATGGTGTCAAGCTTTTCGACTACCCTCGCATGATATTTGTCCCTAGTATCCGCTTCCTGAAGCTTCCAGCTTCGGATGCGACAGACTGTGGTTCTTTTACTGCCGTCCGGTAGCGCCAAGCCGCGAACAGACCCCTAAATCTAGTAATCACTAGATAGTGATCCGTTCCCAGGTCAGCACTAGTGAACACTCGCGTATCCATCACCTGTTTTCGCAGTCGGTCATCCACCAGGAACAAATCAATCATACTTCTCTCATTCTTTCGTTCTCTAGTATACATATGGATTTTCTTGTGATTAAACATAGTGTTTGTCACAAGAAGACCCTTTTCCTTGCACACCGCCAGTATAAGCTTGCCAGCATCATTAACCCTTTTATCGCCAAACTTTCCAAGTACCGACTCGTACCCTGGTCGAGCGGTACCAACCCATCCATTCAAATCACCACATACAACAATTCTTTCGTTTCCCCTAGCCAAATCTAGAACTTCTCTTACATTCTCCCAAAACTCCTCCAGCTCAGCCCTGGACGACGAAGCTACCGGCGCATAAACAGCCAAAAGGAATAACTTCGTCAGTCCCAATTTAAAGCGAACCCAGAGAAGTCTTGAGTTCACAAACTTATATTCAGTCATAACATCGACCAACCGAGAAGACAGCAGCACCCCCACTCCCTGGCAGGCGTTCTCGCTCTCCGGGACTCCGGACCATAGAGCTAACGCCCCGCCAGGGAGCTCTTCAGTACCACTGCCCTTCCGTTTGGTCTCCGACATACACACGACATCTAATTCTCTTTCTTTCATTATTTCGATCAACTCATTCGTCTTATCTCTCATGCCTCCTCTAACATTCCACGTGCCAACTCTGCACTCTGTCCTCCACCTTCCGCCGTGTCGGGCTGTGCGTGACGGGTGGCGGTCCCCATCGCCGCTTTACACGCTGCATTCCACACCAACGGGGACGAGCTGGTGTGCGTCGCCTTGGGGGGACGCCCTAACCCTCGTTGGCATGGGTGCGCAGCTAGTAGAATTGCAGCCCTGAAAAGGGCTGGCAGGGGTCGCGACGAGCACGCTTCTACAATGATATTTCAAACTGTAACTTTTATTAGAATTTTGTTTATATAAATTTTAAAAAAGGAATGTTATCAAATTACTATTATGTTTGTCAAATATTCTTATTACACTCTTATTACATCTTAACATTTAAACACGTATTTTTAACAAAGTGATAATTAATTTCAAAATATTAGCTCAACTTAATAATGACGACACAAGAATCTTAAATATTTTTATAATAAAAAACCTAGTTTTTGAAAAAACTTTAAATTTGGTCATCGTATTGTAACATAACGACATAATCAGAAACATGAAATGATTTATTTATTTGTATAGTTATGTGGACGTTACAAAGAAATTCGGAAAATAAAATAGCCATACATTACCAGCGTAAGATTGTCTATCACCACATTTCGATCCGTGGGTGTGACAAGAAGCGAACTATGGAAAATGTCAGGAACTAGAAGACAGCTATTTTTCTTCGGCAGAAGGTGTCTTTGCTGCCAAGCAGTAGTGCAGTCATTGCAGTCGGTTCAAAGTTTAAGTGTTTGTAAATACCGCCCGTAAGTGACAGTGCGTTTACAATAAGTACGGACACAATGCTACATTGAATGTGTAAAGCACCCAAGGTTCCACAAATGTGTTTGTCAATACGCGAAATTCCCGCACACAAATAACAATCAGTGCTAGTATGCAATTTGATTATCGGACCTTCATGAATTTGTGTGCTTGTAAAAATTGTAGGCCTTAAGGTTTTTCACTCATTTTTAGTGTAAAATTACGTTGGTGTATATTTTTACGTGCGTGGTCGAAATATAAATGTAAGCGTACCAAACTAAACTACCAATTCTAACTGTAATAATTAAATTGCCATGTGGTGGCGTGGTTACCGTATTAGGTATATAGATAAATAAATATCGGAAAGATGACATCAACACCGATAGATGGCGGATTTAGCAGATATGTACGGCGGATATACAACATAAAAAAACGAACCTGCAGTTTATAATTATAATTAAAGTATAAAAAATAAAAATATTATTTTCCTCTAACAAATACCAACATATATTATTTTAACATAACACGTGCTAAAAACAGTAACTGTTTCTGCAATTATATCTGATATATCAACACTTCAATTAGAGAATGTTAAAAGATACTTTCACCATATGTGAGCAGATACAAAAACTTAAGTGTTCTAAAAAAGGGTTAAGTCCAACGTCTGATTTATATCAACGTATACAGAATTTCATGCTTTAACAAGCTATAAAGGGCTAAAAACATTCACGCTCATTACACGGCGTCCCTTGTTTATTTGGTTATTTATGCGCGGAGGCAATTACGACGGCGGCGGCAGGGTTAACGTGTTGAAAGACACTCTAACAAGAAGCACGTGTGCAGCTTGCATGAGATTTTACCTATTATTAGGGTACGTTTGTACTTCGAATAATCTTTGTCGCGTTACATACTTTTTATCCTACACTCATCGCGTGCAATTAGATCCTTAGTTTTTTTAATTGCTACGCAACCCTACCATTCATTTAATCACGTCAAAAAATCACGTTGAGCCGTTTTCGCATTTGCAACGTGATTTTCTATAAGATACTGTAGAGATTTTTTTTCACGAAATAATATCAATTAATAGCGTAATAAAAATTATGTATTCAAAAATTATAAAAAACAATATAAATAGGTATATAAAGGACTTTATCTAAATAACTAAACGATGTAAAAAGGAGAATGGGATTTTTGGGCCTGAAGTTAACTAATTGGTTTATACTTTAAAAATTGGCCATATTTTTCGTAAGTAAAATATAAAAAAGTATCTCTTTTTACAATCTAGATTTCGAAAAAAACAATCAAATAAGAAATAAGTACTTTCGATTGTAGTGTATTATTTATGGTAAGAAATCGATTACCATAAAGAATACACTAGTGAAATTCTCGTTTAGGGAGGGTTAGGGAGGGTAGGCCACCGCAGTTTTTATTATTTTGAGTTGTTATCAGGAAGATCTGTCTGCTCATCTCTTGTTTCATTTCCATCTGTTGCCTCATACGACACCCACAGGTTGATATGAGGTTGTGTGGATGTTCTATACCGCCATTCTAGTAACATAAGACAACATATACATAAGAATATACATATACATAACATAAGAAAAACTAAATAAATTATTGGGTTTATCTGATATTCTAACATATTGTCATTGACAGTTACTGATTTTTAGCCAGACCTGTTATCTTCCAATAGAGGATTTCTCATTTTGAGACTTGACAGTTCAAACTTCAAACTATTTACATAAAAGGAAAAGAAAGATTTTTGATTCGATTTGAAAGTAGCGAAATATAATCAATTCTCGATTAAATAGAGCATTTTAATATCTATTTTCGATTATTTTTCTGTGTGAACTAGAAAAAAAATTCGTACATATCTACAAAATAATACAAAATATCAAAATTATTGCAAGTAACAGTTAAAACAACAATTCAAGTAATCGATCTCAGATCCATATCCCTAATATTCACTTCACTTAGTTGTTGTTGTTTCAACTTTCGTTAATCGTTTCACCATTTCGTTTCATTATTAACCACACCTTTTTTGATGATTTTATACTGATTCTGCTTTTATATCTTTAAGTAATTATATTGAAAAATAATCTGTTACAGTGTAGGTAATAGATAATCTCACTTTTACTTATTTTACAATAACTCAGCTCCTAGATTGACTCTTTGATTGATCGAATCTTGCCAGATTTTCAGCTACGAATTGTTTATATATAAGCTTTCAAATGGTCCTACTTTCATCTTGTTAACACTTGGGCCCAAGAATGTATGGAGACGTCTCCTTCTCCTTTATGACTAAGCGATTGGGAACAAACAAAATTTGCAATTCAAGAAGCAACGTATGTCCCAGATAAAGTTAAACGACTAACGTGAACGGTGGCAAAAACAAACCGAGTAGTATCCGACTAACGTGAACGGTGGCAAAAACAAACCGAGTAGTATCCACGGCTTTGCGATACCGAAATGCGCCGGATTATTGTGTGCGAACGAATGCATTTTTTAACGTTATCGGCTTGTTATGTCCTGGTATATCCTCAAAGAGAAGCTTAGTACACCTTTGCCTTTATGTAGCAGTATTTTTTCGCGCTGTGTGTTTTGATATAGCAACACAGGTTCAAAGATTTTGCAAAATATGCTAAGAGAAAATCCAAATACTCAATGGATAAAATCAATACATATAAAAAATCTGTAGAAAATATGTGTGTTCACGATTCACGTAAAAACTGCCGAACGAATTTCTTTGAAAATTTGTACGCAGGCAGTAAATGACCGTATATAACATATAGGCAACTTTTTATCCGATTACGGAAGTTTAAAAAAGAGTTATATTTATCCCTTTTATTAAAGCTTATTGTCATTATAGCTGATGATGGTTCTATTAGCCATAAAGAGGATTTAGCTATACGTATATTAAATATATAGAAAAGTGTGTGTGTGTGTGTGAAAATAAAACTCAACGCGCCACCATCCAGTAAGAGCAGCATAATGTCTGCCGGGCTAGCCATTATGTATTGCTTTAGTTATTGTTCTGAGACCCCTATGCTCAATTACTGTTCCGTGTGACACAATACAGATTCGATAAGTGATATCAATACAAAGATATCATCATCATCATTATTTTAACCTATGAAAAGTCCACTGTTAAACATAGCCCCCCCCCCCCCCCCCCTCTCCCACTAGATTGCCCCATATACATTTGCCACGGGTTGGAAATTCCTTGCAAAGCGGGAAGTCGAAGAAGTCGCGGGAACAGCTAGTATTCAATATAACCATTACAGAATCATGCATTACGTAGAATTTTAGTTAACTTCTAAGTTATCTTTATCCGTTTAAAATATTTACACCCTACTTCATATTGCAATGATTGCAAGAGGCGGCATAATAATATGCAGTGTACAACTCATAACAAAGTATCAAGAATTATTGTTCGCAATGGTTACTAAGAAAAATGATCATTTAGATTTTGAACAAATGATTTTGTATGTGACCCGTTATCTAGTTGGTATTGTTGATCGAAGGTATATTAGAATTTTAATCTACGAAATACTCCCATATAAATTATCACACCAGAAATAAGCACATTTAGAAAGATTTCAAGTCACAAAAAAGATATTTAAAAAACAGTTCTTATTAAAGCTACACATAAAGTTAATTTTTGCCACGTGCGTTTATCGCTGCTACACATCAGCTGATCAAACATTGGTCTGTTCTCCTTAAATTTTAAAAATCAAGTGCAATAACCAAATACGAAAATTTGTATTATAGTCAAATATACATATTACTTATAGTTAAATACGAAATTGGTTTTATAGTCAAAACTACATTCGAAGGCGAACGAACGGAAAAATATTGACAGAAAGAATTAACTAATCGACGGTCATATTATTTGAAAATAGAACAAAATGAAAGTATATTTTTATATAGGTAAGGAGTGTACTTGTAGTTTAGTGCACAGTTTCGTTTGTAAGTACAGTGGACCCCCGGTAATCCGGCCCCTGTCTAATCCAGTACCCTCTGTAATCCGACATGGTCTATTATTTATTATTAGATATTTTTTGATAATCTTCGGAAATGCATGTTTGAACAAATTATAACTTGATTCATAATTTTTGATTATTTTAGTATGTACATTTGTTTGTACACAATTATTTCCTAATGTAAAGTTATTACATATTTTTGTAAGTTCTATAGCATTAATGACGTTAATTTTATAATAAAATGTAAGCTTCCTATGGTGTTGTTTAATTTACTAAATTTGACATATATAATGAAGTATAATTTGTACTTCACAGTACATATATAACATATGGTGATGAAACACCCTTAGCTTTGTAATATTACTAAACAAAACTTGAAGGTATATAGAACGTGTGCACTCATTTTAAATATCAATTCAATCTTACGAACCAATCCTGCAACAAAACGTGCCAGTAAATCTTACATCTTACGTCAAAACAATCTCACTCGTGTTATTAGGCTCTAATGTTATTTGGAGGCTTCGGAGGGTCTCGGAGGACATAGACGGGACGGATTACCAAATATACGTGAGCGCTTACCGGTTGTAATACGTCTGAGATATGAAATTTATTGATTTCGACATTAAATTGTGTTTCCCGTTTTAACAACACAAAATAATGGTTATCCTAACGACTAAACAAAGGGAAAAGCTGGTCACCTGACCTCCAAAGAAAGAAGCAATATAACTTTAATAGATACTTAATAATTAAATGTTCCTTATTCAAATTTCCGAAAATCGATACTAGTAATTTTTTTTATATACCATAACTGGCCAACAACAAATTCAATCATACTCAAAAAATATTACAATACTTAAAATTAAGAAGGTGGTTGAACTCCTTTTGCTTAGGAATCCGTCTGAGTTTGTCACATACCTTTAATTTTTTCTGGCACCAAGCATCGGTAGTCGTATGTTCTGGTTTCAAGAGTAAGAGAACTATACGAACTGTAAGGTGTATCTTACTCCTTAGAAAAGACAACGCATCTGTGATATTTGCAAGTTGGTCAAATGACTATCGATTACAATAGCCACTTATCATAGTTAGAGTCCATATACGTCCCACTGCTGGGCACAAGCCTCCTCTCATTTATGAGAGGGTTATTGGGGCAAGCGCGCTGCCCCAATTCGTGTTGGCTGACTTTACATGTCTTCAAATTTTTCTTTTATAGTTTTCCTTCACCACCGAGCACGCGGTAAATCAGCACTTAAATTTACAATTAACGATTCTATTGGTGCCAGCGGGGATCAAACCCAGGTTGCTCGTGTGTTGTTAAATTTACGATACTGATAACTTTAAAGTTACTGATACGTCTACAAGAAACCAAGTGTCAATCGTCAAAACGATGTGATGGGGCCATAATTTTCACCAGAGCTACACGATTGCTCTGTTGATATCTTGATGGTATTAACCTCTTTTTGTCAATTTATTTTTCATCCATAGCCGATATATTTGCGACATTGAAATAAGAAGGAATTTAAAAAATATTTATTATTAATTTTACAAATATTGAGGTTAAATAACGTAACGTAATTAACCAACAAACAATTTTATTTACGTACTTACAATTTTATTGCATCTTTATGTACGTGGTAGAGCCATGCTATATTAATGCACGTATAGTTTTAGCACGAATGGGTCGGCTCGACCGTGGTAGGACAACGCTCTCACAGAATACCAGCGTAAAATAGCAGCTTAATGCTGCTGTGTTTCGTTTGGTGAGTGTATATAGAGAACCAGAGACACTTTTCACTGGAAACGAGGCATTCCATCTTAGTCCCCACAGCTGACAACGCATCTGCATTTTATTCGCAAACGAGGATAGATGTAGATGTCTATAGGCCACAGTAACCACTTACCATCAGGTGGACTGTGTGCTTGCTAGTCACCCTATGAAAAAAAACATCTAAATTCGATCCAAACCGGAAAATTTTTAATTAAATAAATTTGGTTCTCTTCTTTCTCTTACATTTATCTACATCGTGACGCTAAATCTTTAACGAAACATTAAACTCACCTTCCGCAAACCTTCCGTTGAATTTTAAGCATTTGCAATCTACATATAGTCATTTCGGTCCCCACGCATTTTTCTTAGGATTCGACAGCTACAGTCTATAAAACATTTTCTAGACTATTTGTTGGATGTGAAGCAAAAACTGTATTATTGTATGGTTGACAATATATTATAAAACAAAATAAATAAAAGAAATTATTAAAGAAAATATTTTACTTGAAATCTCTATGTTATTAACACTACTCGTATTCTTTAATATTCTACAATGATAAAAAGATCTTAAAGAGCTTTTACTAGGTAGATTTTTTTCCTGCCTAGGAGCCTGTCTGGGTAGATAGCACCCTCTCACCCATTCGTGCCGTCAAACAGCAGTGTCTGCACAACTGTGTTCAAGCCTGAAGGATACAAAGAGCCAGTATAATTATAGGCTGTGAGGTATACCATCATCTTCTTCATCTCCTCAAAGGTGCCATCGCATCTTTATCATCATCAGATAGTTTTAGTAAAAAAAAGTGATATACATTCTGTAAACACTAGGAACAAACACAAGCTAGTGATGCCAATTTCTCGACTCCACAGAATCAGTAATTCATTCTTGGGGCAATGTATACGCTATTACAACAAGGTCCCGGAAAGTGTACAGGTTCTTTCTATTACCAAGTTTAACTGTTTTATTAAGCTAAAACTGTTTAAAAAGGGTTATTATAGTATAAATGAATACATGGTTGACAATAACCCCTGGGAATGAGGTGGTCGCTTCGAAGCGGTTTCTGAAATAAATTTTGTAAATAGTTCGTAATCATTTATATTGTAAAATTTATTTTAAAAAAAAGTCCCGCTGGGTTTCTTGCTGGTTCTTCCCAGGACAGAAGGTTTTTTTTTCGAACCAGTGGTAAAGTAAAAAATGACTTTCAATAAGAATTACACATGTAATGTATATTGAATAAAAATTATTCTATTCTATTCATCTGTAGCTTTCTTTGTTTGATGTTTTTGTTTGAAATTTGCTGCAGTACCTGCTTACCACCATGTTGACTATAAAATTATTTACCACTACAGTTTTATAAATAAATAGCTAGAAAAGAAAAGCCTTTTATCTAATCTATTATTTAATGACTTTGTACGAGTACACTTTGGTGTACGTCACTCCGTTTATCAAGACTCTTTTTCTCAAAAACGTGTAGGTTTATCTTAAAAAGTTTTAAATAGTATCAAATAAAAATGTCAACGGTCCCATAGAGGCTCAGAGCAAAGTTATATAAAATTCGAGCTCCTAAGTCAACGCAATCAAAAGATACAGTCATTTATGTAATATATTTTAACACTCGCATAATCTTCATCAAATCAACATAGGTTGCATCCCGTTGACCTAAGACCATGAAACTTTGCAAACAGCAAGGCTGTTTATTTATTTATTTCTTATTTTATAACAACGAAAATACATAAGATACAAAATTCACAAGTACAGTGCAACACAAACCTATATAAGATTTTACTGCAGACTTGCAGTTTGCCGCCTTTCGAGCGTAAACATTTTGATATTACTTCGAGAGAGAAGGTAGTTTGCTCGCTTCTATAAAAATAACATGAGGATGAGTTATCATTGTTGTGATGCGATGACAAATTGATTAGGGACACTTGGATGCGATTGTAGATAGAATTAATGATATGAGTGAACGTTTGGTTAGAGTAGTTTGAGTAGTGTATACAGAATGTTCGTAGGAAATCTTATTTTATATTTTTAGAATATAAATATGGTAATTATATTACAAATAATATTTAATTATATTTTATTAGGTAGTCTATAAAGTATGTTTTTAATTTGTGTTTAATATTTTTAGGATTGATATCTTTCTTTAAGTTTTTAGCACTTGAGCAAAGAAACTGTACAGAGGCAAAGCTTCTAAGGAGCTTTTTAATTTTTACCTATTTTGGTAGGGTTGACACATGAGGATAAAACAAAACCTTTATAACCTTTTTAATAGATACTTAAGGTATAATATTTTATAATGAATTCTTATAATTACGCGAACACTTCTTCATTATCATCATTACATCCCTTCATAAGTCCACTGCCGAACATAGGCCTCCCCCAAGGAATGCCACAAAACAATGTCCTGAGCCACCTGCATCCAGCGATTTCCTACATGTCTTACCATGTCGTCACTCCATCTAGTAGGAGGACGTCTTACACATCGTCTGCCGGTACGAGGCCGCCACTCGAGAACCTTTTTTCCCCATCGGTTATCGGTTCTTCGAGCTACCTATATGGCCGGCCCATTGCCACTTCAGCTTACTAATCCATTGGGCTACGTCGGTCACTCTGGTTCTACTGCGAATATCCTCATTTTTAATTTTATCACGCAGAGAAACTCCGAGCATAGCCAGCAGTGAAGGGCCACGTCTCAGTTCCATAGGTCATCACTGGCAACACGCACTGGTAGTACAGTATCGTTTTCAAGTTTTGAGGTATACCTGACGAGAAGATGTGCTGTAACTTTCCGAACACTGCCCAACCGAGTTGAATCCGTCGATTGACCTCTCGGTCGAAGTTGGACTTACCTAATCGGACTATTTGTCCCAGGTAAACATACCCGTCAACAACTTTGAGCTTAGTGCTCCCAATTACTACCGGCTTAGGTGTGACATGGACATTAAACATGACCTTTCTTTTTAACTATCCGTTGGGAGACACTATTGAGGTCATTGAGCATAGTCATCCAGCGATTACGGATCTTATCGCATTTAATTATACTTTTTTGAGGATATTTTTTTAGATTTATATAGGGCAAACAAAACGATCTATTAAAATCTGCATAAAACAACACATAGCTGACGAGAAACACCAACGTTCCTGGAAGTCTGCAGTTTGTGATGATGTCCTAGACGGCCCCCACCATAACATTAGATTTGATAGGCCACAAATTTTCATGAAAGAACATCGATTCTTGTTTGTTGTGAGATTAACGTGAAATAAAAAAAACATCGTAATTTCCATAGAGAGGGAGGCTGGGTACTACCACCTGCTTGGGATATTGTAATTGATAAAATTAAAATTAAACCCAAGCATACCACTGCAAGACTTCAAGACACAGTAAGTTCATTCTGCGTAGATCAGACCAAAACTAATAATTGAAAAGTTGAAGGTACTTCGGGTTAACTCTGACACCGGGACGTCAATTACATCAGTTTTCCGTGACCATGGGTGCTGGAAACCAACCGAAACATCGGGAGTTTAAAAATAAATATAATTAAACGCGATAAAATCCATAAAAGTATTTTTATTCAATAAAACACATTTTTACAAACCACGTATTCTAAATATTTTACTTTTATAATTATTGTTCTTCAACAATTTGTTGTGGTTTTTAATTAAAGTGTAAATTATAAATTTAATTTAAGGTTTTTTTTTAAATAATTAATTGGAAAGCACTCGTCAAAATATGTTGCGAAATTTTTGCTCAAGGAATTCAACAAACGACGACGAAATTATAAAAGTGTCAGGAAGTATTATTAAAGAATACTTGTCTGAAATAATACATGTTTTATTTACAAACTTTGCAGTTTCAAAAATTTACAGACATGGGAGGGGTAGTATTTTCAGAAATATAAAAGGCAACATGCAAGACTCATCAGGTGCAGAGCCACATTTTGCTCTAATTCATTTTTTTTGGGCAATGAATGCTTTTTTGCATCTGTGCATTACCCCATATAGTGGGTTAGTATCCCAGAACGGATTCTACATGGGTAAAGTACAGTAAGTGCTGTATTTTTGTAACTATTTTGCTTAGTTTCTAAAGTGCGTACGAAAATCTATTTATTTTTTTACAAATATTTTAAACTTGGTTTTTCCAATATAGTTTTTAATCTATGCATGTACCTATATGTACATAAAGTATAAATGGCACATTATAACTTTTTTAAACGTAACATATACTTTAAAGGTTATAGATTTATTTTACAAAACTACTTCCTTCCTCCATTTGCTTTCCAATTGGTATCAACCTATGAAATCAATGTCCTTCACCCGTGGGATTAAACTTCTTATTGATTGTAAGACCTTTTTCAGGCGTGGTCCAAGTGGAGGACAATAATCTCTTGCCGAGATGGATCAGCAATCGTCTTGTCCAGCGTTTGTCTTAAATTCTGGAGAAATGTTGTCGCTTCCAATTAAAGGCGATTAACAAGAATACTCAACTCGTTCGTATATAATAAATTTTTATTAACGCCCGATGCAAAAATTAGGGTGTTATTAGTTTGACCGCTATATGTGTCTGTCTGTCTGTCTGCGTAGCTCTTAAACAGGTAAACCGATTTAGGTGCGGTTTTTTTATTTAAAAACAGGTTTTTTAATGGTGGTTTCTAGATATGTATTATCAAAATGTGTCTAGCCGTTTCAAGATCATCAGCTGTTTTGCAAGCTGCGGTAGGTTTCTTTTCGGGGGTTTTTAAAATGTTCAATTTAATTTGTTTCACTTTCTCATAAGTTTTCACGTACATACCCCTCATTTCCTAATGGATATCAAGATCAATATTCAAGGTCGCTCGTCCATTGCCTAAAGTCTGTTTGCCTTTTAGTACATAAGGCGCTATCGTTTATTATGACCTGTTAATCTTTCTCCTTCTATTTAATTATTTTTCGGGTTGCCTGTAAAAAAATGCCGTGTATAAATACGACAGCTTTTTGTTTTCCCTCAGTATTTGTATATTTTGTTATGTTAATACACATAGTATTGCGTAATCTAATATATAAAAATTAATATTTGTTTGTTCGTATTTTATACGTTGCTATACAGTTCATCAGATTGCGGTCAAACTTTGTCAACTTATTACTACACTTGCTCGAAGGTTTTCCGCAATTATTTATTTTTCGGCTGCAACGCCTCGGATACCATCTAGTATTTTATAAAATATATAAGAAGATCTAATATAATGTGTAAACATAAATCTCTTTTTTACAAAGAATTTTGTTTTAATTCAAAATCGTTTTTAATATCAAATTGTGGAGCGGATACAAAGTATATTTCCGCTTCGCTTGCGATTTGTACCAACTAACAAAACATCCTTCATACAAGATTTATACAGTAGAGGGTTTGAGATTGACGTGGACCATAGACCTACTTCTTTTTTTTTCTTTGATGTGCCCGTGATGCGAGGGAAATATTTAAATGCGGGATATGTTTTCTCTGTATTATAACGTTATCTTTAGTGGCTTTCTTCCTTAATATAATTTAATCATATCCTTTGCAAAAAATAATATAAGTAGTCTTATAGCGCGTAAGGAGAGTATCATAAATTATGCTTCAAATTGTCAGCCTGTCCTGCATTTGGTATGATTTTTGGATTTTATGAGTGTGTATTCTCGAAACCATTGACAAAAAGTGCATCGTCTTATATTTTTAATAAATGTTTTAAAAAAGGCAAATTTCCAATTTAATTGAAGCGACAGTAGCCTAATGGCAGGATGCGGACCGCGAATTCAAAAGGTCGTGGGTCCGAATCTACCCTTCGCTACTGTCGTGAACGACTCCTTATACAAGCATTTTAAGCATACCAGGAGTGGTTAAAGGGAATATTATTAATGCATATGCATATAAATAGCATATCCTTTTTCAATGGCACCGAATGATTTCCGAAAGGGCTTTGCATCACAGATCACATACATACCCTTCGGCAAATTGTACAGAAGATCGAAGAGTACAATCTGCCACTTTGTCTTGCGTATGTGGACTATGAGATAGCCTTTGATTCAGTCGAAATTTGTTTGGTGCTGCAGTCCCTTCAGCGATGCCAAGTTGACTGTCGGTATATCGAAGTGGAGTGTTTGTACAGTAGGGCTACGATAGCTATCCGAGTACAAAATCAGAGTACGAAACGTATTCATCTGCAGAGAGCTATAAGACAGGGTGACGATATATCCCCGAAAGTCTTCATCCGCTGCATTGGCAGAATTTTCGAGGTACTGAACTGGAAATGATACAACATTAACATCAATGGCGAGTATATAACTCATCTTCAATATGTCGACGATATAGTCCTTATGGCAGATTCGCTGGAGGACCTAAGCACAATGCTCAATGACCTCAATAGTGTCTCTCAATGGATAGGTCTTACAAACATGGTCAAAACAAAAGTCATGTGTAACGTCCATATCACACCTATGCCGATAGTAGTTGACGAGTATGATTACCTGGGACAAATAGTCCGACTAGGTAAGTCCAACTTTGACCAAGAGGTCAATTGGCGGATTCAACTCGGCTGGGCAGCGTTCGGAAGATTACGACACATCTTCTCGTCAGGCATACCTCAAAACCTCAAAACAAGATTGTTGAACTATTGCGTGTTGCCAGTGATGACTTATGGATCTGAGACGTGGTCCTTCACTGCTGGCCATATGAGGAAGCTCAAGGTCACTCAGAGAGCTATGGAGAGGGCTATGCTCGGGGTTTCTCTGCGCGATAGACTTAAAACTGAGGATATCCGCAGTAGAACCAAAGTAACTGACATAGCCCAACAGATTAGTAAACAGAAGTCGTAATAGGCCGGCCATATAGCTCGAAAAACGACAACCGATGGGGAAGAAAGTTTATCGAGTGGCAGCCTCGTACCAGCAGGCAAATTGTCCCCCCACTAGATGGAGTGACGACCTGGTGAGACATGCAGGAAGTCAATGGATGCAGGTAGCTCGGGACCGTGCTTTGTCGCATTCCTTAGGGGAGGCCTATGTTCAGCAGTGGACTTGTGACGGGCTGTAATGATCATGTTGATGAATGGCACCGAATGTGCAGTTTAATTATTTTAAAATGCAGGTTTTTCTTTTTCTTACGTTGGTAGTATTTCGAGACTCAAAAGGCTGTAGATGATGACGATATACTATATAACAATCAGATGTTATTTGTTGTTTTAGATAATATGATGTTATTGTCTTTTTACAATCTATCTACAGCCTATGAAATTCCGTTGCTGAAACCAGGCCTCCCCCATAGGTTGAATCATAGGGGGATTTCGCCATAGTTTCCACACTTGGCAGGTAGATTAGCATCACGAATTTTTAGATTTTTTGTTGTTTTGAACCCAGCCGTGTTCAGAAAGATGCTGCTGCCCATCTCATGCTTTAGCTTCCCTCTGTCTTACGACACCCACGGGACGATATGGGGTATTAGAGTCATAAATAATTTTACTTTTTACATATTAATACTATTAAGACATTGAATAAAACTAATATTACGATGCTAGCCCCAAGCACAAATATGTCATCAGCTACAATGAAAAAAAAAAGGTAGTTTGAAACCTTTTTTTATATATGAACAACGCAATCATATTATACTCTTATATCGACAAATAATATCTTCGGCCATCTCTTAATTCCGGTACCGAAATATTTCCATTGTGAAAAATCAACCCAGTACATTGTGGGTCACGTCCAATATAAGAAAATATTCGACCGTTATCCGGCACCCAAGAATTTCTTTATGTTTTAATGTCTATGGTAGCACCGAGAAAATTAAAAATCTGTTATTTACTTTATTAAATTATGTTATAATATGTTTTCTGACAGTCAGCCTGGTGGTAAGTGGCTATTTAGGACACCTGCAACCTACGTCAGACAAGTATATATTTGGAACGAAGTTCCTTATCGCACGGTACCAATTTGGCAGATGGGGGCTAGGCGAGGAAAAGTGTAAGATTTTTCCATCATGGCCCCCTTTCTATAGTGCGAGCGAGATGGAATAATATCCATCTCCCTCGCACTTTTTCTTATCTTGCCATGAAAAAAATATTATTTCAAATGACGCTTTATTTTCATAGACGCTAGTAATTAATTTATTTATATTTGTTAATCAATAATATATAATAGGTTTATCAATAATAATATAGTACGAAAGGAACTTCGTTCTAACCGAGTGTTTCACGACACTCATACATATTTTGTTTATAAAATTGAAGTGACAATCGAATTTAAAATACATCGAATGGTAAGTGGCTACTGCAGCCTATGAACCTGATAAAGAAGATTGAAGTGCATTGTCACTTCGCCGACTAAAATTGAATGGCTCACAGCCTGTATACTGGCTTACTGTTCGCTTCAGACTGGAATGCACGCACTATTGCTTGGCAGCAGAAACAAACCCTGGACTTAGTTGCAAAACTCCTCAGTGTGTAATAATGATACTAGGTCTTATTCCCTTTAAACCGGAGCACAGTAGTGGATCTACTACTGCTTAACCACAGAAATAGGAAGGAGAAATAATAGAAATAAGTACCGGGACCTACCCAAATCATGAAGTTCCATAACCTCGTTTCATCATATCCTAATACAGGCCACTGCTAATGTGGACACTTAGCTAGCTGCTAACCGTTACTGTGACAGATGCCACAGACATTTGCGGGAATTACGCAAAGATGTAAAATGATAGATTAAATAAGTGGACCAAAACTAAATTTAAATCATATTTATTTTTATTTTCTGACATCTTGAATACTTGGCATAACTCTGATTGAAGTCTTGATGATTTTGATAATTGTAAGTCTAGGCTACCTTCAGTTTTAAAAAAAAACTAGCAATTAAGTCACATTTACGCAGAATGCAGAATAGCCTCAATTAATTATTAGATTGTATCACTTATGTTTTAAGAGGTCATGTGATCTATCAATTCTGATGTAAAGATGGCGTCGACCTTGAACATATTTGCATAATGCGGACTTCTATAAAAGTAAAGTGAAGTTACAGTCTTAAACGTCCCACATCTGGGTTCAGGCCTCCCCTCGTTCTTAAGAGGGTTTTATATCAATAAAGTGTTTTACCACCGTTTTACTTTTTTACGTGATAGAGCCATGCTGTAGCTATATTATGGTTGTAGCACAAATGGCTGTGCTCAAACGGGGAAGGACTCACATAATAACTTTGTAAAATAGCACCTTAATACTGCTGTGTTTCGTATGGTGAGTATAGAGAACCGGAGAACTTAGACCTCAGGGGTGACAATTAAGAATAAAAATACAATGGGTATTTTTATTCTTAATCGAACAAAGATAAAGATGTCTATGGGCCATAGTATCAACCTGCCACAGGTGGACTGTGTGCTCGTTTGCATATTCCTTATTAAGAGGCGAAGCTTTCGAAGTCACTTATTGATTTCACGATGTCTGTCCGTCTGTCCGTCTGTCGGTCTGTCCGTCTGTCCCACGATTATCTCGAGAACGGTTTTGAATTTTCAAATTCTGTTTTCACTGCAATTGATTACTGATCACCCAGGCATCTGAATCTCCTATTTTGAAACTGATTGCTCAACGGCAACCGTTAGAAACCGCTACAAAGCTGATTGCTTCGCCACTTTCCTATGCTGTTAGCTTGTTAGGTTTATTCTATACAAAAATATATAAATTCCTGTTTACATACGTGTAACATTTGATTTAATTTTATATGAAATAAACGCATTAAAGCTTGGAACAACGGCTATAATAATAAAGTCAACCATAGCGCTAATTCAGCGCAGATGTTTACGAGTGCCGTACACAAAGGCAGTATAATTGTATAAAAACCGTCAGCCAGTACGCCTGGACGTGGGATACGACACGTTTCGACCCACTGTGCAAGGAACTAGTTTATTGTTGTTTTAACATTATATATCTGCCTCATACCGTATGCTTCCTTTTGTTTCTTTAAGTTTTTTTTTCTATGAACTTAACATGTCGTATAAAAGTTAGAGCCTATAAATGTTTCACTGCTGGCCTTATTCTATTTCTAAGAAGGTAAGGAAAACACGCTGTTCCAATGCAAATTCGCGAAATTTACCTAATTTCAATTTCTTTTTTACTTACTTAAGTACTTCAAAATCAAGGAAATTTCTGAATTAATTTTAAATAAAACTAATTTTACGGATTTTATCGCGTATATTAATCTACTTTTATAATCCCGACGTTTCCCGACGTTTGCGATAAAATACGTAAAGTTAGTTTTATTTAAAATGTGTAGTGTTCGCGTAAATATAAGAAATCATTCTGAATTAATTAAATAAAAAACTTATTGGCACTTAATCGAGCAACCAGAATTCGATACCCACCGTAACCAACGAAATTTATAACTGTAATTTTAACACTTTCACTGTCAGATTTTCAGACACAATAGTAACACAATAGCAATGAACTATATGTAGTACACGAAGCAGCGAAAGGGTTAAGTTATGATTTGAAATATGCTCGGCTGTGAAGGAATCGTGAGAAAACCTGCATAATCGAGGAATAAAATATTTTGAGAACGTTGAAGTACAAAACTCTCTCAGAAATGAGAGAATGCCATGTACACATTGGGATTTATATAGTCTATAAATGAACTAATTTGTGCATTTCCACTTTTTTTAATGAAGAAAATATAAGCGTATAAAATTTATTTACACTAAACTCGTGTGTTAGTGCACTAACTACCATTAACATTGGCTAATAAGTGCCATAAAGAAGTAGTTTGGCAGTAAGCCTTGTAGGGTGAGCGTTTTTATCAAATTATCTACGTTTGGCTTCTGGCCAGCGCAGCGCCGGGTACAGTCACGCACGCAACACGTAGCCATTCATGGTCCCATAAATTATGTTGTCTTTAACTTAATGTGACTTTGATCTAGAAAAAGTGGAAATAGGAATATGCCAGCGTATTTACGTAATGTATTTAATCTCTGTGCTCAGCAATCTCCGGCATGTTTTTTTTTAATATAGGATAGGGTGACAAACGAGCACACAGTCTACCTGATGGTAAGTGGTTGCTGTGGCCCGTAGACATCTACATATATCCTCAATAAAGAATCAAAATGCAGATGCGTTGTCATCCGTGAGGCCTAAGACGGAATGCCTCTTTTCGAGTGAAAAGGTCTCCGGTTCTCTGCACTCATCATACGAAACACAGCAGCGTTAAGCTGCTATTTTACGCTGGTATTCTATGAAAGCGTGGTCCTTCCCCGGTCGAGCAAACCTATTCGTGCTACAACTATACTACTAATATAGCTTCAGCATGGCTCTACCACGTATAATGTAGAAGTGCACATACATTACTTATAGTATTTGTATCTTATCTACTGTCGCCTTAATATCTCAGTAATCAGATACGTGTTTTGCCCAGTAGCTGTTCGAAGTTTATAGTCTGTTATTTCACTTGAATAACTTATGTACTACCAGGGCGTCATGTGGTCGTGGATTCTATTAAGCCACCACCATAATATGGCGGTCGTACTGTACGACTGTTGAAAATTTCTCGTCACTCCCGATACTATTACCATTTGGTTTACACCTAAATACTCAGCCTTGAGACGTGGAATAGCTCAGTTGCAAAACATCTAATATTGTGTTCGCCAATCCATTTCTTCAGCGTGGCGATTAAAGCAAATTCTACCAAAAACATAATTATCACATTATTTTTACTCCAAAAGTGGGAAGCCAATCATTCGAATTAACTCTCGGTAACCCGACCCGCAAGTAACTCGAATCCGATTTCATGTGTGGGCATCGCTCTGATGAATAAATGCAATTATATATCTCAACTTCCCCTGGACTACAAAACGATGAAATGCTCCAAACAAAATAAAAAGAGACCTGAGAGCAACAGTGTTACTTATATAGGATGTAACTTTACGTTTATTTAATTAATATCATAAAGGGAGTAATATATACGTATCAAAATAAGTAGAGGTTTATACACGCGTGCAGTAAGCATTCGACATAGCCCAGTAGATCATTAAGCTAAAATGCCAAAATGCCAATACAGCTCGAACAAATATTAACTGTTAGGAAAGAAGGGCTCTCGATCCTTGAACCTCAGCAAGCAACCTTTACTAGATAGAGTGACCACCTCATGATGCAGGTGGCTCAGGACCGAGCTTTAGGACTGTTGTGTTACCGGGCTGTTGATGGTAATGATAATGATGATGGTGTTATTTAAAATTTGAAAAAAGCTTTAACTTTAACTTGAAAAAAGTCATGAATTTATAATCTATGCACATTTTAACGTGGCATTAAGTAATGATTTCTTATATTTACGCGAATACTACACATGTAATAAAACTAATTTTACGGACTTTATCGTATTTGATTTTTACTTTTATTTTTTAAATTAAACACGATAAATCCGTAAAATTGGATTTATTCTTTGGCATTAACTATCTCTAAGTCGACCTTCACTAGATAGAGTGACCAGCTGATAAACTAAGCCATGTCGATTGACGCAGGTGCCGCGCTTTAGGTTTTCACAGGCTGTTATGTTAATGACGTAATTTTAACAAGGCATTAAGTCCCTCTAAGTCGACCTTTACTAGACAAAGAGACCACAGAATGATGTGACGTTGATTGACGCAGGTTGATCATGACCGCACTTCGTGGTACTTACGGAGTGTTATGCTAATGTCATTTTAAATTTGAATTTATAAACTAACCGAGCTTGTTGGATACTGTGGCCCATAGACATCTATTTCTATCTTCGGTTAAGAATCAAAATGTAGTAGCGCTGTCACCCCTGAGGACTGAGATGGAATGCCTCGTTTCCAGTAAAAAAGGTCTCCGGTTCTCTACACTCACCATACGAAACACAGCAGCATTAAACTGGTATTTTTTGCTGGTGTTCTACGAGAGCGTGGTCTTTCCCCAGTCGAGCCAACCCGGCCGAGTACAACCACAGTATATGTAAACATGGTTAAATAATAATGCTTGTATTAATAAAAAAAATGTTATAAATAAATAATATTGTCTCATGTTGATATATTATGGATACCAACGAATTGAAGTAAAAACTTGCGAAATAAGAAGATATGTTTAAAGTTAAATGAAAACACCTAAGCGGTTAATGTATGTGAAACATCAAGTACGTAATATAATGCATTAGCTACTTAAATTGTTATATGTGGTAGAGCTACGCTGCAGCTATATTACTGGTATAGTTGTAGCACGAATGGGTCGGCTCGACCGGGGAAGGACCACGCTCTCACAGAATACCAGCGTAAAATAGCAGTTTAACATCGCTGTGTTTCGTATCGTGAGTGTAGAGAACCGGCGACTCTTTTTACTGGAAAAGAGGCATTCCATCTTAGTCCTTACGGGTGATAACGCATCTACTATTTGATTCGTAATCGAAGATAGATGTAAATGTCTATGGGTCACAGTAACCACTTACCATCAGGTGGACTGTGTGCTCATTTGTCACCCCTATCCTATAAAAAAATAATTGAATCACATGACAAAAATTGTGTTCGCAACTGTCCAGACGAGTCCGCGGCTAACTAATGTAAGCTATTACACTGCTTGTGCACTCGCCGCTGCTCGCACTAAATGTGAACAATGGTTCGGGACCCTACGCGCCGTTTGTCACCACCCTTTTAGGCGATTTCGATTTACGTCGTCTGCATCAGTTTTTACTCGTTTTAGCAGTTCGTTGGAGTTATTATTCGGCGGTTCGTCTTTTTAATGCTCTTATTTTCGTGTGTATTTCGCTTCTTGTATTTTTTTTAATTTGAATACAATGACCAGAAAATAATACCTGAAATTGATACCTCAATTGGCATTGCTGAAATGCAACGCTACCGCAACCCTGCGATAGCTTTATGTTGAGTCAGTGCCTTGTCAGCATTAAGCCACTCATGCAATCAGATTATTGGAACGAAGTTCTTTATGGCACAGTACAAATTTGGCGTATGGTGGCTAGGCGATAAAAAGTGTAAGATTTTTCCGTCACGACCCCTTCTGACGTAGTCTAGACGGCCTTGGCGGCTATAAGGAAGCGAGATAGAATAATATCCATCTACCTCGCACTTTTTCTTATCTTGCAATGAAAGAAATATTATTTTATTTTAAATGACGCTTCATTTTACTAGACGCTAGTAATTCATTTATTTGTATTTGTTAATCAATAATATAATACGTTTTTCAATAATATTATACTA
Organism: Parnassius mnemosyne; assembly: GCA_963668995.1. NCBI lineage: Eukaryota > Metazoa > Arthropoda > Insecta > Lepidoptera > Papilionidae > Parnassius > Parnassius mnemosyne. The sequence goes on from CAVLGL010000126.1 coordinate 48,880,458, forward strand.
CGAAAGGAACTTCGTTTCTATAGTATTCCACGACACTCACACATGTTTTTATAATATATGTCTGTTTTCTCTTATTTATTTTTATCTTTGGTATTTTTATGTATTATTTTATTTTCTGTATCAAAACTGTATGAATGTAAGTTGCTGGATAAATGCATGTCTACGAGTATTGTCTGTTGTCTAAATTCTGGTAATTCGAAGCAGTGAGTAGCGTGACTCTACCACGTAAAATAATAATTCCTGATACTTGCCATTGTAGCAAAGAATTTGTCATAAATCGGCATGCTTGATTTGGATTCTCCACTACAGTACGAGTTTACCACTTAACATTCTGAGCAATTTTACATCAGTCATATTTACATACGAGACTATACTCATTCATTAAATAGTATGACATATAGTTTTGAAGAGTGTGGTAGGTGTTTGTATGTATATGTGATAATGCATCCTGACTGCATTGTTGGTCTAGTGGTCATTGCTGCTGATCATAGGGTTCCGGATTCGAATCCCAGGTTGGGCCAAAAAATCTGTTATTGAATTTTTTTGTCAATTAATTCTTGATAGAAATCTAAAGTTAGGAAGTTGACGGTCTTTCACCTGCTTGGAAAGCACGTGAAGCTATTAGTCCTGCGCCCGATCTCTTTTCGGTCGTGTCTATAACCGTCTCATCAGGCTATGAGAGCAAGGAAATAGAGAGTTTAATCCTGTCCTGCGCGGAAGACCAGGCTATGTCGGTCCGGAGGATATTAGTGCATCCTAAACATTCTCTGTTGTGCACTCTATTAGACACGGCTGTTAATATTCTTATACCTATTAAAAGCCAGTACTAGATTCTAGTCTCACCTGAGAGTAAGTGGTGATGAAGCCCTTGATGTTTATTCCAGTGCGATCTTGGCGTAACAAAACCCAATTCCATTGTATCCGAATGGGAAGACAGACGCTGGCACTCCCTTGTTGTACCCGTTACAAAAAACAGAGCTAATTGCTTGATTTGAATACGTAACATATTAATCAAAGAATTATCTGTGAGTTAATTATGCTTTATGAATAATCTTCTTGTTTTACAATTTCTAAATTTAATATTTTTTGCGATAAACTATATGATTTTGTACTCCAAATTCTTTTCTGCCGACTTCCAAAAAGAAGACAGTAATCAATTCGACTGTATGTTTTTTTTGTTTTTTTTTTATGTGTGTTACCTCATAACTTTTTACTGGGTGAACCGATTTCAAAGATTCTTTTTTTTATATGAAAGCTGATACTTCTCGTGTGGTTCCATATAAATTTGATCAAGGTCATACTAATAGTTTTTGAGTTATTCTTAATAAATTGTATTGAAGTCGGCTGTACGAAATTTTTAATTTTAAATTATTTATTCAAAGAGACAATTTCATCCACAACAAAATAAAATTGAACAAAACGAGACGAGGTCGGGTGGCAGGGGCCCGTTAATCAATTAACCGCTTGTTTTCATTCAAATTATCACCGGTTCCCGTTCGTTAGATAGAATGAATATTAATATGGACTTTGACTAACAGTATTTATCATGTATACGTACCTAGCTTCTTTTACGAAACCTATGCGTTTTGTAATACTGTTGAAATTTACGATATTGAAAGATTCAAAACTATTTCCTTAAGATCCTATAGACTATATTTTACCAATATATCTAGTTATTGATTGATAGTCTGACTGTTTAGATATGACTGTTAGTAGGAATAGCCTGCAGATGTAGCCTCGGGATGTAAAATATGAACCTGCAAAAGCTAAAGCTGTAGCCTTCATACTTCCCACTGCTGGGCACAGGTCTCTTTTATTTTGAAATGTTAAAAACATGTGGTAAAATAAAAAAAAATGTACAAGCGACTTCAATATAAATATGAGAATATCATCAATGTAGTTGAAGTCAGTTAAACACGCATTATTAAGGATAACTCAAAATGTACTGGTCATATATATGTAGCCACATGAGAAGCACCAACTTTAAAATAAAAAAGAATCATTAAAATCGATTCACCTTGGAAAAGTTCTGAAGTATAACACATAAAAAATACAGTTGAATTGAGAACCTCCACCTTTTTTTGAAGTCGGTTAAAAAATCTAACATGTTCAGATTTTTAGAGGTACCGGCAGGGATCAAACTTGGGTTGCTCGTTGCCATAAAGACTAAGACGAGCAACCTTTTCCACTCACAATTCTTATTAAACAAGTGCCATAAAATTCTTTTTTTACAACTTAAGTATATACATACCAAGTTGGTAGGGCTGGTTCAATGCCTAGAACTCCGTTTGGAGAGGTATCCCCCTTCTACTTTTTCTACTGACTTCAAAAAGGAGACTTTACTCAATTCGACTGTATGTTTTTCTCTTTTTTTTATGTGTTCTACCGCATCACTTTTTTATGGGTGAACCAATTTTAATGGTTCTTTATTTATTCGAAAGCTGCTGCTTTTCCTGTGGTCCCATATTTTTTTATTGATCAAGACCTGACCAATAGTTTTTGAGTTATTCTTAATAATTTATATTTAAGTCGGTTGTACAAAACTTTTAATTTTTAATTATTTTGCGGCCAAGGTGTAGTGTGACACTGCTGTGTCCCAGTTTAAAGGGTATTGAGAACCAGTGTAACTGCTGATACTCAGGTGGACTGTGACTTCATTTCCCACTTCCGTTATACCGTTCCCGTCACTGCTGCTGAACATAGACCTCCGTCATAGATTGCCACGCTTGGCCAGCGTGTACGCAACCGCAGTTTTTATTTTTATTTTTAGTCGTTATTAGTAATCGCTGTCCATCTCCTGATTTGTTTCCCTCTGTCGCCTCTTACAACACCCACGGAATGATATGGGGTAGTGGATATTCTTTCACTGCATCTACACGGTATTTGTCACTTCAATTTATAACAAAAAATCATACATTACGTACATACATTACGGTAGGTACACGAACCAAGCTGGAATATATATTTAAGCCACATATATATAACCATACTATGTTTCGTGTGGACCTATCGTTAAAGCTAGAAAATTGCATTTTTATCAACAACATTTTGATATAGCGGCTACGTAGCAACACAAATTCACCTGCCTATGCCTGTTATTGCCTTACAAGTGTTGGTGTAAGTTAAAAACTGTAGCGAGAAAGGTGTAATAGTTCTTATCTTCGTCAACTTTCTCATTAGTCCACAAAAGTCATTGTAGGTACGTTTTGTCTTATTTGTCATATATGACAGGTAAATTAGCGATCTTGGATCTGAATTCTCGCACTTTTGACGCAGCTCCTGGTTGCCCTTATATATTACATCTGGCATAAATGGGTTGATTACACCTCCATCTATTATAAACTATGAGTTTTTTTTCTGGATCTTCTTGTAGTTTGCTCTTATAATACACATGAGACGAAATGAGGTGACAAGTTCTCTTACGTCGACCTAACACGGCCTATACTATCAACTTGGTAATAATAATATTTTATTACCACCATTTATTTCACGATACCAAGGCGATATTAAAAATATCGATCCTTGTTTTTTGAGCTTGTTTATAGGAGAGATCGTGAATAGAGAACATCCAACTTCCAAAACAGGTTGGGATTTGATATGCATATTTGATTTGCAGCATAGAGCATATCCATACAAAAATGGCAAATTATACCAAATGCAACTAATAACACTCAGCGTGTGCTTTAATTTTTACATTGTAGAGCTATACTGCAGCTATATTATGGTTGCAGAACGAATAGGTAATTGTAGCCAGCTGGAGAGAGGAAGGACCACGCCCTCAAATAGTTTAACTATGTATTTCGTATGGTGTGTTTAGAAAACCTGGAGTCCCTTTTTCTGGAGACGAGGCATTCAATCTTAGTCCTCAGATTTATACCTAATCGAAGATATATGTAGATGTCTATGGGCGTCAGCATCAGTATTGAACTGTGTGCATGTTTGTCACATTTATAAAGAAATACTTTACTCCTTCAAACGCTTCCGCTTATAACATACACCATAACAGTAACCATCAATAGCGCGTTCCGGGCCGTCGGGACCCCGAGACTAATTAATTTCGTGGACATTTGCGGTAGTAATAAGCTTATCAAACGTATATTCGTGATCGCAATGGACCCCGCATCGATTTATTATTCAAGTATGAAAGCGATTTTCTACTCATATAAGAGAGGTCGGTGCGTTTTGAACGTGAATTTAATTGTGTTAAACGCGGCGAGGGTTTGTTCTAAATACCAAGTGTCGTTTTGTTAGCTTTCAATTTACCTATTGTTAACCGGATTGCACTTCAATCGTTCGTTAAATTGAAGAGCATTGTTTATTATATACAAACCAACATTTATTTTAAGAGGCCCTTGCAAACAGCAAAGTAATTAAAGTATTGAAAAGGTGAAAATTGAAATTGTGGGTTCTTATTTAGGAAGCGTCTATATTCGACAATTAAATTTTTAAAGTGCGTAAATGGACACACTAGTTTTTTAAGTGCTTAACCAATTTAACCATGGTAACTCAGATGCTAAGCGCTCGCTGTAAATTTCACAGTACTCGAGCAACCTGGGTTCGATCCCCACTGGCACCTAATAATGTCCTCCAGACCAAATTTCGGTCACGGCGGCCAGTCTCAACGGAGACTAGCCATCGTCGTAGGACATGATTATAGTGCCCAAGTGTACGTGCAAGCACAGGTGCACTCTGTATTCCCTCACTCTCATAGTCCGATGGGACGGTAAACCGACACGACCGGAGAGAGATCAGGCGCAGGACCAACGACTTTACGTGCTTTCCGAGGCACGAGCGGTGAGATACCGCCAACTTCCTAACTCCGAGCAGCTACTGAGAATTTCTTGATGGAAAAACTCAATAACTGATTTTTTTTGGCCCGACTCGGGAATCAAACCCGAGACCTCATGATCAGCACAGTCACTGGCACCTATGAAATCGTTAATTGCAATTTTAAGTGTTGATTTACCACGTACTGAACTGTGAAGGAAAACGTCGTGAGGAAACCAACGTGTCTGAGAAATTATAAAGAAAAATATTTCGAAGAGATGTGAAGTTCGCCAACACGCATTGGGGCAGCGAGGCGGACATTGCTCTGCCTAAAACTCAGAAATGAGAGTAAGCCTGTGCCCAGCAGTAGAACGTATGTATATAGGCTGTAGTTTTAACTTTAACATTAACCAACTTATTTCTGCTTGGTATAGTAAAGATGTAGGGTATTATGACTACTTAGGTACAACACGAATGAGTCGACTTGATCGAAACTACACTCTCACAGAATACCAACGTAAAAGAGCACCATAATATTGTTGTTTTATATAAAGAGGGTAGACAACCAGATATACTTTATACCTCCGACGAGACAAGCAATCATTGAGAAGGTGATGTCTATGGTTCATAGCATTAATTTACCATCAGGAAAACTGTATGCTCGTTTGTCACTCTTACTTTTATATAAATTATTAACTAATACACATAATTTATAAAGAAAAGAGTATTATTATCTGTCATATAAACTTATTATCATAAAATAAAAAAATATATAAAAACATCATCTTAAATGACATGAGAATGTGAGCTTTTTACATTAAAGAACGACAAACAGTTTAGTAACCGTTCTTAATTTTATATACATTGAATTAATAATACCGCGAAGTTATAGAAAAATACGCCTTCACTCCTGGAATATATAAACGCAACTAACTGAAATATGAGTGTTGAGTTAATATATGGACTGATATCACGCATTTGATATTTTAACTTACATTAAAGCTCAAAGACACGTAGATAAGTATCGTGTAAAGTTATAATAAACGTTTAATTAATTACCTAATACTTTATTTTTAAAATTACGTTACTTTAGAATTGTTTCACATAAAAATAAGTAATAATAAAATAGACATGTAATGCATACTTGTTGCAATTTAATCTATTAAAAGTGCATTAATATTTTTTATATAATAAGAGTGACAAACGAGCACAAATTCCACCTAATGTTTAGTGGCAACATTTTTTTTTATATAGATATTTCGAATGGTAGCTATGACCCATAGATATCTACATCTATCCTTGATTAAGAATCAAAATGCAAATGCGTAGTCATCCCTGAGGACTAAGATGGCACGCCTCGTTTCCATTAAAAATAGTCTTCAGTTCTCTATATTACCTACTTACTTCTTTCACGTTTGATCCGACCTATTCATGCTACAATATAAAACTGACGACAAAAACGATTCATATAACGTTCACCTACCCACATAATAAAATCCCCCCATAACTTACATGCTCATGTGTCCGAAAATAGCATATTAAAAACAGCACAAACTTAACAAATTCGTATTTTATCTTTTTTTACTTATGAATATTATATTATAGTGAGCCGTGGTTGCTCAGGCTACAAAGTTCTTGTCGTTCAACGCAAACATAATAAAGCTTAGCTAAACTAACTAAGAAGTCTAAACAGCTAGCATAGCATTCCATAAAGATTTAGATTCTGAGTTTAAATAAACCAAAAATTCTTATTTACCATTAAAATATATGATAGCGATATTTTCATCACGTTTATGCTTGGCATAAAATACCAAGAAGTCGAAACGTCTGATACTGATGATTATCAAAAGCCTGTCAAACGTGACCGAGAGGCTCGTGTTCATCGGTGAAATTTTACGTGCTCAAGAAGAGGTATCCTTACTAAAATACAGTAACCTGTCATATAACTAAAGCAAGCTTAAATTAAAAAAAAATATTATGGAATACAATCACAAAAGACACAAATATAGACTTTATTTAACGAAGTTTTATAAGCAATATAGTAAAAATACTTTTATGTTCCATGGATTTTTTTATAAAATCTAAATAAAATTCATGTATTTATGTAAACTAACGTTATTTATTAAAGTTTTATCTAAACGACACGCTCAAAAAGAGTGAATGTTCTCTCGCTTTTTGATGATTTTGCTGGACGTAGCTTTTAGCATGTGAACGAAAATAACGCTATTGTATTACTGTCCTCATACGTGGTACAGTTGTTTACACAGCAACTTTTAGTCATCATCACCATCATCATTATTATCATTACAGGTCCTTGTTCTTAAAAAATGTTTTCCTCACACTAGAATTTTCTCCTGTATCGAGGAGACAGTTAGGGTCAGCTCACACCGAGACGAGATGCGGCGCGACGCGGCACTCAATTTTTAAGATAGTGATACAAAATAAAACTATATTAACTAAACAAAAAGATACACATTTTATTCAGATATTTCGAAAATGCCCCGCGGCGTCGTGCTACTTCGCTCTGCACTTCGAGATGCCTCGCGGCGCGTTACGATGCAACGTTGCTTCGTCAGTAGGCGCAGCGTACAAGAACGGTGCGCTGCCAGCTACTTCACGATGTGCCTCGCCACGGTTCGATGCGTCTCGCGGCGCTGCGCGAAACCACTAGTGACATTCTGATACTAGTAAATACGAGTAGGTACTCGATACTTTTGATTCGATACCAAGTACTAATAGCATCGAATCAATCTTGCGACACTTACTCGGTATCGAAACAAAAGTACTTGGTATCGAATCAGGCGCGCCGAACCCGTCGACTTCACCCGAGCCGAGACCGAGAGAGAGAGAGCCGCCATTACACTAAAATTGACACTGGTCCAGTCAGCACTAGCAGTGTTCAGCATTCCGCAAACGATTGTTTACGATTGCGTTACGAGTAATTTAAGTAATTGTAGATATCGGTTTATTGTTCCAATGTTATCATAGCACCACCAAAATCATTAATGTGGACATATTTTTCAAAATCAAACCGAACAACTGCACAATGTAAATAATGTTTTAAGTCGGTGAAATATTGTAGCAATACGTCTAACTTATTCAAGCATTCCAAAACTCATGGAATTACTGTGGATACATTTAAATTACAGAAAAAAGCAGATAAAGGGACAAAGGAAAGGTAGGATCTTCAACTTTTCACTAATTAATTTCGTTAGGTTAGGTACTTAGGCTAGGTTCATAATAGTTCGTTAGTTCATTGGTTGGAACTTGGAACTATGCGATGTTATCTAAAATGGCAGGGCATAATAGATCATTGTGGGGCTTGAAAAATTTGCTACGTTGATTTAATTAAAAAAGTATTGATATCATAAGTATCGATACTTTTTAATTAAATGAACGTAGCAATATTACGATTTGAGTGCTACTGATATGAGTAGGTATCGATACTTTGATGGTATCAGAACATCCCTAGAAACCACTGGCCTCTTAAAGCATCGTCGCGTCGCGTCGCGTCTCTGTGGAAATGACCCTTAACATACATAAATTGCACTAGGCCAAACATTCAGACCCTTAACAAATGTTTGTAGACCATACAAATACTTGTTTCGTCCGGCCCTCAGCGCCGCAACACAAAGTTTACAAGTCCACAGATGAAATACCTTTTACTCATTACATAAAATCAATATTAGTTAAAAAATTAAGTATATAATTTTCGTTATAACAATATTTTATTCTATAACTATGTCGTTCCATGGGTGTCGTAAGAGGTGACCATGAATCGCATAAAGATTTAAAAATTTCTTATGTTTTTACCATTTCCTTTACGCTGACGATAAACGGGGAGCACCGTTATAGATGCGAGACATCTGGTACTACTATCACCAATTGCATAAAGATTTAATAACTTCTTATGTTTTTACCATTTCCTTTACACTGACGATAAACGGGGAGCACCGTCATAGATGCGAGACATCTGGTACTACTATCACCAATTCGAACCATCTTCGGCTGCATCACCACTTACCATCAGTTGGGATAGCAGTCAAGCACTGATTTATCAACGGCTCCGTGGCGTGTGTGTTTTACAGTGGCTAAGCATTAAGTTTCGGCGCTGAGGGCCGCGGATTCAAATCCCGCACGGAACAAGTATTTGTATGGTCTACAAATAATTGTTCCGAATCAGGTTGTTGGTCCTTGTGAAACTTATGTATGTAAACTGCCTCCACGATACATGAGAAAATTCCAGTGTGGAAGTAACGTTAAAAACACTACAAATTACAAAACGTATATTATTTTTAAAAAAAAACAGCTTGAGCTTAGCATTGAAGCCAATTCTCCCGACAACATCAAGGCTGGAATCGAGCAGTTTTTTACCTTATTGAACACTTTCCACTCATTCTTTACCCCCATATCGTGCTTAGCGATATCTGTATCTGGTATTTTAGCGTAAAAATATTGCATATCACATAACGTGCGATTAATGTAATGTCTATTGTTGTTGACTCCAGGTATTTATTGAGTTAATTGAATAAACTACCGGCAGTCACGGAATTAACCCTCTTTGCATTACTCCACGCCCAGCCTTGTGGAATAAATACGCTACTTAATGGGTCATGAGGCTAGAGTTATAGGCACTCTTTTTTATTTCATTGGAATATTCTTATTGTAGTAAATAATTCTAGTCGCTTTTTTCGATCAGACTTTGGAGGAATCGTAAGCCGCTCTATATATATGCGAGTGCAGCTCCTCGCGATTTGTCATGGAGAGGGGATGATAAAAACATGCAAATAATATGTTTGACAAATATCTTTATTTTACATACATACATAACATAAACACTCACGCCTGTCACCCAGAGGGGTAGGCAGAGACTACGGACTTCCATTTGGCGCGATCCTGACACACCTCTCTCGCCTCTTTTACATCCATATATCTACGCATACACGCTCGTCGGTTAAGGGTACTCCTAATCTGGCCCATTTTTAATGTATCGCCGATTTGGTCGATAAACCTTCGTCTAGGGCGTCCCTTCTCGACCCTGCCGTTCACTTCCGCAACATAAATTTGCTTTGTCACTCTTTCCTCGTTCATTCTTTCTACATGACCAAACCACCGAAGCATTCCTTTCTTAATCCTTGTCACAACGTCATCTTGCAAACCACACTTTTCTCTTATCACACTATTTCTCACCCTGTCATTCAGATTCAGCCCTAGCATACTCCTTAAGGAACGCATTTCTACAGCATTTATTCTACTCTCATGCTTCTTCTGCCAGACCCAACTTTCACTACCATACATTAAAGTAGGGACTAACACAGCATTATGAATTGCCATATGTGCCTTAGTTGACACATTCTGACTCCTCATAATAGCGTGTAGAGCCCCATTCACTCTATTTCCTGCGTTCACTCGTCGTTCTATATCCTTATCATATCTACCATCCCTGCTAAATAAACATCCCAAATATACAAACTCATCCACTTACTCAATCAACTCCCCTTCTATTCTTATTTCACATAAAGTTTTACTTTCTTCTCTTTCAAAAACCATCACTTTCGTCTTACTTGCGTTCACTTTCATACCCCTTTCTTTCAATGACCAATTCATTAAAGTAACCATCATTTGCAACTCGGCCGCCGACGATGCAAATATGACTTGATCATCGGCGTACAAAAGGCATTTGACGGTTGACTCACCCATTCTCAACCCACATTCTTCAACTTTCAAAGTTTGCAAACAACTGTCCATAAATAAGTTAAACAGCCACGGGGAAGCCACACATCCCTGTCTGACACCTTTATGAATGCCAAACCAGTCTGAGTAGACCCCGTTGATCCTGACACAAGCACTAGAGTCCCTATAAAGAGATCTTAATGCCTGTATCAAGCCAGCGCTCAACCCAAATGAGTTCAGTGTTTGCCATAACACATTCCTGTCCACTCTTTCATAAGCCCTTTCCAAGTCCATGAACGCACAAAAAACTTTCTGGTTTTTAGCCAAAAACTTCTCCGCTATCATGCGCATGGAAAAGACTTGATCCGTACACCCCATCCCCTTTCTAAATCCAGCTTGCACATCCCAAATTTTTCCATCAGTTTCTTCCATAACTCTTTCAATTAACACCTTAGCATACAGTTTACCCACAATGCTAAGCAAGCTGATACCTCGGTAGTTTTTACAGTCCTGCTGCGACCCCTTTCCCTTATATATTGGGACTATAACGGCTTTGCACCAGTCTTCCGGTACCCGTTTCAGTTCCCAACATAAATTAAACAAGGTGTGCAGCAGGCCTATAACCACACCCTCACCAGCCCTCAGCATTTCGAGTGATACTCTATCATATCCGGCTGCCTTACCTGCTTTCATGCTTTTCATTGCTTTCATTATTTCATCTACACTTATCTCCCTACCTCTCTCCACTTCTTCCGGAATTTCTATTTCACTTATTCCAGACGACTCTTCACTCTTAAACACGCTTTCAAAGTATTCCTTCCATCTCTTTAAATTCGAAACTTCATCATTCAGCATGCAGCCATTCTCGTCTCGTATAGCATTTATTCTAGGCTGTTTTGAATTTCCCCTGGCAGTTCTTACGAGCTTCCAGAACATTTTAATATTTGCCTGGAAGTTATCAGATATCCTTCTATCATTCTTATCTATCCTTTCTTGCTTTTTCCTTTCAACAACTTCTTTTACTCTCTTATTTATACGTCTAAAGTCTGCCTTTTTTCTTTCAATCTCATCATTCATACCGCCAGAATTACCAGCTTTAGTTGCTAGTAAATCTAGCCATGCTCTCTTCTTTGCTTCAACTTCCATCCGTACCTCATCATCCCACCACAACGTATTACTTTTCCTTTCATTCGTTCTCTTACTTACACCGCATACTTCGGTGGCTGCATCCACCAAAACTTTCTTAATATTATTCCATACATTCTTCAATTCTAAATCATTCATACATAATTTATTCAACCTACTTATATTTTCCCTCAATCTGCATTTATACTTCTCTTTCACACCTTCATCTTGTAACCTCTCTATTCTTATACGCTGTAACGCAATGGTAGACACCGATGTCCGATGCCGCCAACGTCTGAATAGACCATTAATTCGACATAAGACCAAGTAATGATCCGTCCCTACGTTGGACCCCCGGTAAACCCTTGTATCTACCACTGCGCTCCTCATTCTTTCATCCACAATTATAAAATCTATCATGCTTCTATCATCCCCTCTTTCCCATGTATACATGTGAATCCTCTTATGGCGAAAGAAAGTGTTCGCCACAAAAAGATTCTTTTCCACACATACGGTGAGGAGGTCTTCACCATTCTCATTTATTCTTTCATCGCCAAACGTTCCTAATATCCTTTCATAACCAGACCTCTTCACCCCAACCCTTCCATTAAAATCTCCTAACATAATAATATTTTCATTTTTCTTACATTTCATCAACACCAGCCTTACCATGTCCCAAAACTGCTCTCGGATATAAGTGGGCTTAGACATATCTGGGGCGTACACCCCTAGCACAAACAACTTCTTTAAGCCCACTTTCATTCGCATCCACAGCAGCCTTGGGCTAACACATTCATACTCTTTCACACATTGATTATTCATACTCTTTCACACATTTTAATAATCAAATATTTAAAATATCTTTTCATTTCTGCTTTTACTAATGTCATTCCAGTATGTAGCTCTGGTACAACTCGTTTGCCAGTGGGAATTACTCCGCGAATGCGTGTGTGCTTTTTCATTATGATAATATTTTGTAAACTAAAATATCATATCTATTTTCAATAATATCAGTACTGTAAGATAGTGATGTAAGGTTCTAATTATCAACTAAGCACTAGAAAGTGTGGCTGATTTCAATAGTTTATTATACATCTATCTAAATAAGGTCTAGATGTACTCTTCATGAGATACCTAAATTAGATTACGTAATATCGTACGAAATTATGAAGAGATGGTAAAAGTATGAGTCCGCTAAATTTGTTCTATCTATTAACACACATTCACAATCGAATCTTTGATATGTGAACTATATTCTTGTTCATTTTTAGCTGAAAGAAGCATCAATAAGATCTGTCTAACATAATTTATCTGAGGCACTTTGTTTGATCTTGATAGACATTTTATTTTGATTTCACTAATCGAACATGAATTTAAGTGCATCCATTTAAACGTGAAAATATATTTGCTTTTAGTATATGTAATATCAATTTATCTCCATGATGATGTAATTGTTGGTAATAGCATATTATATTTTAAGATTTGGGTTAAGAAACTTAATACCTCTCTACCGTTACGTTCGTTTAAGCTTAAGATACTTAGAAAGATAGTTGTCTCTTAATTCTACACTAAAATTAAAACATAAATACAAGATGAAGAAAAAATTACGTTTTCGTGCAGAAAATTTTTAGGCTATAAACTTCGTTGTATCCCACCACTGATGAGATGATGCTGCAGCAAATCAACTTACCGTTCAACTGATCGCGATTAAAATTGTAAGTATACATTACGCAGACAGGACAACAATAGTAGTTGACACGACCGATTGAGGTCATACCGTTACTGTTACAACCTATTAAATTCCACTGCCGAATATAGGCCTCCCTTATAGATTTCGTCATGGGGATATTTGCTTGGCCAGCGAGCTGCAATTGCAGTATTTTATTTTTAACGTTATTAGGAAAATGCTGCCGGCCATCTCCTGATTTGTTTTCCTCTGTCACCTCTTACGACCCTCATGATATGGGTCGCATCTGTTAGTGAGCATTTAACTTCTTAACGAATTGACCGATTAAGTTTATATTCACACAATATATTTGATTTATCGAGACGATGGATCATAGCTATACTAGTATTTGATAGGTGGCGCTGTACTCAATTTATTAACATACCCTATATTTATCGTCAAATTCAAAATGTATACTGGTATAGGCCAAAAAGGAATCGTATGTGTATCGAATATGAATCCGACAGGTGGCGCTGTAGTCTAGTCATAGCTTAATATAATGTATTGAAATAGTAATCGGGTTATTAATAAAATTAAATGAAAATTGTTCATTTATTGGTGGCTGATTTTATTTCTTACAGACACATGGTTGTCGCTGCAGAACTAAAGATAATTTTCGCTATCGTATAATCTTTTCGCTTATCACATGAACTTTTTAACACTAGTAATTTAATTAACTTAATTTTTTTTATATAGGATAGGGTGACAAACGAGCACACAGTCCACCTGATGGTAAGTGGTTGCTGTGGCCCATAGACATCTACATCTATCCTCGCTTGCGGGTCAAAATGCAGATGCGTTATCACCCGTGAGGACTAAGATAGAATGCCTCTTTTCCAGTAAAAGGGTCTCCGGTTCTCTACACTCACCATACGAAACACAGCAGTTTTAAGCTGCTATTTTACGCTGGTATTCTGTGAGAGCGCAGTCCTTCCCCGGTCGAGCTGACCCATTCGTGCTACAACTATACTACTAATATAGCTGCAGCATTGCTCTACAACGTAAATTACGTAATTAATTACGTAATTTTCACCAATTCGTAGACGGTCGATTGACTTAAAAATTTTCAAGCACCGATGTTAATCCAATAATTTAAAAACTATCTTAGTATCTGATCAAGATCACCAAAATAATTTTCTCTAGAATCAGTTCATGATCAACAATGCATGATTTTAAAGATTTCTTAAATTTTAATATAATTTTCTAATGACTATCTCTAACAGGCAGTGCTTGGAGTCGTTTAAAATGCGTTATTTGTGGACATGACTGTCCACGACATCCATGCATATAAACAAAAAACCTCTTTCTTCTGTTTCTGAGCATCGAATAACGGGCGTAGCTGGGAGGCTGTTATCGATTGCCTTGTCGAGTAATTGCCTGCTCTTCCTTCTTATAGACAGGCACTGAGGCTGAATCACATGAAGCCGCCTTTTTAAAATGAAAATTATGCTGCATTCTAACGTCGAATGCGCGTTATTTCTTTGTTACTAAATGTGCACACAGACCATACGTGGTAGCGCCATGCTGCAGCTATATTAGTATTATTAGTAGTATAGTTGTAGTACGAATGGGTCGGCTCGACCGGGGAAGGACCATGCTCTCACAGAATACCAGCGTCAAATAGCAGCTTAACGCTACTGTGTTTCGTATGGTGAGTGTAGAGAACCGGAGACCCTTTTTACTGGAAAAGAGGCATTTCATCTTAGTCCTCACGGGTGACAACGCATCTGCATTTTGATTCGCAAACAAGGATAGATGTAGATGTCTATGGGCCACAGCAACCACTTACCATCAGGTGGACTGTGTGCTCGCTTTCACCCTATCCTATAAAAGAATACCATTTAGTAGTTGGTGAAAAACGTGGACGAGTCGAGAAAACTGTCAGGGCTAATATAGAATGCCTCGTTAGTAAATAATAGGATCCCAAAGTCTAATCATTGCACATAATTTATACGCATTGATACCCTAACAACGCCAATCCACGGTGTAATGCTATTAATATTAAATAGTGAGCTGTAAAAACGCTCCTGGTAATAATAATAACCATTTTGCCCCGTCACCATGAGCTGATAATTCTTACGGCAGCACCTGGTCGAAATAGCGTAATCGAAATAGAATAGAACAGTAAATTTATACTTAAAACTCACGAAGTTCACTCTGTCAATAGTCTATTAAACGTCCTTATGTAGTTAAGCTATGCAAACGTCTAAATGAAAACACACAAGTATATATACACACAAAGTGTCATGCTAACTCAAGCGTATGAAAAAGGCTAAAGTTGCGTAAACCTCATATTGAAGCGCGGAATTTTGTTTTCAGTACGTTTTCGAAATTTTAAATACCAGATATTTTTTGATTTATTCTCTACATAATATATTAACTGCTAAATACGTGGTAAATGTAAATACACCTAATGGTATTAGCACGGAAACTTGTTGAGACTTTTCATCGATACTTACAACTACAAATAAATAAGCCCTCACTTGGCATCTTATCCGTCATTTCGAAACAAGATTGCGGGTGTCTACTGCCAGTTTATGGTACAAATACGTGAGAAGGAACCTTAGGTAGAATCCCTTTTTTGTCAAAGGTTGTTATCTATTAATTCAGCTGTAAAATTTGCATAGTATAAAATATTTCCCAATTGCACGCATATTATGAACGATGTGGTAGATTTTATCTTTTTCACTTAAATGTACATTTAGATTCGTGAAAATGAAAATAATAATTCAGCTAGCGCATCGACAAACAGCTATTCGCACTTCATTCCCAAAAAGCTGCACGCTGAAGAACGCAAATATTTGAAAAGCTGCGCTAAACCTAGTGTCGCCACGCAAATGATTATTATCGGACACTTTTTAAACGAAGTCAACAGTTTCACTCAAAAAAATTGGTAGTTTGCTATTTACTGCTTTTTAAACAATTGCAACAAAGCGAAAACTTGCGTTTTACTATCAGATATCAATATAATGATAGTGCTACTCCCCATCATCGCCTATAAGAGTTGGATTGGGGTCGTCAGGTCTCGTTTGTCGATCAGCACACTATTTTATAGGATTGAGTGACAAACGAGCACACAGCCCACCTGTTGGTAAGCGGTTGCTGTGATCCATAGGCATGTATATCTATCTTCAATAAAGAATCAAAATGCAGATGCGTTATCATCCGTGAGGACTTCGATGGAATGCCTTTTTTCCAGTAAAAGAGGGTCTCCGGTTCTCTACACTCATCATACGAAACACAACAATGTTAAGATGCTATTTTAATCTGGTATTATGTGAGAGGGTGGTGCTACCCTGGTCGAGCCGACCCACTTGTGCTACAACTATACTACTAATATAGCTGCAGCATAGCAATACAGTTAATAATTGTACATAGACGTATCTTATTATAAACATTTACATAAAAACTTTTTGCAATTTTTCACGATTACATTCTTACATCCGTAGCATTGTTATAGATTCTGCCAACTTGGTAGTCCTTCATACCGAAGTAGGATGTTACAATCTCTTAAAAGTCCAACGCTACAAATTTAATTACAATTTCAATAACATATTGAAAAGATATAAGGAAGAGGCGCTTTTTCTATCTAAGAATCCTTCTAAGCAGGCCTCTTACCTAATTCTGCCGCTAAGTTACATTGTGCCCAAGGTTTTGTTCCAGTTTAAAGGAGAAAAAGCCAGTTATAACTACAGGCACACTCCTCCTTAGTTCTTAAAGATCCCATCCCGTTAGTAATTATAGCGTTACAAAAAATATTGCGATAAAAGGGTGATGTAAAAAAAAATAACATATCCTAAATTTTTGTATGTCAAATCTGGAAACCCTAGCCGTACATTATTAGTTTCGTACAAGTGCGAACAGCGACCGCAAAGTTCAACGGTCTCTCTGGAGGGTAGCAGAGAATACGTGGCTTTATTAAAGTGCAGAACAATAAATTTGAATAAAGGATAGTTATGGAATTTCCGTGTCCGCCGGTGTATTAATGTAACTAATAGCTACGTAGCTTGTTACGGTGGCGCCGTTAGTAAGCTGTGCTTTTCCAGTTCAGCTCTTTGCACTTTTGTTGTAATTCTAACTTATTTGTTAACTGATATATCTTAGAAATGAGGATGTCCGCAGTAGAACCGGAGTAACCGACATAGCCCAACGGATTAGTAAGCTGAAGTGGCAGTGGACCGGCCATATAGCTCGAAGAACCGACAACCGATGGGGAAGAAAGGTTCTCGAGTGGCCCCACACTAGATGGAGTGACGACCTGGTAAGTCATGCAGGAAGTCGATGGATGCAGGTGGCTCAGGACCGTGCTTTGTGGCATTCTGTGGGGGAGGCCTATGTTCAGCAGTGGACTTATGAGGGACTGTAATGATAATGATGATGATAACGGTTAAAGTACTTGACTAAGGAGTTGTGAGTCTTGCCTTCGAATATCAGCCGCAGAAATAAATTTTCAACAAAAAAACAAATTGTGTAGTGGCAGCATTAGATAATCTATTAACCTGTAATCCTATATTTCCCTGTGGGTGTCGTAAGAGGCGACAAAGGGAAACAAAAAAAAGGTGGGCAACAGCTTTTTCCTTATAAATATTTAAAATAAAAAGAAAAGTGCGATTACCAACCCGCTTGCTAAGCGTGGCAATGATGGCAATTATCCCTCTATGAGGCAATTTATGGGGGAGGCCTATGTTGACCTATGGACTTAATAAGCTATAATGTATGGATGGACGGGTGGATAATAATCTACAGGCCATATCGCAATCGCTCCCAAAATGCTACCATTGATAAAAAGTACCATTTTTATCAATGGTAGCATTTGAAACTATATTTAAAAAAAAACATTTTAATAGAACATTGAGATGGTAGTCACCACCATGTAAATTCTAAAGCTCTTTGTTCAAAAGACATATGAGAGGGCCGATCTCGACCTTAGTAGTAACCTTACTTTCTATTCACTTGCCTATTTTTCATTAAAAACTTTTTTTTTTAGTCATTACGTAATATGTATATAAAATTTCAAATATTTTAGGGTAATCGCGATGTTATTTTCCCCCAAGTCTCTTGTTGCCTTTAAAATATTAGTGCTAAGAATGGTTTAACGACGTTCAAGACAAATGTTTCAACTATACTCAAAGACATTACGAGATCCCATAAGTTTTGCTGTTAGAAAATTTCTTTATTGCTTGTCTCCTATTGGTCCAGTCGTAATGATAGCGTAAGACAACTGTAGTTAAGTGTCCCTTCAAATGTATTATAGCCGGAGATATAATCGCGCACGAAATGAATATCATGTCATTAATTATTTTATTATTAGTTTACTTTGAATAAGATTTTATAATTTAATACAATCAAAAATAATTATTTATGATTCACCTATAACTTTTTTATTGAAATTCTTTGTATACGATAAGTATTTATAGTATTAAATAAAACATAATTATAATTTAATCATATTTCGCAAATAAAATAATAAATGTTGGTTAAAACCATTAAATTAAAATCAGTATTTTTTTAAGACAATGCCTACAGGCAGTGCCTTAAAAAATGCGGCTTTTAATGTCCATGCTAAAATATTTTTCATTATATTATTATAGACTATATTCTTATCTATAGACTTTCGAAAAGGATTTCTGTAAACTAATTAAGATCGTTCATTCATAACAGCCCATCTAAAGTCTGTTGCCGAACATAGACCTCTCCATTGATTACCTCATAGGGTAAATATTTGCGATAATTGACACACTTAGCTGATGGGTTGGCAATCGCGATTTTTAACTTCCAGGTTTGAAAATTAATAATTTTCAAAATTAGGAAATATAGATTTCGGAACGATTTTGAGGATGCGAGTTTTCATCAGATCTCCACGTTTTGAGGTGCTAGGAAGCCGTTCCGACTATTCCCGGCTGGACGTCCAGCCGTGTGTATGTGTGTGTGTGTATGTATGTATATAAATAAAAATTTGCCGTACGATATCTTTAGAACGAACCAACTGATCGAGATGGGCGACATGGCGTTCGAAAGTGTTTATTGAGACTTCAAGCTAATTAGATTTTCAAGTCGAGCCGTTTAAAGATTTTCAAAAAATAAAAACAAAAATTAAATAGCTGCGCATTACCAGCTCCTTCAATTTGACTGCATCCAGCGCAGAGCGGTTCGAATCGTCGACGACAGACTTTTTTTCGGATCGGCTTGACTCACTGACACTGCGTAGAGATGTTGCATCTCTTTGCGTATTTAACGCATCTACCATGGGGAGTGCTCTGGTCAATTGTTCAGATTACTTCCAGCCGCTCAATCGCGATGGTGTACATCGCACATCGCGACAAAACTCGCGATACCATCCATACCATCTGGATGATTGACGGTCTACCACTGTATGATTTAGAAGAAGTTGGAAGAATCCTTGCACAACTTCCTTGTAGAATCGATTACCACCAGCGATTTTTCCGGACCGATACGACTTAGAAACCTTCAAGAAAATGAGCCTAATCCTTTTTAAAAGGCCGGCAACGCTTCTGCAATTCCCCTGGTGTTGCAATGCAATTGTTCATGGGCGGTGGTAGTCACTTACCATCAGATGAGCCGCATGCTCGTTTGCCCCCTCTCCTATATAAAAAAATAAGCGGAAAGTTCTAGGAATGGCCTGCAGGGTCAACCATCTTTCAGATTTTTTATTCCTATCAGGGAGATACTGCAACCTATATCCTGTTTCAGTCCATCTTACACCTCTTACGTTACCCACATACATGTTATGCTTTTATATGATGCAGATAAATTATTTGTTAATATAGTAAAAATGACAGGTTAGAAAACAATAATTGTGCCATATTTTAGAATGAATAACTGAATAAAAATGTAATAGATTTAACACTTCAGTTATTTTTATCATTAAGTCATTATTTGAATTAATTATAATAGTGTCAATTAAACTAATAAACAAAAAAATGATATTTTAAAATAAAATTTTAAATACAATAAAATTACAATTTATTACTTAAAAAAAATGGTATCTCCACACTTTATCTTTCGACTGTACTACACAGCATATCAAAACTTATCCGACCGCTCTCTGCGACAGGCACATCAACGCCGGCGGCAAATTGTTGTGCGATATACGCGCCAACCTAACAATGCTCCAGCTTTTTAGACGCACCATAAATCACGGCATGTGCCTAGCGATGTCGAACGGACTAACCGCTGTTCCGGGTTTGATTGCTCTTTAAGTAATAACGGTTTAGTGGTTGTTAAAGAGATAGTTTGAGGATAAATTGTACTGATATTACTACGGCATAAACATACGTACGTGATAAATCGTTCAGGAACCAATTCTTGGTCATTCATTTTGTTTGGATCTTCATTTTTCTTTAAGGAACTTCCGACTCGCTTGGTTTTAATTAATTATATTATTAATCGTTTATTAGATTTAAATACATACACACGTTCCGATTAAGCCCTTGCATCTAAACTAGAGATTACATTTACTGAAATCCTTAAATTTCTTATGTTTCCGATTGAAAATCTTCACAACAAAAATATTGCGACTATGATTTAGCCAATATTTTAAAATGTAGAGTATCTTTTAATAAACCTTTAAAATTTTTTTTTTCATAAAATTGAAGCAACAAATGAACTGAAAGCCCACCTGATGGTTAATGGCTTTTAAACGTGGCAAAGCCTTGCTCCAACTATATTAATTGTATAGTTGTAGCACAAATGGGTCGGCTCGACCGGGGAAGGACCACGGTCTCACAGAATACCAGCGTTAAATAGCAGCTTAATGCTGCTGTGTTTTGTATGTTGAGTGTAGAGAACTGGATATCCTTTTAACTGGAAACGAGGCATTCCTTATTAGTCCTCTAGCTAGATGTCTATGTGCAACCACTTATCATCAGGTGAACTGTGTGCTCGTTTGTCGCCCTTACCTTATAAAAAAAAAGGAAAAAACCTATAAATCCCAGACCAACAAGGGGCACACGTACGAGTAACTTTTAATGGGTTAGCGTGTATTGCCTTTGAAAAGAAAACTCTCGTTTACAATTTGAAACATGCATTAAACTTGTAGTTTGGGAACATTACACTAAGTGTTGTCGACAAACACACAGACGCGTACGTTTACGAGGCGAAATATTTCACGATTACGCTCACAACTCGCTCAGTACCAAATTTCTTAACTCGCCTAATTCGTTCCTCCGAGAAGTTGAACCTTTGAAGTCTCAGTCACGTACATTTTTCGTCACAAGTTCGGCTCTCACAATACGGAGGCGTACGGAGTTGTGAAAATTTTAATGAAGGTAAGAAAAGTTGAGGGCCAGCCGTTATGCCTCACACGAATATGTAATGTTGTTCATTTAAACTTTATTTACCACATTAAACAAATTTAATTTGATAAATTAAGCTTATTAAGGACCACGTAATATGTCTCAAAAGTAAGAAGAATGGTAGCAATGGTCGTACAAATTTCTTTTTAAAGTATAATTCAAAAACATTTTATTCTGTCAGATTGTAAACATTTTACGAAGACAAGTAAATTTTTAAATGAATTTCGTAATACTTTTAGAGGTCGAAAAGGAAAATATTTTGATATAAGGCTTCGAAAATTTGTTTTTTATTTGTTCATGTGATAATATTAAACTTGCGATGGTAAGGATTATACTCGAAATTTCTCTGTAGGCTAAAATTCGTAACGTGGAGTTACAGTCCGAATCCGCAGAAGATACAAGAGACAAAGTATCCACAGGAGAAAGAAGAAACAAGAGTAATTGAGAAATCCCAATGAAATGATTGAAATTTACTAGTAGACTTGTAATGGCCTTGTGGTGATACTTTGTGTATGAATTGTTTATGTAAGCTCTAATGTTATTTCTGTGAAAATTCAAAGTCGTCATCATCGTGACAACCCATCAGAGGCCCCTTACTGAATATAAGCTTCTCCCTAGAAATGCCACAAAATCCTGCATGTCTTACCAGGTTATCCAACTACCCATCTAGTGGAGGGCCGATATTTATTTATTCCGGTATATGTTTCTTATATATTTTTTAGGAATTAGACCTTCGAATAAGTCGGATCATTTGATATCATTTTGAATTTTGAACAATAACGTTCATGCTAAAGTAATTTTAGTTTCTTGATAAACAAACAGTGACAAATTAACATTAGGTAGGAATATAAGTAATATAATTTACATACATTTGACACCAACAAACTTAAAACATAATAAGCATACATATAGATAATTTTAAGCATATGGTAGAGAGATAGCGTTACCGTAATCTAATCTATTGTAATAGAAACTAATCTAACTTTTCTAATATAATTCATGTTGAAAACGTAACACTTGAAAGCAACCTGGAACAAATTCCTAAACAAAACAGGTAGGAATCAGTAGCTGCGTTTAACTAATATTAACTTTGGCGAAGCGGCAGTCGTTTTGAATTGGAAACTTGTTTAATTTGTGGCGCAGAAGAAGTGTCCCGTCGCTTTCGCGCTTAGTCACGTAATCGCTCTTTAAACTTGCGTCGGAACAATCGTTAGGGGCCAACGGTACCGATTGGTATACGTTTACGGATGTCTGATTGGTTGACACATTTTTTAATTAATGCCAGAATTGCGCGATTTCAGCTTACGAAAGCTGAAAAGTATTTTTTCTCTGACAAAACACGAATGAAATCTAAATTTAATGCCTTTAGATCCAATTTTATATATGCATATTTGGATTTCAGATCTTTTTTTATAGAATAAGGGTGGCAAACGAGCACACAGTCCATCTGATGGTAAGTGGATGCTGTCGCTCATAGACATATACATTTATCCTCGATTGAGAATCAAAATGCAGATGCGTTGTCACCCCTGAGGACTAAGATGGAATGCCTCGTTCCCAGAAAAAAGTGTCTCCGGTTCTCTACACTCACCATACGAAACACGGCAGCATTAAGCTGCTATTTCACGCTGGTATTTTGGTCTTTCCCCGGTCGAGTCGACCCATTTTTACTACAACCATAATATAGCTGCAGCGTGGCTCTACAATGTAAATCTTGAACGTAAATAAATACCATCCATACCATCTGGAGGATTGGCGGTCCACCATTGTGCAATTTACAAGTAGTTTTCTTCCTCGCACTACTCTTTTGTGGAATCATCTACCACCAGCGATTTTTCCGGACCGATACGACTTAGGAACTTTCAAGAAAAGAAACTACTCTTTTTTAAAAGTCCGGCAACGCACCTGTGATTCCCTTGGCGTTGCAGTTGTTCATGGGCGGCGGTAGACACTTACCATCAGGAGATCCGCATGCACGTTTGCCCCCTCTTCTATAAAAAAATCTTATGACATAACGTAAAAGTTGCAAATGTGCAAAACAGCATAACTCATAATGATCACTTTGGACCAAAGTAACCTACTTCCATTGGCCAAAGGTATACCAATGGGAACACCTTTACGGATGCCTGAATGGTTGACACATTTTTATCTGTTATATTTATACTTAAATAACACAAAGATATTGCGAATTTTTTTTAAAAATAAAAAAGGCAAGGTGCTTTATATCAGTGTGATCTAATTAAAATTGTTTGATAATATAAATATTATCACGTTGTAAAGTCACGTAAATGTACTTCAAACTTGCTTCGTTATGGACAGCTTGAGAGGTGAGGCGAGCCCTTATATACCGTAAGCAAATAGGCATGTAGACATTCGTTACCTGTAACATTTCCTCCAAGATTCAATGTGATAAAAGTTTTATCCCATTTTATATAGGCGATCTGTATTCACGTAACTCCTAATAGAAGTTTAATGTAAAGTGAGAAATGACTTTATAATTCTCATTGATGGGCGCTTCAGTAGTGAAGGAAGCCTTTCCTTCACTACTGAAGGGTTTTATGGAGCAATTACTCTGTCACGCTATACTAATGCATGTTGGCGGACTTCAGATATCTTAGAAATATCTTTTATTCCTTAGATGTTTTTCTTCACCGCCGAGCAGCATTTAAAATTGTAATTAACAATTTTATTGGTGCCGGCTGTAATGAAACCTGGGTTTCTAGCGTAGCGCTTAGCCCTTGAGCTATCATAGCTCGATAATTACTTTGTATTTTTAATGTTACGTAGATATCATAAAAATATAATTCAATTATTCAAAATCAAGCGCAATTTTTAAAAAATTATACGTAATAGAGCCACGCTGCAGCTATATTATGGTAGTAGTACGAAAGGGTCGGCACGACCAGGGAAAGACTACGCTCTCACAGAATACCGACGTAAAATAGTAGCTT
Organism: Parnassius mnemosyne; assembly: GCA_963668995.1. Taxonomy (NCBI): domain Eukaryota; kingdom Metazoa; phylum Arthropoda; class Insecta; order Lepidoptera; family Papilionidae; genus Parnassius; species Parnassius mnemosyne. Next base: position 48,905,015 of record CAVLGL010000126.1, read on the forward strand.
AATGCTGCTGTGTTTCGTAAGGTGAGTGTAGAGAACCGGAAACCCTTTTTACTGGAAACGAGGATTTCAATCTTAGTCCTTAGGGCTGACAACTCATCTGCATTTTGGTTCTTAATCGAGGATAAATATAGATGTGTAGGAGCCACAGTATCACTAGGTGGACTATGTGCACTTATCACTAGGTGGACTATGTGCACTTATCACTAGGTGGACTATGTGCACTTATCACTAGGTGGACTATGTGCTCGTTTGGCATCCTTATTCTATTAAAACAATACTTGAATAATTTTTTTAAGTCTTTTTATATAACTTTGCTGCAATATTACATCAAATACTTTAACAAAAAGTAAAGCACGTGAAACTAACACGAAATATTAAATTAAAAATATATAAAAGAAATTAAACGCAAATTAAAAATACGGAATAAGAGTCAAACTTCTTATAACTCAATTTACTTTAGAGTCGGTTGAGCGCCAATTGCTTTGTCTGTCTGATTCAAGGTTCACCTTGTTTTTTCACTCAGCTTAAGAGGACCATTGATGCCTAATGAGGCACTCTTTTCCGACGTTCATGTTGCGCCTATTTAATTTTAATTAAATTTAATTGCTAGAAACCATTGCTGTTCGGTTTTGTTACTATCGTAATGTAATTAATTACGTTATTCAATTTATTCGGGATAGTTTTGGCGGGAACTTGGCCGACGGTGAATCGTAGCTCCTGATTTGTATTTTTTTTTATAGGTGAGGGGGCAAACTAGCATGCGGCTCACCTGATGGTAAGTGACTACCGCCGCCCATGAACAACTGCAACACCAGGGGAATTGCAGATACGTTGCCGGCCTTTTAAAAAGGAGTAGGCTCTTTTATTCCATAGGTCCCTGAGTCATATCGGTCCGGAAAAATCGCTAGTGGTAATCGATTCCACGAGGAAGTTGTGCGAGGAAGAAAACTTCTTCTAAATCGCACAGTGGTGGACCGCCAATCATCCAGATGGTATGGATGGTATCGCGAGTTTTGTCGCGATGTGCGATGGTGAAATTGGGCGGCTGGAATTAGTCCGAACAATTCCTCAGAGCACTCCCCGTGATAGAGGCGATGAAATACGCAAAGAGATGCAACATCTCTACGCAGTGCCAATTAGTCAAGCCGATCGGAAAGAACTCGGTCGTCGACGATTCGAACCGCTCTGCGCTGGATGCGGTCAAGTGGAAGGAGCTGGCACTGGGGAGACCCTGCCCAGAGATGGGAACAGTATTCCATGTGAGGCCGAACCTGCGCCTTGTAAAGTTGCAAGCGGTGTGCCGACATGAAATACTGGCTGAGCACGCCAAGCTTTTTAGAGGCCAATTTGGCCTTCTCTTCCAAGTGACCACGAAACTGCACGTCACTCGATATGTCGACACCAAGGATCCCGATACAAGCTGAGGCAACAAGGGGAGTGCCTTGAAACTGAGGAGATACGACAAAGGGGTTCTTTTTAGCGGTAAACGCGCAAACTTGTGTCTTCTGGGGATTGAACTGGACTAGATTTAGTCGACCTCAGTCTGAGACTTTGTTCAACAAAGTCTCGACTTCAGACACAAGTTTGTTCCGGTACTCGGTGACGTTTTTCCGAGAAATATTGGCACAGCCGGTGTATAAAGCATCACCAGTGCTGTCGTCCGCATAGCAATGAATGTTACTGGTTTGCAACATATCATTGATATGCAGAAGAAACAGCGTTGGTGATAGCACGCAGCCTTGTGGAATACCAGCGTTAATGGACTTGTAATCGGAGCATGCACCGTCTACTACGACCTTGATGCTCCGATCTGCAAGAAAACTGGTGATCCAATTGCACAATTTCTCGGGAAGCCCATAGGAAGGCAGCTTCGAAAGAAGCGCTTTGTGCCAAACCCGATCGAAGGCCTTCGCTATGTCCAAACTAACGGCCAACGCCTCCCCCTTGGACTCCACTGCCTCCGCCCATCTATGAGTTAGGTAACCTAAAAGATCACCAGCTGAGCGACCTCGACTCGAATAATGGTTTCCATTACTTTGGAGAACAAGGAGGTGATAGCAATAGGCCTGTAGTTGGACGAATCTGAGCGGTTGCCTTTTTTAGGGATCGGGTGCACCAAAGCTGTCTTCCATGAGTTTGGGACTACGCCAATGGAGTAGGAGTACCGGAAAAGACGCGTTAAAACCGGTGCCAACTCCGGAGTACACGTCTTCAGCACAATAGGTGGGACTCCATCAGACCCAGTACTTCCTGCATGGAGTACTCACACCGCGAGATGGTCGGCGGTGTGTTCCCCCGTCATCTAGAGTCGAGTTGGAAGCAAAAAGAGAGCCTAGCAGATCGGCTTTCTCTTTTGCGTCATGGGCCAGTGAGTCGTCCGCCCTGTGCAGAGATGGCAGAGATGTCTGACAGAAGTTCCCTTGGACTGCCTTGGCGAGAGACCAGATTGCACGTGTTCCCGAAGGGAGGCGAACTAGTTTCTTGACAATTGTGCCGATGTGCTCTGACTTTGCCTTGGCAATGACACTTTTGAAGGACCTGGAGGCGGAATTATACTTCTTTTTAAGAGCGCTGGTATTTACATCCCGGTACGTTGATGCGTCGGCCCAGGTTCGGTAGCACTCCTGCTTATAGCGTGATGCAATTTTGCAGGAGTGACCAAACCATGGCTGATTTCTGCCATGGTTTGGTAAGAAGTGGATTTATTTATTTATTTATTATTTATTTATACTCTTTATTGCATACAAAATACTACACAACACAGCAAACTTAAATTTATAAAAGAATGTACAATTAGGTGACCTTATCGCTAAACAGCGATTTCTTCCAGGCAAACCTTGATGAAGGAGATAATTTTCATTTAAATATATAGAAGTATGCATAAATAGTAGATAAACAAGTATATATTAATAGTACTATAATTATAGCACTATTAATATATTTTAGTATTTATTATATGTACTTAACAGTTTATATTCAGTTTTACATAAATATAATTTACATATACACACCAAAGACGTCCAGTTGCAATACGCAACGTAAACACATGTATGAAAAAAATTGTTTAAAAATTTTATAACAAGTTATTGAAAGTTTTTTTTAGATATAATTAAAGACTAAAAAAAATTGATATGCATTTGTGATATATACATGTTATACTACTCCTACAACTACTTATAAAATTTATGCAATTTTATGTATCTTTGTGAATATGTAAACTATTAGCCGAAACGAGGAAACAAGTGTTTCGTTCTCAAGTTATTTCGTTCTCTTTGGCACATTAAGAACTTGAGATACTGTCGTCATCGACTATCTGCTGGCTTAAACTGTCGTCGAAATCTCCCTAAGACTTCGAAATGCTATGCATCAGCAAAGTCCACTACTGAACATAGGCCTCCCCCAAGGAATGCCACGAAGCACGGTCCTGAGCCACTTGCATCCATCGAACTCCTGCATCTCTTATTAGGTCATTACTCCATCCAGTGGGGGGACGCCCTACACTTCGTTCGCCGGTACGATGCCGCCACTCTAGAATTTTTTTTCATTCAAGGAACTAGACAGAATAAAAGAATTTACACATAATAACTTTAGAAGTCGGGGCCACTTCTTATACTGTGTCTTAGCCCCGACTTCTGAAAATTAAAAAAAAATATCTGAAAAGGCTAATTTTATACTGTTGGCATGGTCCTTGTTCCGCGGCCCGTGGTCTTGGGATATTGTTGGGACCTCTTGTGGGAAAGTTATTGAAAGAATTATTATAAAAGAAAATGTTCTATTACTTGTCACTGGCAAAAGAACAACCGTACGAGTCCATTGCCAATGAAAATATCTCCATACTTATCTGAAAGTAAAATTCATCTTCACTCTTTAGGTCCATTGGGCTTGATTCTATAAATTAATAATCCACTACCACATATCATTCGGTGGGCCAAATGATATGTTGTAGTGGATTCCCTTACGTTAACACTTAATAGCACAGTAGTATTCTTTAACAAGAAAACATTATGCAAAATGCTGCTATTTTCTACTGACTTTAAAAAGGAGGAGGTACTCAATGAGGGCTAATAATTTTCTACTCACCAGAGGTCGCTAGTTGACACTGAGGTAAAGTTTTTTGTCACACAGAGTAATTTAAGGTGAAAGCGCCAGAGTAACCCGCGAAATTCAAATTTTCTTACATTTTTTGCTATTTATAGGTCAGTGTCAAGTTGTATGTTTAATAAAATATGATTCGCGACCGCAACGAGTACGTATTTACAGAATTATAATCATTATTATCATCAATACAACCCTCTAAGTTCTTATAATCCCATTGTATGGTTATTTCCAAAAAAAAACTCATTCAAAGGGATTATATGAACTTGTATTGGGTGTTGTAGAGGGTTGTATTGGTGATTTTAATGATGATAATTCTGTAAACACATACTCGTTGCGGTCGCGAATCATATTTTGTTAAACACTCAACCTGACCCTGCACTGCAAATTCTAGAAAACGTAAGAAAATTTGTTTCTCGCGGGCCATCCCGGAGCTTTCACCTTAATTGAGATGTTGGTTTTTAATAAAAATTTATCAGTTTCTAGAGTATTAAATTAATACACAAAACAATGCGTCAGTGGTTTGCTCTTTAATTTTTTGCATATTTTTAACTTTTTTTATTTTTCTACTTTTATGAATTATCTGTGGTTTGGTTTATTTATTTTTAATGTTATTTATATAAAAGATATAAATAGTACAGAAATAAACAATAACTTTTACATTTTCCGAACAAATTAACTTTTCCGCTATGAAATCTGTCAAATATTGTACCTCACTTTCTAGTGGCGCCGCCCTGGTGGCAGAAAAATTCGTGAATGCCCTCATTCGACTATATGTTCTTTTTATGTGTGTTACCTCATAACTTTTTCCGGGTGAACCGATTTCGATATTTTTCAGCATTTGAAAGCTGGTGCTTCTCATGTGGTCCCGTATAAATTTGATCAAGGTCTGATCAATAGTTATTGAGTTATTATTAATAAATTATACTGCAGTCGGTTGTACAAAATTTTTAATTTTAAATTATACGCTGGTATTCTGTGTGAGTATGATCTTCCGACGGTCGAGCTGACTTGTTCATGATAGACACATGCTCTGTAGCGTGGCTCTACCGCGTTACACACTAAAATATATTGTCTAGGAAACTTAATATTTCAAGAAAATGTGAAATCTACCAATAAGCATTAAGGCATTGTGGCGAATTATTCCCTAACCTAAACCCTTCTCAGAAACAATAGGAAGTCTGTGCGCATCTGTGGACGTATAAACTGTTACTTTACTTTTTTCTTGGGTTCGAATAAGTTTTAATCATCTTACATAATTTATTTTCCTTCAACCTGTTTTTTTTTTAATAATATAAGTTTTGTAATTTATAGTTTTTTTTAAATGTTACCCCACACTAGAATTTTCTTCTGTATCGTGGAAGAAGTTTATATACATAAACTGCACAAGGACAAACATTCAGACCCGGAATAATTACTTGTAGAAGAAATACTTGATCCGTGAGGGATACGACATCACATCGGTATAAATCAAGTGCACAAAATCCTCCATGAACATTTAGCGGTCAGGAAGCTTTGTGCCCGGTGGATACCTCATAATTTGACAGAGGCCCTAAAACTCTGTCGTGTTGATTGGTGTCGTGAAATGGTTCAAAGATTTAACGGAGGTGACTCAAATATTGCGTTCGACATACTTACGGGTGACAAAAGCTGGACTTATTGTTATGATCCTGAAACTAAGAGACAGTCTGCTGTCTGGGTGTTTCTTTCCGAGGAGTTGCCAACCGTTGGACGCCGAGGAAACAGTGGCTGCATTTCAAAATGTTGTCGAGGAGACCTTAGGACAAGTGGGCAAAGTACTTTTCAGTGGTTCCATCGGATGCAGCGATGTGTTGATGTAAATGGACACTATTTTGAAAAGATATTATTAAACTAATAACTTGTCAGTTTGTTCAGTTTTTGATTTTCCAAGAACTTTCAGTGTCACCGTCGTAACTCATTGCTAAGCCACTGCGCCACGGAGCCGTCAAGATAATAAATTGTAACTACGAGGAAATTGATTTGTTAAACTCTACCTTTAATTCTCTAATACCATCAATTCTTAGTAGCAGTCTAAATTAGTTACACCAGCCATCAAGCACTTTATACCCACTGTACACCGCTAACGTGTCAAACTAGCCCGCACGTACGCCTGCAGTAATCCAATTTGCAGTAAGTCTCTGCAAAGTTGCCGCAACTTGCTAGACTTAGTGATTTAAATTTACAAGTTCGTCCATCTCCCTGCACACTTGCAATTTTAACGATCACCCGGCAACTTTGCTTTAAATCTGATTTCGCCCTCAAGATATTGGCACTAAAGTAACTGAGTAAAAAGTTGAAAACTTTAACTGGCGAACTATTTGATATGAGTCTTTGACAGTATGAGCAAAAAGTTGAAGTTGTATCAGGTATACAAAAGAAAGCACAAGGGACTTTTATGTTAGAACCAATATTTTAATGAATTAAAAACTCCTTTCCTACTTCTCACGGTGCGTACACATTATATAACAAAAAATTTTATAAAGCGTGTTATATAACGTGACACAATGTTATATAACTCGAACGGCAGAACGACAAACGACAATTTCATATAACATTGTTATATTGCATTCTTATTCTAATGTGTACAGTATTGTTATATGTTGCACTGTTGAAAAACAATGTTACATAATGTGGACGTGTTATAAAACAAAAGTTACACAACATGTTACTTAATCTGTACGCACCCTAAAAGGAAAATTTCCTATCATGAGCCCTGATATATGTAGATATTTATGCGACACCGCAGCCTCATAAAATTAGATAAGCTGTGTGTTTTTTTCTCGCCCTTACTTTTATTAAACCTGTAAGGTAGACCATAATTAATATTTTACTCCCTTTAAATTAAAAATCGACTCAAAACGTCTTAAACTTTTACATATACGCAATTAGAAATATATCGCCAAAAATATTAAATGAAATTATTCCGATTGCAACAGGGCTGGTAACACTACTCAACGTCGTTGCCACCTAAGAATAATTTAGTGGAGTGCTTTTTTCCCGGACTTTACGAGATCGTTTGCGGCGATTCGGTATCCATTCGAATTTACTGCCCACCGCTATCAATTGTCGCGCAAGAGGAACGCGAAGCTGTAGTCACTTTGTGTATTTCATTTTGATTTAATTCACGGCAATTACTTGAGTAAACGGTAATTGAGTTTAACCCTTTCAAGAGGTTACAGCTGTACCCCAAGAGTTCTTTTATTAAGGAAATAAAACCAGAGCGCTCCAATTTCATGGTGTGTAGTTGATTTAATTCAGCTTAAAATTAGAAATGTTTTCTACGTCTTAAATTCGGTGGCTGGAATTTTTTACCAGCGTTGCGGAGGATTCGGAATTGAATGCACGGTTTCGGTTTTTAGTTTAGGAAGTATTATACAAAATTATGATACATTCTGTACGGTTAAGATATGCAAAAAGCTACTTCGTAGCTCATTATTAATTGTTTTTAAACGAAGTAAATTTTAAAGACGAATAATTAAAATTTATAAAATTTTATTTGTAATAATTAGTCCGATATTTGAATATTCTGTACACACCCCAACTTATCTCAACATTTTAAGTCCATAGGTTGATTCTTGAGTATATTAACGTGTACGTGTTGCCTTGTATGTGTACGTTTGTAAGTTTGTGCGTTCGATCGTTAGTAAAACTAATAAAATGAGATAGAGTATCAGAATCAATTTCACTCGACACTTATTTGTAATATAATGAATACATACTTCAATTTAAGTTCTAACTAAGCTAACTATTGTCGACCATAGCGACAACGTCGGAATCATTTTCTTCCTGTTTATCACCTCGTAAAAGTTCACTTGTGAACAATAGCGATTCACATTCTAAGAAGCATTTGCCTTAATCACCACTCTTGTCATAATTCTCTACACTTTTGACTTTGCTATCTGTCACCGGTGTATATATTTTATGCCTGACAAAAACGGGATGAATTTTCTGAGATTTTCCATCGTCAGCGTTACCGTTAAGGTCTGTCAAAATTCCACTGCTGAACAAAGGCCTCCCCCATAGATTGTACCACAGAGTGGATAATTGCCTTTGTTGCTACGTTTTTTTTTTATAATTTGTACCAGTGATTGTTTTCACTTAGTCAAACTTCATCTTCATATTTGTGATTTTGATATACCTACACTCTTGAACTTTTTTCACAATAGATATTTCAAATTATTAATTTATTAACTATAAAAGCCGGTTTCGCCTCATGGTACACAAATAAAATCTTTCTTCTTTCTTTAATTAGTAAGTTTAATAATAAACAGTGCTAAAATCCCGATACCCAAGAGGTATTCTTCAATGAATCAAAACTGGACGTGCGGGATACATAAGTAATTTTGCGGGATTATTTTATTTATTAACTACTATAATTATGGAGTATATAAGTGTCACTGCGGGTATGTCCGAAAGGATCTAAAATAGACGCCCGACTCGTTATTACCATTTGAAGTTGTATAAACCTACACATGTAAATTTGTGTAACTTTCTATAAAAACTTGGAGTGTTATAGCGTTATCAATTATCAGTGTCGTATATTTTGACAGGTAACGTCAAAGTCCTAGCGCCAGAAAAAAATGGAGCATAGACAATGAAAGCGGAGGGCTTATGTGAATATTTCATGTGTTGCCAGTCACTATAGTAACACAGCGTGAGGCCGCCGGTTAAACGAGTTCACTCCAAAAGCCCTCTCTCACTTAATATTATTACCCGGTTCCATCCCGCGGCGCTGCTCGGGTTTTAAGAATTATGACGTACTTAGGAAGTGTGTACTTTAATATTTTATTGGGGTATTTCCTCGTAAAACTGGCACACTGGCCTCTTTATTGAATTAAGCCTATAAAGATCATGATGCTTATTCATAAATTATAGTACATCTTGTGAAACAAATACAGTGTATTTTATAGTAAGTAGCGAACGTTTTTCTTTACACAAGTTGTTCTTTAAAAAGGGATTACTTTTTTTATACAATATATAAGTGGCATAAGAGAACCCTTTATCCCATTTTGTACTGTAAGATATACCAGAAATATCCTATCGTTTCCGATAGATGGCGGTATAACCCGTTTACGCTTGGCGAAATATATCCAGACTGGAGATGGGCAGCAACGTCAAAGGTGCGAAACGTCTGGCACTTTTGCCAATCCGTCTGCTAAGCGGGAAAAGCCTTTGTCCAGCGATGAACTTTTATAGGATGATGAAGATGAAGAAGGGTAACAAACAAATATATTTTTTTTATAATATATATACTAACTGACCAGGCAGACTTTGTTCTGCTCTTTCCGACGACTCTTTGTCTAATAAAAAAAAAGCCTTAAATTCGCAAAAAAGTTGATGGTCACTTAACGGGATAAAAACTATCCTATCTCTCAACTTGAACCAAACTGCACACAGTGTGTCAGTTCAGTAGTTTAGGAGTTCATCGCGGACAAACAATGTGACACGTAATTTTTATATATAAAGAAGATATATATATATATATATATATAAGTGGATGTTATGGCCTAGAGAAGCATCGATCCTCGCCTAGGAATCAAAAATGCAAATGTGTTGTCACCCCAAAGGACTAAGCTGAATGCCTCGTTCCTGGTAAAAAGTATCTACAGTTCTTTTTTCAAAAGAAAAAAGAAGTTCAGTTTTGAAACGAAACACAGCAGTATTATTCTGCTGTATATCGCTGGAATTTTGTGATAGTGAAAGATCATTTCACATCATACCGATTCATGCAAGCTACAAACAAATAATACAGCATGGCTCTACCACGTATAATCGATTCGTTGCATTCATTATGTTTGGGACACTTGTGTTTTAGACTATTATTTTTTCGTTGTTACTATTATTATTTGGGATATTTTGTAGTTGTTTGGATACATAAATCTAAATAAATATGTAAAAACTGTAAGCAAAATAATCGCTGTGTAGTGAATATCCACTACCCCATACCATCCAGTGGGTGGCGTATGAGGCAACAGAGAGATTTGTCAAAGTATAATAGAACACTCCGGTTGCCAAACTGTCTGCCAATTGAGGCATCTATGGCAAATATCCCCCCTCCCCTATGTATTTGTTTAAACAGTTAGTAGTATATATATATATATATGTTTTAAACAAATTAGATATTACAGTTTAAGATACATTTAAGATATAATCAATTTGTTGGATATATTTTATCTTATAAAATTTAGTCAATTTGGAGCTTGTATAAACTGGCGATGCTAAAAGGAAATACCAGAAATTGACTACTTTTTATATAATGAGTATATGTTTTAAAACGTATACAACATTATTAACACGTTACAGTCGCTATTAACACAGTTTTGCCTTGTATCATTGCCAGTTGCCCTATCGCAGTTCCAATAAACCAGAATTTCTTGCATTAAATTGTGGAGTAAGTTAAAACATGTAAACATCTCTCTATGAGGAACCGATCTCTTATTTTCTTGTTTTTAGGATGTCAATAAAGTGATTACGTACATACGTAAAGGAAGATATTGATCAGGACCGAAAAGTTTTACATGAGAAAACAGTTTTCCAAACGTTAAAGGCGATGGGCATATTTGTTTTCCAGAAATGTAAACTTCACCGGTACCTATCGTGATTGTCTGCTAAGTTTTTGAAGTCACAACCTTATCTTTTTGCATTTTCGTTCCTAATTTCACAAATATCTATTTGAGAAAGAATATATTCCCTTTGAATTGTATCAAATACTAACGACTGGCTCCGGCTTCGAACAGGTGCCATTTAATGTGAAGTTACATTTTAATACTTGATAACTAAACGCCTAACATGTTTACTATTTTTACTTAAAATTTCATTCAAACTTGCAAAATACAAGAATATCTCTCTAAAAGTTCTAAATGATAAAAAAAAATTGGTAAATCCGATTGGGCATGCCCTAAGCGCATTAAAAATTACGTATAACATGATTATACGCAATTTTTTTAAAGCAGTTTAAATACACACATGATTTCACTAATAACATTATTATACTTCCAATTTTCCGATAATTTTATGTCAAACTTCATGGGAATGACCAGTTATATAATATGTATGTTTTGTGGGAATGACGGGTGAGACACTGTCTATTTAGTAAAATATATTAGTACAAGGCTGCTTAAAACACCAAAAATTTCGCCATTTCTTAGCCGAAAAAAATTTATTATAACTAAACAAAAAATTTAACTGCCATTTACATTCCATGGCTTCCCACATGATATATGAAGAGTTTAAAAAATAGATTGAGTTGAACAATTGATATTTTCATAAGTTATCGTGTTTACGATACCATGTGGACTTGATAAATCCACACCATAGGCCATTAAAACCCTTTTTTTGTGTAAAAATAGCAATTTATCGATTTATAAAAATATTAAATAGTTCAACAATCATTTATCTTTCTGACAGTGTGCTTTTTATATCACTTGCTAGATACCATTTCATGCGACAAAACATTGGAATCTTAATTTTTAGGCCCTAGTAGAACATACCGACGCGCTTAGCGCTTACGGCATGCAATAAAGAAAACCCAATTAAAATTCATCAAAGTTTTTAAATATTAAGTGAGTACATAGAAGGATGATAGTAAGCGATTTAGTTTTATACCATTTAGTGATTGTAATGAAAAAAATCGGTAGTATAAACGTTTTTAAGTATAAATCAAAAACGCAAACGTACGAGTAAGAGAAAAGTGTTCTCCGACGTAGCGTAAATAATTGTTGTTTACTTTGTATAAATTGACGGAGTAACATCGCACAAACTGGTTGTTAATATAAAGAATTAGTTAGTAGAGTTAAAACTTTAGAAAGACAGTCTCTTGTAGCAAATCAAAAATCAAAAATCAACGCAAGAGTTACTGTGAATCAATAAAATTAGAGAATAGCAATAAAAAAATTAAAAAACGAAACGATTGACATACAATAACCTCGACCTTGACGAGTAAGACAATATGTTTTTTAAATCAGTAGATATTTGCCTTACTTTATTCAGCCCAGTTTATGACGTTATTTAAAGTTTTCATGGAAATTTCATGCATTTTTATGATAATAATAAAAACTATGTGTTATTTTTAATTATTTTAAATAGCAAAATAAGGTTTAGAAATGAAGAATCTCGAAAAGTTTGCAAAATAAACATGGCGTATAATCTTCTTTACACACACCAAATCATTATCAAGCACCGTATATTATACATTATAATCCAAAATCCTATCCCTCTATCCTTTCCCAAGGGTATCATAAAACTCGATTATTGAACTCGCACAGCGCTTATCTACATAATTTAGATAACGAATATAATCATTATTATATTCATAATTTACAATTTATTTTATAAATTATTGAATGTATGATAATTCTGTGTATATAAGATACTTTGAATTACCTAAAATCTAGAAAGCATTACAATCATAAGAACAAAATTACTAGGTTGAAGGACTTCGTTTATGCCTAGGAATCCGTCGAGTCTGGGTGAGGTACCATTTTTCACATATTTCTGCCGCCAAATAGTAGTGCTTGCACTGCTGTGTTAATTACAGGCTGTCCGACAACATTCTCATTTTAAACATTTTTTCTCTTTTTTTTGCGCTCAGAAGCAATGAAAAGAGCTGCCTTCCGAGAAGCGGGGGAGGGAGGTGGTGAATGCTCTAAGCATACCACGCAGCCGGCTGCGTGGTTATATGTGTCTCACTGTGAAACCTAAGTGTCTACCCACTATACACCACCTGGGACTGACCTTGGCCTGTATGGGCTTTCAGTCGATTCGGAAACGACCCTTTAGGGAAAGTGGGCGCAGACAACATTTCTCCCACATACTAAAGCATTTATAGTTGTTGTAGTTATTGTACTAAGTTTCATTTTTTATAAATTTTGTCTTATTTGCCTCTATCTTTAAACTCGTTGACATTTACAAACCACAAGAAAGATAATCTAACATAAAACATTGCTATCATAGGCAGCTATAACTCTGGTCGCCCAATGTTTAGTTAAAATCTGGCAGCCGTTCCCTTTGATAATTTTCACCTGAGCTACGCGCCTGCGGCTCCCTCCCGAATTTATGTTGGCTCTGATACAATCTTCGCGGTAAGAATTTTGATCACAATGATATATAAAATTACTAGAAGTGTTATGAAATTTTATTCCAAATATTTTATAAGTAAATTTTGCATATTTTTCATATATTACTTATATATATATATGTATAATATATAGAAACCTATGTGTGACGTACCTCATCCACGTTGTTGATATCAGGTTTTGGCTGGAATTTTACGTACTTTTTATTACCTACTACTACATGCAGCCGATTGCACACACACACACACACACGCACACGCCCTCACGCACACACGCACATATATATTTCCATTTTCAATATCACTTCACACCAGTTAACTTGTAAGTTAATGTGTAGTCTCTTACTGTTTTGTCTAACTTTTTTACGATAAGGAGGCGAACACCCGTACCTGTTCCAGTTACACATTTTATTTCAACGTAAAGATTGGGGGTCCAAAGTGTCGCTTACAATATTACGATGTTAACCGCTGAAGACGATTTACATAATTCATTCAGGGCCCGCGATCGGGGGCGGAACGTATGCTCTGATTTAATGTACACCAAATGTTAATTGGACCTCTTAGAGCTTTGCCTTTCATATCTCCACTTATTTTGTATTTGAAAATTGTTTTTAAATTAATTGACAAGCTTTTTTAATGTTTTGTTAAAATGTGTTTTAAGATCCACTTACCATCAGGTGGACTGTGTGCACGTTTGTTATTCCTACTTATATTAAAAAAAATATTTCTAAAGGACACGAATTTTCCTTCTTTTAAGAGGCCTATGGCCTTAGTGCTCAATAGTATAAAACTACTGTAATTAATAGAATCAGGCGTTACTCTGCGGAAATCCATTATATTATAGCTTTTAAAATGTTACTTCGCAAACATCCGCTTTATAAAATAAAATGATGTGTCTTACCTGGTATGAATAGCACCTCCCGCCCTCCCTCAATTGCGTGCACTACCCCCGTCACCACTAATCCCAGAACCACTACTCCCAACACCACTTTACTAGGAAAGACACACCACTGACGACAATACGACACGCGTTGACTCTGCGGTGGCTGACCGTTAACGGTTAAAGGTCTGCGAAGTAACATTTTAAAAGTTTTAATACAACTACTGTTTTACAGTTACAGGGTTCAAATCCCAGTTAAACCTCTAAAGTTGCTCAGGGCCGAATTCTGTGTAATAATTTGATGCAGATGCAAATGGTAATAATTAAAAAACTATTATACCGAACTTAATGAAAGCGGGTATCCTACGTCAACTAATCAAATCAACAGTAAAACTCAACCTCGCTTCGCGTTCGAGGTATGCAAAAGAGGCTACAATACCTAGCCGTTTATTTCATTAACCCTCCAGTAGTAATACACTGCCACTTCATTCGAGTTAATAACACGAAGGTGACAATGTACGGGCGCAATCTCTGTAACATTATTTCCCTGTATAAAAACGGAGGCAAATAGCACAGTAAGAAATCATGCATAATTCATACAGGATAGTACATCTTTCGCACATCCCCCGACGCCAGCGGGAACATAAAACTGAACGTAACATTTATAATAAGTGCCTTTGTTTTTATCATCGGGGAAAATATGTGACGTCGTGGCGTGATTTTTTTACGATCGATAAGTAACACTCGACTTGAATGTAAAGAACAGAAGTCTATGACTGACAGTTTTGTTAAACTTAGTTTAATTACTTAAATATGCCCACTTTTAACACTTGGGCTGAAGTAGCTTAGGAGATAAGTAAAATTATAAATAAAGTTATACCATAGGGTATAACTTTATTTATAATGTTTCCAGAAGAAAAAGACGTAAGTATAGACCTACGTCTCCCTGCTGGAATAGGCTTCATCTCAATTTTGAGGTGGTTATGGAGAGATTAGTCTGCCACGCCACACTTCTCCGCGGTTATGACTTTTTTTTCATCTACGCCCAGCTATTGCAAGCTTAAGCCGCTTCAGGTATGACAATGCATATATTTTCTTTGTTCGGAGTTTTATTGTTGCTTTGGCTTAAAGTAGCCACTTACCATGGACTGGCTCCTTAATCGCTCTATTGTAAGTCTAATTTTCAACCTGCTTCAAAAAAGCTGGTGGCACTCAATTTGACTGTATTTTTATATGGGTTACCTCAGAACTTTTTTCTAGATTCACCGATTTAGATGACTCTTTTTTTTTTAAATCTGGTGCTTCTCATATGGTCCCATATTTCAAGATCTGACTAGTAGTTTTTGAATTATCCTTAATAATCCGTATTTAATTGAATTCGACTACATTGATGATGTTGTCTTATTATTCATAAGGAAGTCGGTTGTACAAAATTTTTAATTTTACCAACTATGTAAAAAAATTAAATAATCTCAAGCGTGTTAATTCGCGTTTACAAATATCGTCTAAAATGTTACCAGTACTAGGTACTTATAAAAATATTTATCATAGTAATGTCCTCCGGCCCGAATTTCGATCACGGCCATTCTCAACGGAAACTAGCAATTTTCGTCGGACGGGATTACAGTGCAAGAGTGTATGCGCAAGCACAGGTGCACTCTCTTTTCCCTCACTCTCATAGCTCAATGGGACGGCTATCCGACACGACGGGAAAGGGGTCAGGTGCAGGATCAATGACTATACGTTCTTTCCGAGGTGAAGCACTGCCAACTGCTACGGAGAAATTCTTGAAAGAAAAACCCGAAATTCGCTATGACCTGAGAAACAGAAACAGAAACTTTTTTATTCAATATAGATTATAAATAATACTTATTGAAAGTCACTCTTTTGTTTGATTACCACTGGTTCGGAAAAAACCTCTGTCCTGGGAAGAATCAGCAAGAAACCCAGCGGGACTTTTTTTTTTAAATAACAGCTTACAATCATGATGTTACACAAATTAACAACACAACAAATTAGAAATAGCTTGGTAGCGATAACCTCATTTCCAGGGGTTATTATCATCCATAAATTCCTTAATATTATAATAACCCTTTTTATATAAACTTAGTTTAATAAAGTTTTTGAACTTTGAACAGGTCAAACTTTGTATATTTTCTGGAATTTTGTTGTAAAAGCGTATACATCGCCCCAAGAATGAATTACTGACTCGATGGAGTCGAGTAACTGGTACTACTAGCTTGTGTCTGTTCCTAGTATTTACAGAATGAATATCACTTATTTTTGTAAAACTACTTTTATTTTTGTGTACGTACATTACATTTTCATAAATGTATTGAGAGGCCAAAGTTAATATATTAATTTCCTTAAATTTTTGTCGCAGCGACTCTTTAGGCTTTAAATCATAAATTGCTCTTATGGCCCTCTTTTGCAAAACAAATATAATTTCAGTGTCAGCTGCGTGTCCCCATAGCAAAATACCATACGACATTATGCTATGGAAGTAGCACAAGTAAACTAGTCTAGCTGTTTCAACACTGGTTAGACTTCTAATCTTTTTTACAGCATATGCTGCAGAACTAAGTCTGCTTGCTAGTTTTGATATATGGGGGCTCCATTGGAGTTTCGCGTCTAGTGTGATTCCAAGAAAAATGGTGGTATCTACAAGACTCAGTTTCAGATTAAAATGACATGACAGAAGCTCGATTTCTTTTCTTTTAACGACCACTAATCCAACGAGGAAGTTAAAATTAATGATGTTTGCTAAAAGTATAACAAATAATGAATAAAAAAACGTAATATTTCAACGGTATCTTACTCGTCAATATTGTCGTCAAAAGGTGTAAACATCGTAAATACCCATCGATAAACCCGCAGGCCCCGACTGAGCGGCCGTGATAGCCATGTTCCAACGAGAAATTTGTTTGCACACATCTGTCCATTGATCTTAATGTTTTATGGTTGACTTCAGCACGTCTCCTCGCTGATTACATCAGTCGTAAAATATCTTGATGAGTTATAAAACATTATACTTTCAATATTTTTGCATTACTAATTTTCTTTTATCACATAATAAACGCTATAGCGATCAATAACCAATATATAGACGAATAACGCCTAAACCCCAGCCACCCCGCGACCGCTGAACCGGATAGGCGTCTCGCTATACTTTATTACACAAATTTCTCAGCTTAGCACATAGGAAGATGCCCAACGTTTCATTACCCGGGCTTAATTTTATGCACGAATGCGTGCGCACCGTCACGATTGCAGTGGCGGCGCCGGTGGCCCAATTCCGCGCGATTTGAATTTTCCGCGAGTCGATTTACGGGGTAAAATATCTGGATAAGGGGGACTGAGGGTAAGTTGCTTCTGTTATCTTTAGATGGATTTTTCGTGATGTCATTTGCTCAGGTTTTTGGAAGCCTGATCTAAAAATTTTATGTAAGTATCTAAGAATTTAAAATTTATTCTGTTGTAAATCAATGTATCCAAGAAAATATGTAAAGATAAAAATAAATTAAAGAGACGTGGTAGTTCGAAACCAATGCGCTCGTCCTAAATACTGTTACATCCTATTATAAAAGTCCGCTGATGAACATGATGCTCCTGCTATGGAGGACCATAGGTTGCCTCTCATAAGCAGGGATATTTATTTATTTAAAAATCTTATATATAACACGTTTAAGGGTACATAATACCATGTGTCAATCTCTGCCAGTCAGCCCTGTGTGCCAAAGACAATTTTTGGCAGGTACGAAACATAAGTGTACATATATCAAAACTATATTTACATACACAGTTCACACACACAATTATATTTTTATCTATCTGACAGGATATTTGAAGTAGTTGGCATGCTTGTCAGACGGGTTGGCAACCGCAGTATTTTTAGTTGTTATAAGGAAGACTCCTGCTCATTTGGTTGTTTGTTCCTCTCAGCCGACTTTTATGACACCCACGGGACGATATGGGGTAGTGGATATTCTTACACCGCCACTACACGGTACACATAGTACGCGAGTAACCCATGTGTGTGCACCAATCAAATTGTTGATTGAAATTTTAAGTACCTATTTACCATATGCTCAGTGGTAAAGGAAAACATCATGAAAAATTCGGCTTGTCTATGCTTTTGTAATGATACATTTTGAGGACATGTGAAGTTTGCAAACACGTTCTAGATCAGAGTGGTGGACAATTGGCCTATAACTCTCTTAAAACTGAAAGGAGGCCGATGCTCAGCAGTATATAGGCTGAGAGTTGAAAGACCAGGGGAGGTCACCCTTTTACAGAATACCAGAGTAAAATAGTAGCTTAATGCTGCTGTGTTTCATATGGTGAGTGTAGAAAACTGGACTTTTTACTACAAACGAGGCATTCCATCTCAGTTCTTTGGGGTAACAACGCATCTGCATTTTCATTTTTAATCGGGAAAATATGTTCATCATCATTATAAACATCTACATGTTTATGGGTTCAACATCTACTATAAAAAATATTGAAGTCGCTCGATAAAATAAAACACATTAAAGTCTTCTTTCCAATGAATCATTATTTTAAAAACTTTTACCAACAACTGTAAGCACTCGCATTATAGTAACGAAGTAAATTAATAACACAAAACCCTAAATTTCCATTCAAACCGATCATTAATATTCCTAACGACACTGCGACATCTCAAGACAAGATAATTTTAATCCGCGTGACAGCCCCAAATGAGTTTCTCGTTGCGTTGTTTACGATAGCGCAAAAAAATTCACATCGCTGTCGGCGGCCATTTTGTTTGTTGACAGCTAGATTTGTTTTTCTCTCGAAATCTGCACACCGTTTCTCCTATTTCCTTACGGGTTATTTGTCATCTCCCGGAATTGTATAAACGTCGTTGTCTCGTGTTATAATGAAATTCACCTTTGTTATTTTTAGACGGTCCGTATAAGCGCACGAAATTTAGGAGGAGCGATGGTTGTCTAATTATTTCATAGCTTTAAATAGCAGTCAGGAAAAAGAATTACTTTATTTCTGGTTTATTAATTGTGTTTTATAAGCTACTTGTGAAAATTTTAATACAAGTACGGGTAAGAAACGAGCACATATCTTCGATTAAAAATCAAATCACAGATGCTTTGTCAGCCTTGAAGATTAATATGGAATCGTTCGTTATTCGTTATCAATTATAGTGGTTGCCGATTTTAATTACCAACTATACGAGACTCAGCAGTATTATATTGCTATTTCACGCTGGTGTGTGTGGGCGGGGTCCTACCCAGGTCGTCACACAAACAATACTGTTATGTGACCTAGGTAAATCACCCGTTATTAATACATTCTAATTTCAAACTTTTAATTTTTTTTTAATAATATATTTGTGTTTTGTTGCAAAATCCACATATTTGTATTGTGTACAACAAATGATGTTTAGTTGAATAAAATATTTGGCAATAATAGAAAATCATTTGATTATTTCTCTACAGATTTTTTTTGCTATAGTCTCTAGCTTTGAGAAGAAGGCCAAAGATTCAAAGAACTTTCCATTTTTCTTGCAAATAATGCAGCTAGCCGCTGTACCGTAGTGCTCTAGGGTAATAAAATGCAACCTCTTACCGTCCCGTCTTATTAAGAAATAATAGACCAAATTTTATGAGACATAATATATAGGTATACTCGTTTGTGGTAGCTTACAGTACAAATAAAACATGAACACATTGCCAATATATATACCACTTGTTCTTGTACCTCTAAATTTTTTAAATATAATTTAATTCATTGAACTACTTAAAACAATGTCTCAGTAGTACAAACCAATTTTCTTATTTTACTTTTGACAATCAAAAGTCTCAATAGTATAATTGTTATTTGTTGTTGTTCTAGCCGGCTAGAATTAGGTGCAGCCGTCAGCATTTGGTTAAATTTATGTGTACTATTAAATTTGTAAAAACGCGGATATACGTACCAAATAATATCGGCGAAATTAGGTGAAGGTGCGAAGTGGGTGCAAAACCGCAGTCATTTGTCTAATTTATAAATTATATATGAAACACCTAAGCTTAACCAACCGCAATAGGCTGCACCTAGCAGTAGCCGGCTAGAACTAGATATAATAGCACTTCGAGTATTAGCTGTAACATAATCACTTCAACTATTGATTGATCTAATGAGAATATACGGATCCCTCTCTTTTCTGGCTAGTAGTCTTACTATGTAGGTACCACTTTTTTGAGGAAAATTTTCACTAAATTTATATGGGACCACTTCTTTAGTACACTGCGTAGCGGCGGTATATATATATCCACTACCCCATATCATCCCGTGGGTATCGTAAGGGGCGACAGAGGGAATCAAATCAGGAGATGGGCAGCAGCGTCTTCGTAATAACGATTAAAAATTAAAAACTCAGGTTGCCAACCCGGTTGCCAAGCGTGGCAACTATGGCAAATATTCCCCATATAAGGCAATCTATGGGGTAGGCCTATGATAAGCAGTGGACTTTAATAGGCTGCAACGGTAACTCTTTAAGTATATTCTATTTAATAAAAAGATTCATTAAATCCTAGGCATAAAATGAGTACAGTTAGAAATTACATATTAAAAAAAAGTTAATTACTGACTATTCCAATTTCTGCAGACTGGCTGATAAGGAACGTTAGTTCCATATGGTCAGAGACGAGTCCCCGAAGTGATACCATTCCCGAGCGGGACGTCATTCAAGATTTAAGGATTTATTCGTCATTGTAGAGCTCAGCGTTGTTTGCAAATATATCCAGTACCTTATTGGATTGTAATTAAGATTATTTCAGAACTAGAGATTCAGCTTGCAATAGACGGACGGTTTTAATGCGACATTACAGACAAAGTGAATATTAAATTGTTGAAATCCATTTGCATTTACAGAATTAATGGTGAAGGCTAAAATTAACTTCTCTATTTTATAGTGATTAGAAGTACCTACATAATATTTAGTTAGTGAAGTTTTATTATTTATTATGAACAAAGAAAAGATAATAGTCACTATTAAATAAAATTTGTTTTTTTTTGGGTCATGGTTATATTCCCATACTCAATAGATATTTGGATTGACACTTACATATGTAGATAGTCTTTACTGACACAGACTGGTGAGTCTGTTTAATTTTCCTATTTTGGACTTTGACGCCATTTTTCAGTCACCAGAGCCCCATCTGACAATGTACCTACTTCGTGAGATTGACATCTCATGTACGGAAATATCTGGCATGTTTCTCCTTGCACCTCACTCTCCCGATTCTACGCTTCCTTAATATAGATGTTGAAAGTATATTAAAAAATAACATTAAGTTCATTACATATTATCTAAAAGCTTGTTGGCTTAATAGCTCAAGGACTAAGCGCTCGACGAACCCCGGGTTCAAACCCCGACGGCACCAATAAAATTATTAATTACAATTTTAAGTGCTGATTTACCACATGCTCGGCAGTGAACGACTATATCGTTAAGAAACCTGCATGTCTAAGATAAAACTTTTGACGGCAAGTGAAGTCTCTCAACATGCAATTTAGCAGCGCAGAGCACGAATGCTCCATAACTCTTTTAGAAGTCTTTGTTTCCAGGACTTCCTCCAGGTGAAAAGTTTGCCCAGTGAAAAGATTAAAAAAATATCTTTTAATTTCACTTTCGGTGCCCTAATTCTCCTTAACACTATGCTTTAGCACTGACATTAAACAATTTTTTTTTTGAAATAAAACTATTTATGTGCAAAAACGGTGCTGTAAAGTGCCCGTAAAATCGGAAATTAAAAAAGTTTAAATTAAACGCGATAAAATCCGTAAAATTAGGCTTATTCCATGTGTAGTATTCGCGTAAATATTTTTCTTAAATATGTGCCTCGCAAAGTTTTACGCAGTTATACAACCCTTTTGGGTAAAGGAACGATGTAAAGAAATGAATTTTTAACTCCACCGAAAGTATTCAACGGAGCGCATGATTCGATCTCTCGTACAGAATCCTCTGAACTGGCTAAGCGACGTGCGCTATCGACCGACAATATGAGGCCGGCTTTACAGCAATAGCTGATTGCCTATTCATGTTAACGTTCGAGTTATGAAATTAATCGTTGTGTCAAATTTTTGATGATTTGCTTTTTAAAAAATAAACATTTGTGCAGCTCACACGCGGTATAAGTGAAACCTTCAAGTGAAATGAAATAAATAAAAATATTTCTCGGAAAATGATTTATTTAATATGATAATCTTCCACCACAAGTGCGACATAAAATGTAAGTTATAGGTTTAATTTTAAAGCAAATAAATGCTACAATCCTTATTTTTGTATGGGTTCGAAATTATAATGTGTTATAATAAATAAAAATAATATTTTCTTTCAAGTAATTAATTGTAATAGCACCATCTAATTAATTTTATAGATAAAGTCATTTTATCTAACTAAAATGCAATAACTCGTATACGTAAAATAGATGCTAGATGACCCAAACACGATTAATTTACTATAACAATCTATCTCATTGTATTTTCGTCGCTTTTTCGTTTCGTCGAGATTCAAATCACGATTCTAAAGAAGTTTTCACTTTAACAACATGCACTTAATTGTAGCATTTAATTCATAATTGAAAGATGTATTTTATCTCAATTTTAGTTTTTACTTATAAAAATTTATCGTAACTCTCATCTTAACAATACGGATTATCAATGGGAAGATGTGGTTTATTTCACGCAGTACTTCGCAGTACTTGATTTCTTGAATCTAAGACGCTATATCTAGCTATTTTATTTTCCTGAGTCACATATAACGATTAAAGCATTCATTTACCATCAGGTGAACTGGGTGCCCCTTTACCTTTACACACATTATAGAAAAAAGTATATTTTGTGTTGCTTATCCGACTGCCAAGCGTGGCGATTATTATAATTTCAAGCAGTTGACAAAGTTAGAAGGAGAAGGATTGAAAAAGAGAGAGAGAGAGAGTTATATATTCTATATAACTAGACTCGTTAGCTTGGTCAATATACAAAAACAATAAAGTGATGGTAATTAAATTAATTTTTACTAAAAACTAATTTTTACGGATTATATCGCGTTTAATTTTAACTTTTTTAATTCCCGTTTCAGGTGCTTTACAGCACCCATGGTCACGGGGGGGGGGGGGGACTGAGGTGTTTGACGTCCCGATGTCAAACTGTGTGCCGCCATTGCTTTGACATGGAGAAATCACACAGAGGATTTCTCCATGTCAAAACAATGGCGGCAATAAATATACAAAGTGAATGGTGGCTTATAAGTACCTCATAGTAGTGTTCGCGTAAATATAAGAAATCATTATAAAATCCTGCCAAGAGAAGTATAGCATATTCTAGGAACTCTTAAACATACTCATGTTTTCTCTCATGGACTGTTACAGAGACTACATATTACGTACGAATAGTGAAGCAGTCATTAGTATGAAAAATTGCCGTGTAGTTTCGTGGCGTAAGATAATGTATCATTTCTTTCCGAGAATATGGCAAAAAATCTATTCACAAATCCATATCATATGTAAAAAGTATTATGACATCAGAAAGTTGAAGGAAAATCATCTAAAGAGACTGGGTGCGTGTGTAGACCGACGTAATATGAAACTGCAATCGCTCATCCACCTGTTAAATCTGGCGATTTCTGCCACTTGGAAGGTATCCCTAACCAGCAGGTTATTGTGGGTTCATGATATAGGGTACGTACTTAATACGAGATGGAATATAGAAGACATGTTCGACTGTATTTTTTAATGTGTTACCTCAGAATGATTCTTTTTTTTTTGAAAGCTGGTGCTTTTCATGTGTTCCCATACAAATTTAATCACGATCTCACCAGTAGTATTTGAGTTATCCTTAATAATGCGTATTTAATTGACTTCAACTACATTGCTGATGTTCAAATTTTATTTATATTGAAGTCGTTTGTACAAAATTTTTAATTTTACCACTTGTAACACAGGTTGCGGTGTATAACACTTGACTGCTCTCCAAAACCAGGTGTAACAAAGCACCCACAAAGCGTGTAACTTATCTAATTATTTACGCTAAGTAAAATAGTTTAACGTAAGTTCCTCCTCCTCATGCTCTGATTAGTTATATAATTCTGGCGGCGTCTCGCGAAACGCTAAGCGAGTAATTAGTTAGGAATTAATTACACCTGCTTGTCATCTTGAATTAGTGAGTTTGGATGTGTGCAATTGTTTACGATGGTTTACGCGTGTAATTTAGTATGTACCCACCTTTATATACATTTAAATATTTAACAAGACTTCGTTTAGATCTTAAAACACGAACAAACATTGTGTTTTTGATGCATACTTTTTATTTATTCAAAAGTGACAATGTTCCCCTAAACGTCGGTAATAAAAAAGTTAAAATGAAACGCGATTAAATCCGTAAAATTAGTTTCATATAATATTCCCCATTTCACCCTTTTAGGATATTAGGATGCTTTTAAACTATTTATTATTCATTTGTAGGCGCTATTCTCAAATTAGCGTTACATGTAGACAAGCCTCTAATCACGTAATGGAATTCATCAATGAATAGTTAGGCTGTCACCGCACGTACACAAGGTCTAACAATATATGAATAATTATTACTACTTACTATATTATTGTATAATATTTCAATGTAATAAATATTAAGTATATTATAATAATTTACGAATATACCACATTTTTATTTAAATATGGTTGACAAACAAGTCCATCTGTGAGTGGATGCAGAGGACCTACCTACATCTTTTCTCGATTAAGAAGCAAAATGCAGATGCGTTGTCAGCTCTAATGATTAAATAGAATGCCTCGTTACCAGTAAAACTAGGGTTTGTGGTACTCGTCATTCCCCATGCGAAACATAGGAGATATTTTTTTTATAACTGGCTTTACGGTTCTGGGTTCTAGCCCTTCTGAGCCTGAAGTTACAATCTATAATTATACTTCATAGATCATAATACACTGATTCAAAATATGTTGATGCGTCACATTATGCAGCCCTTGGGAGATTTTGTTGGCAACTTGAGCCAGAGACAGCTGACAGTTGGTGCTGGTATTTCAAAGCGCCTATGCAGATAGGCACCATATCTTGAAAATGACACCACCATCAGAGCATTTGTTTCCCTGTTTCCACTAATAGTTCACATGCGCAGACACTTAATACACAAAATCGGACCACTTTTGCATATCAAAGTCCACTTCAAACCATCATTTAAACAATAATATAGGAGCAGTTACAGGGTAGCTAGAGTTGTATTAGTTACCTAATCACATTTTTTTTATAAATTTGAAGTGACAAACGAGCCTACAGTCCACCTGATGGTAAGTGGCTATTGCAGTACATGGACACCTACAGCCAGCTTTTAACACAGAAGGCTCCAGATGTTGTCACCTCTGAGGACTAAGATAGAATGCCTCTCAGTCTGTACATATAACGGTACTTTCTACAATAGCATGCTGTTTAATCCTTCCACTCTTTATTACTTACAAAAACCATACCTGGTATCTTTTATACGTGGTAGAGCCATGCTTCAGCTATATTAGTAGTATAGTTGTAGCACGAATGAGTCGGCTCGACGGGGAAGGCAGGGCTCGGAAACGTTATTAAAAATAACGTTTTTAAAACGCTTGGGACGCTTCCTTGTATAACTTTTTGTTCGGAACAAAAACGAAATGAGAAGGTAATGTGAAAACGTAAAAAACGGTTTATTCCGCAGGAAGCTAAATGAATGGCACGTGCCACGACAATTTTAAACCTATAAGGTATTTTTGTTTTTTCAGGCACCATTTTGGCAGGGCCAAAAATGGGAAAAAACGGTTTAAAATAATTAAGAACGTTTTATTGAACAAGAACGATTTAAAATTTCGTTCTCTGCATAAACGTTTTTATTATGATTCCGTTCAAACATAAACGAAACAAATAAGTTTTTAGGTAAGTATTTAATTGAATATATATATATATGTGGCGGATTGGGATTATTTTATTAGATATAGTGGACTGTATTGATATTCTAAATCCCCTGAAACGTTCAGTTACCGCAGTCACAAAATCACACCAAAAACAGCAATAAACTACTCACGGTCTTACTAGCCAGCCTCCTAAGATCAGCAAACGTTGACAGCTCCTGGTAGCTTCTTCTACACGGTAGAATACACTAGCAATTAGATTGTACACGGTACACTCTGGAGTAGTCCCTTTTTAAAGTTTTTGGAGAGATGTTCACATCACGAACACAAAGAGAATGTGTATGGCTTGTCTCGCCTCCTACCCTCCTCTTCTCTTTTTTTTAACTCCACAGATTATTACAACGCATATTACGTCGCAATGTTGCCACTAGGTGTGACCGGCGCTCCGATCGTAGCAGATCATTGTGCCTCGGTATAAATTTTGTGAGTTGCGGTTTATTACTGAACACACCCCCCACCGAAACCATCTTGATGGTTTCTCCTAACTATATGAAAAAGATATTAGAGAAAATATTATAACTTAAGCTACGGAACATGCAAAATAACGCTGAGACACAGAATGTCCTCAACGAGAAAAAAAAATATTAATACACGTAAAAACTAATTTGAATAAGGTAGAGGACTCAGTTTATTAACTGGTCTCTGTAGAGTACTCTTTTGAGTGCGAAGCGTAACACAACGAACAATCCCATCTGGACCGGGGTGAAGAGCCTCAATTCTACCCAAAGGCCAATTGCACGGCGGTACATTATCAGTTTTTATGATTACGAGATCACCTATTTTTATATTAGATCTATCCGAATGCCACTTTGCTTTCTGTTGCAGCGTATTTAGATATTCGTGACTCCATCTACGCCAAAACATTTGTGAACATTTTTGAATATATTGCCAACGTGATAATCGATTTATTGTTATATCCTCTACATTATACTCAGGTACTGCTGTTAACCCTTTTCCAATTAGAAAGTGTCCCGCAGTCAAAACGTTGAACTCATCAGGATTATCACTAGCTGGTAACGGACAAAGCGGCCGCGAGTTGAGAATCGCTTCTACTTTACAAAACACTGTTGTGAGTTCCTCGAACGTCAAACTTTTTTCTCCTACGGCTCGCGTTAATAGATACTTGGCGGATTTAATTCCAGCTTCCCAGAGCCCACCCATATGTGGTGCACCAGGGGGATTAAATCTCCATATAATTTGTCGTTTTGAGCAACCCTCTAATATATTGTTTTTTTGTTCGAGCATAAATCTTTGTACTTCGGTTAAATGCTTACTAGCAGCTATGAAATTAGTTCCGCAATCCGAATAAAGGAAGGAGCACACACCGCGTCGCGCTACAAATCTGTCTAAACACGCGAGGAAACAGTCCGATGACAACGACGATAAGACTTCAAGGTGTACAGCTTTTGTCGAATAACAAATAAATAATGCTAAATATGACCGTTCAACCCTAGCATTTCGTCGTAAACTTTCTTTTGTAAAGAACGGACCACCGAGGTCCACCCCTACATGCTCAAAAACATTACAAGGTATCAATCGGGCTGCTGGCAAAGGTGCCATCTCAGGCTGTAAGAGCACTGGGTTGTGTTTAAAACAAATTTTGCATTTGGACAAAACTGACCGAATAATGCGACGGGATGCTAAAATCCAAAAATTTTGATTAATAATGTTTTGTAAGGTGCGTGGACCTACGTGTAAATATTTTTTATGTAAATATTCAATAAGTAAAAAGGTAAATCTACTATTTTTAGGTATTAAACGAGGATGCTTCGCGTTATAAGGTAACGCTGAATAATTTATTCGACCCCCCACCCTGAGGTATCCGCGTTCGTCAATAAATGGAGATAATTTTCTCAACGACGGAACGTACTTTGTGCCCTTTGACAATCTATTTATTTCATTTGCGAAGTATGCACTTTGTACTAATTTAATTAAAACATCTTGGGCAGTATTTAATTCGTTAGTCGTCAGTATTGATTGCTTCGAGTGACCGGATTTGAGTCGGAACCATCTCAATATTCGAGCAAACGTACGTTGCAGTTTATAATAAGAAGAGAAATTGGAAAAGATTCGGTCACAGAACTCTAACTTAGTCTCCTCTATCGAATTATTTTCATTTGTGATTAAATTGAAGGAGCCTAATGTATGATTTGATTTCATTTCGGGTGTATTACTTTCATGTTGGTTGATAAATGTTCTCACTGGCCACTGCGAATAGTCGTCGTACAACCAAGATGGGCCCTTCAACCACTGCTCACTGCACTCCACGAGCTGTGACGGAGACGCTCCGCGCGAGCATATGTCTGCCATATTGCACTCACTACTCACGTGACGCCAACAGTGTGGAGGTAACACTTCACATACCTGAGTAACACGGTTACTAACAAACGGCTTTAATTTGTAAGCTTCTGTCTGAAGCCACGTCAACACGATAGTCGAATCGGTTAACGCAGTAATACGAGTAATTTTTACACGAGTTAAAATGTCACGGACATATCTAATTAATTTGCTTAACAAAACTGACGCCATTAATTCCAACCTCGGGATAGTTAATGGTTTGACGGGGGCTACTTTAGATTTTGCCGTCACCAGGCGTACTTTAGTTTGACCTCTATCGTTACGACTGATCACATACACACAACTAGCATAACCGCGAGAGCTTGCATCGCAAAAGGCGACCAATTCACATTCGGTCTGTTCTGGTAGCAGCATATGTCTATCTATCTTGATTGCCGTTAGTCGCGGGAGATCATCAACGTAATTAAGCCAGCGCTTAGTTACGTCAGTTGGCAGCTGCTCATCCCATCCTATGCCCAGCTTCCATAAATCTTGCATTATCTCTTTCGCGATGAAAATGCACGGTGAAATAAAACCCACGGGGTCGTAAATAGAAGCTAATAATTTTAAAACAGAACGTTTAGTTGTTACTTTATCAGTCTTATCTACTGTGAAATAAAAACAGTCAGTCAAAGGGAACCATTTCAGACCTAGCACTTTGACTGAATATTCGTTACCATCTTTCATAAATGTAACAGGACACTCTCGGTTTTCTAACGGAACGCGTTGTAAAACTTTTGCACTATTACTCGCCCACCTTTTGAGTATAAAGCCACCGGAATTAAACATCTCTAAAAGTTCATCTTGTAACCGAGATATCTGTGACAATGAACTACAAGAATATAGAATGTCATCCATGTACACGCCCTCGCGCACAACCTTTGCAGCGAGTGGGAAACGTTCTTCCTCGTCATAGGCTAACTGTAAGAGGGTGCGGATAGCTAAGAACGGTGAGCAACTTAAGCCGTAAGTGACAGTTTTTAATTCATAAACGTCAATGGCATCGTTAGGCGAATGACGATACAAAATATGTTGATAACATCTATCTGACTGATTCAGTTTAATTGCCCGATACATTTTGCATACGTCACAAATCAAACAATATTCAAACAACCTAAAATTCAATATTATAGCCCCAATATCTCGATACAGATTAGGCCCGGTCAATAGAATATCATTAAGCGAAACGTTCGTGGACGTTTTAGCCGAGGCATCGAATACCACACGCAAAGGAGTAGTGGAACTACTGGGCTTAAGTATACTGTGATGAGGTATCACATATTTGCTTGGGGTGTCCCCCGAATAAAGCTCCATGTGCCCTAGATTTTCATATTCGCACATGAACTCTGAATAGGCTTGTCGTAATACAGGTGAACGATTCAACTTGCGCTCGGTGAACAAGAGTCGCCGCTCGGCTGCCGCTCGTGACGCGCCCAACGGAGGCGGGTCTGGTATGAATGGTAACGGCACTGAATAGGTACCATCCTCAGTACGACTATAACGAGCCACGAAAATGTCTTCCGCTAATTGTTCCAAAGGATTAATCGAGGGTTTGCTTGGCAATTCTTCGATTTCCCAAAACTTACGCAACGTTTGATCTAAAGACTCTTGTTCATCAAATGAGACTGATAAATTATAATTTTTTAAATTGTCCTTATCATTGCTATAAAGTTTACCACTTACAACAAACCCGAAAGCGGTATCGATCACGCTTGGTATATCCGATGAAATAATATAAGGTTTATCCTTAATTAGTTCCGAAACTATATCATTGCCCAATAGTATATCGATACGCGAACGCTTATAAAATAATGGATCAGCTAAATTAAAATTCTTATATTTATTAATAACGTCCGAGTGGAATCGAACGTTAGGCATATCAGCAGATACCTTAGTCACTACGACCATGTTCAGTGTAAAACTAGGTAGGTCAGTGTGTAGGGACCTTAATGTGCATGTAATCATGCCGTGATTTTTTACAGCCTCTCCACCGAGACCATAAATATTAAACGAACACTTCTTTCGAGGTAAGCCCAAACGTTGAGCACACTCAGTTGTAATAAATGAGCTCTGAGCTCCAGAGTCAATAACTGCACGGCAGTATTGAAGCTGGCCGCTACTATCAATTACTAACACGCGCGCCGTTCCCAATACAACACCGTAACCCGAGTGAGCGTTATTGGAATGAAGCGTATCTATCGTATAACGCTCTGAGTCACTCATAGCCTGAGACGAGACGAGTGCTTGTTGCACTTGCGAGTCAGAGCACAATGGACGGGTGGATGTTGGCACGAGCGTGTCGCTCACTGGCTCCCTATGCAATAGATAATGATGTAGTGACGCACATACACCACAAGACATCTCACTTTTACAAGTTGAGGTATCATGATTTCCTTTTAGGCAATTATGACACAATTTTAAGGTATTGACACGGTCAATCCTTTTATCTACGGTCAATTTACGAAATTGATCGCACCTATAAATCATGTGATTTTGATTGCAATGCGCGCAAATTATTTTTTTATTTTTATTATAATTTGACACATTAGTATTTAAAACTGTCTTTGAATAACTTTTGTAGTGGTTATTATTGTTGCCTTTGTAATTGTTACATATAGACTTATTTCTTGATTGTAACGACATCGTACTATTCGATGAATGTTCGAGTACTTTAACTTGTTTATTTACAAAACTAATTAATTCCGAAAAAGATGGAAGTGAATTTTGATCCCGATTTTCTTCAAAAAGCCTCCTAGTATGCGCATCCAACCCACGTAAGGCTAAATGACAAAATAAATAGTCATGTAAATTTTTAATTTTTAATGCCTCGATGGCTTTAAAAGAGTGATCGAATGTTTCGATAAATAAAGTAAGATTTGCGGTAGTATCTTTATTTAACGGCGTAAAGTTTATCATTTTGTCGATGTACCTACCCACGAGTATTCGATCATCTTGATATTTATTACATAAACTTTGCCATACGACAGTATAATTAGCGGCTGTTATGGGCAATTTTTTAACAATGTTTAATGCCGAACCTTTAACACATGAAAGCAAATAGTGAAACTTATCTATTTCGTCGAAATCTCGATTGTGGACAAGTGATATAAATGTATCGTAGAATGTAGTCCACTTCTCAATATCACCATCGAATTCAAATAAACGTAATTTAGGTAATGACGGCCTTACATCACTCCTATCTTTCCTACTGAGGGATGCCTGCTCGTCCGGTTTTAATCTTAAATATTGCAACCTACATGCCTTATAAAGTTCATCAAATGTATCTAATTCTCGCGTTGACAATCTTGTCTCCGGTTTTAATGATATATCTATTTCAATAATATTTAACACTGTTTCTTCAAACTTTGAGCGGACACTTTCTAATTCGGAATAATCGGCTAAGAAATTCTGAATTTGTGTGGGATCATTTATTTGGGATCTCGCGATATCGAAAACCTTTTGTAATTTAGCAAATAGGTATTCCTTTTTAAAAATAAGTGTTTGCCTTTTTATTTGTAATTTATCCGACATTATGAACAAATTACAAAATTAATACTTTATAAACGCACCGCGAGCAATGGACATCCAGGTAAAAAAGAGGCAAATTAAATAAGGGATATTAAATTAATTAAATGCGTAGTTTTACTCAAATATATGACGTCCACGGGACGCGAATTAAGGGTAGAAAATTATTATTCGAAGATCACTAATTCGAATATATGCGGCTCGAAGGCCAGAAATGTGGCGGATTGGGATTATTTTATTAGATATAGTGGACTGTATTGATATTCTAAATCCCCTGAAACGTTCAGTTACCGCAGTCACAAAATCACACCAAAAACAGCAATAAACTACTCACGGTCTTACTAGCCAGCCTCCTAAGATCAGCAAACGTTGACAGCTCCTGGTAGCTTCTTCTACACGGTAGAATACACTAGCAATTAGATTGTACACGGTACACTCTGGAGTAGTCCCTTTTTAAAGTTTTTGGAGAGATGTTCACATCACGAACACAAAGAGAATGTGTATGGCTTGTCTCGCCTCCTACCCTCCTCTTCTCTTTTTTTTAACTCCACAGATTATTACAACGCATATTACGTCGCAATGTTGCCACTAGGTGTGACCGGCGCTCCGATCGTAGCAGATCATTGTGCCTCGGTATAAATTTTGTGAGTTGCGGTTTATTACTGAACAATATATATATATATATATATATATATATATATATATATATAAATTTATATATAAATAATTTATATATATATATATATATATATATATATATATAAATTTATATATATAAATAATTTAGAAATATACTTTATATTCAAGTTTCATTTTCTTCAGAAACACAAGAAGCAGTTTGTAGAATATGAAATATTTTTAGAATAATGGACGTAATCTCTTTGCTTTTAGGAAAATTGCAAAATGTTAAAATGTTTTAAATTGCGACGGCGTATTTTGCACTTTTAAAAGCTTAGCGATGAAATTGACATAACCTTTTTCAAAATCGTCCATAAAGATATGTCTCAGTTAGCGAAATATTGGCTGTAATTGCTTCCGACCTACATCATCGTTTACAGATATATATATCTTCTCGGAACAATGGGAATTTGATTGTCTTAATTCTTAGCGATTGAATCGGCTCATTTCTAAATGACTTTAAAATTGGAGAAGGATCTTTCGACTATATGTTCTTTTTTGTATATATGTTACGTGATATATTCGTCAATTGTGCATCGATCTTAATATTTTTAATAAATTAAAAAAATGAAAAATATTCCGCCTCTAATGGTGGCATAATAAGACATAAAGTTTTTAATGTAACCACTTAGATAAATGACATTCGAACTTGTAATATTCCTTCGTACGTTCAAAAGAGTCAAAAAATTAGACTTAATAAAAATTAAAATCCAACTTCAAATAAATTTTATAATAGAATAAGGGTGACAAACACGAGAATAATGGATATATTGAAATAATGTACACCACGATATTTATATTTAAAAAATATAACAGCTATAAGTGACCTCATATAAGTGAGGTCACTTATAGCTAAGTGACCTCGTAGTTCATCTAAAGGTAAGTGACTACTCCAGCGAATTTCAGTCTAGAGACCACTTCAAACAAGGCTACAGGAGCGTTGTTAAGTTTCAAGGAAAGTGGAATGCCACCAGTTTCATTTTTAACTATATACAATTTATAACAGAGCACAACAATATATACAGCGGCTTAGAAACTGAAAAAGGTTAGAAGGTATCTAACCAAACGGACTCCTAAAAACGAACGAAATTTTAACGGTGGTAGAGCCTTGCAGCAGCTTTTGCTGTTGCACGTATGGGCCGGCTCGAGCCGGGTTAGTACCACGACCTCACAGAATACCGGCGTGAAGTGGAAGCTCTGCTTCCGCGTTTCGTCTGGTGAGTGCAGGTGACCGGAGGCCCAATTCCCCCCCCCCCCCCCCCATCAACATGGTAGCGGAATTACGTCATAAACTATCCCAGGAGGGTACCAGTACTCCTGGAGAATCCCTCGCTGAGCATCCACGACCATGCTATTCCACTCCTGAGCGTGGGTGCTCAGGCTGCCCCGCGTATTCTGGGGGGGGCAAAATTCCGCTCAACACAATAACTGCTCGGGGCAAACTGAGCAACAAGACCAAGGCGACCCCTGCCACGCTATCCATGAATTTCTGCAACATCAGGGGACTTCACTCGAACCTAAACGCCGTCCACTACCATCTTGAGACGGCGAAGCCGGCCTTGCTCTTTCTGACCGAGACGCAGGTGTCCTCTCCGGCTGATACTTCGTATCTCTCCTACCCGGGGTACAAATTGGAGCACTCCTTTGTGGCTCGGGCTGGAGTTTGCGTGTATGTCAGAGAGGACATCTGTTCTCGACGCCTCGGCAGTCTTGAAGGTTCGGACCTGTCCATCCTTTGGCTACGCGTAGACAGCGACGACCATCCGCGCGTCTACGTGTGCCTCTATAGGTCCCATAGCGGTAATGCCGAAACAGACCGACTCATCGACCACGTCCAAATGGCTACAGATTCCTTGCTACAACAGGTCCCATCAGCAGAGATCGTGATCCTTGGCGATTTTAACGCCCACCACGCCGAATGGCTCGGTTCACGTTTAACCGATCATGCGGGGAGATCTGTTTATGACTTTGCCTTGGCATATGGTCTGACACAACTGGTTACATCGCCTACGCGGATTCCAGATAATGAGGATCATACACCTTCCCTGTTGGACTTTCTGCTGACCTCTCATCCGGACGGATATCAGGTTTCCGTCGATGCCCCTCTTGGCTCTTCGGACCATTGTCTGATCCGGAGTGTGGTGCCACTCACGCTCCCCTCGCGGTTGCGTTCTGCAGGTTGCCGCCGTGTTTGGCATTACAGGTCGGCGGATTGGGACGGAATGCGGTCTTTCTTTGCTTCCTACCCATGGGGGCGGGTTAGCTTCTCGCCGGATGATCCCAGCGCTGTTGCTGACTCTGTCACTGATGTGGTGCTACAGGGAATTGAACTATTTATTCCATCATCTGTGGTACCCATCGGAGGCAGATCTCAGCCTTGGTTTGGTCGCTCCTGTAAGACTGCATTACGCAGTAAGCAGGAGTGTTATCAAGCCTGGGCTGCGGCTTCGGTGACTCGGGATGTAAACACCAGCACGCTCAAAAAGAAGTATAACTTCGCCTCCAGGTCCTTCAAAAGAGTTATTGCCAAGGCAAAGTCAGAGCACATAGGCAGAATTGGCGAGAAACTAGTACGCCTTCCTTCGGGAACCCGTGCATTCTGGTCTCTCGCCAAGGCTGTTCAAGGGAATTTCTGTAAGCCATCACTACCATCTCTGCACAGGGAGGACGACTCACTGGCCCACGACGCAAAAGAGAAGGCCGACCTTTTAGGCTCCCTTTTTGCGTCCAACTCGACTGTAGATGACGGGGGGAACACACCGCCGACCATCCCGCGGTGTGAGTGCTCCATGCCGGATGTGCGGTTCTCACAGCGCTCGGTTCGCAGAACGCTCCTCTCCCTTGACATCCACAAGTCGAGTGGGCCTGACGGAATCCCCCCAATTGTGCTGAGGAAGTGTGCTCCGGAGTTGGCACCGGTTCTTACGCGTCTTTTCCGGTACTCCTACTCCCTAGGCGTAGTCCCGAAATCATGGAAGACAGCTTTTGTCCACCCGATCCCTAAAAAAGGCGACCGCTCAGACCCGTCCAACTACAGGCCTATCGCCATTACCCCCTTGTTCTCCAAAATAATGGAATCCGTTGTAAACTGCCATCTCATGCGGTACCTTGAGGATCACCAGCTGATTAGTGACCGCCAGTACGGTTTTCGTCGGGGTCGATCAGCTGGTGATCTTCTGGTCTACTTAACTCATAGATGGGCGTTGGCAGTAGAGTCCAAGGGGGAGGCATTGGCCGTTAGTTTGGACATTGCGAAGGCCTTCGATCGGGTTTGGCACAAAGCGCTTCTTTCGAAGCTCCCTTCCTATGGGCTTCCCGAGAAATTATGCAATTGGATCACCAGCTTTCTTGCAGATCGGAGCATCAAGGTCGTTGTAGACGGTGCATGCTCCGACTACAAGCCTATTAACGCTGGTGTTCCACAAGGCTGTGTGCTATCACCAACGCTGTTTCTTCTGCATATCAATGATATGTTGCAAGCCGGTAGCATTCATTGCTATGCGGATGACAGCACTGGTGATGCTCTTTACACCGGCCGTGCCAATATTTCTCGGGAAAACGTCACTGAGTACCGGAACAAACTTGTGTCTGAAGTCGAGTCTTTGCTGGACAAAGTCTCGGATTGGGGGCGACTAAATCTAGTCCAGTTTAATCCTCAGAAGACACAAGTTTGCGCGTTTACCGCTAAAAAGAACCCCTTTGTCGTATCTCCTCAGTTTCAAGGTACTCCCCTTGTTGCCTCAGCCAGTATCGGAATCCTTGGCGTCGACATATCGAGTAGCGTGCAGTTTCGTGGTCACTTGGAAGAAAAGGCCAAATTGGCCTCTAAAAAGCTTGGCGTGCTCAGCAGAGCGGGACAGTATTTCATGCCGGCTCAACGCCTGCAACTTTACAAGGCGCAGGTTCGGCCTCACATGGAATACTGTTCCCATCTCTGGGCTGGGGCTCCCCAGTGCCAGCTTCTTCCACTTGACCGCATCCAGCGCAGAGCGGCTCGAATCGTTGACGACCGAGTCCTTTCCGATCGGCTCGACTCATTGGCACTGCGAAGAGATGTTGCATCTCTTAGCATTTTCTTTCGCATTTACCATGGGGAGTGCTCTGAGGAATTGTTCGGATTAATCCCAGCCGCCAAATTTCACGAACGCACATCGCGGCAGAACTCCCGATACCATCCACACCATCTGGATGATTGGCGGTCCACCACTGTGCGATTCAGAAGATGTTTTCTTCCTCGCACAACTTCCTTGTGGAATAGTTTACCACCAGCGATTTTTCCGGACCGATACGACTTAGGGACCTTCAAGAAAAGAGCCTACTCCTTTTTAAAAGGCCGGCAACGCATCTGCAATTCCCCTGGTGTTACGGTTGTTCATGGGCGGCGGTAGTCACTTACCATCAGGTGAGCCGCATGCTCGTTTGCCCCCTCTCCTATAAAAAAAAAAGAACTTCTATCACTAAGAAGATCTAGCATCGACGAATATTCGTTCAATTCTTACGTCAACTACGTCACGAAATTGTTTGATGAATTATCGGACACTCACCACGCAACAACTTAGTGAGTGCGATGGGAATAAAAAGTTTTTGTATACAAGAAATCACCACATGCTCCGCGGTAAAGGAAAACATCGTGAGGGAAACTGCATGTCTAAGAAATAAAATATTTCCAGGACATATGAAGTCCGCCAATACGCATTGGATTAGCGCGGTGTATTAATTGCTCTATAACCCTTTCAGAAATGAGAAGTGGTATATGCCCAGATATGGGACGTGCAAAGTCTGTAACTTGACTAAAAAAAGGAAATAATATTATAAAGTCTCGAAAACAGAAAAAAGCCATATTCCCGCAAAATCCCTACGGGGAAGTTGTAGCTGTAGTTGTATCAAACTCGCGAGATCTCCGCTTAACGAACCATCACAAACAACGGCTTTAAAGTGAATCCACGCTCGTTTTCTATACAAAACCCTACAACGATTCAACAATACGATAAAACCCTTTTGTGGCACAGGAACATCACTAAATGGTTTTCTTAATATTGTTTGCATTTTGTGCGCAGCGAGCGACCGTGAATGGGAACGTAGCTGTTTATTATTTTAACACAGATAAAAAAGATTATTCGTGAACTTACGTTGGATTAGAGTAAATTTTGTTTGTTTGCATGTCTGGAAGGCTTAATGGATTTAAGACGATCTTCTAACATTGCGAAGACTATATTGAGTGTTGTCTGACCCATTCTCACCTTCATACCGAAACAAGGAAGGAATATCACATTTATGAATATTGCCTTGCTCCTGAATTGGAACTAAACAAATCAACTAACAATTTTTAATATGTCTATCTCTGCTAGGCTTTCATCTCCCTAAGATGCATTAGCTTTTTTTTATAAAATTGAAGAAACAAACGGACTTACAGTACACATTGTTGTTCAACTAGCTACCGCAGTGAATGAACACCTACAAGGAACTTTAGGCCAAGATTACAGATGCGTTGTCTCCTTCAACCATCACGATGGAGTGCCTCACAGTCTGTGCTTATACTGACTTTCTATATCCTTTGTACCGAACACAGAAGTCCAATGCTGGTTAGCGGTAGGAATAGGTATTTTTTATAGGATAGGGTGATAAACGAGCACACAGTCCACCTGATGGTAAGTGGTTGCTGTGGCCCATAGAATCTACATCTATCCTCGTTTGCGAATCAAAATGCAGATGCGTTGTCACCCGTGAGGACTAAGATGGAATGGCTCTTTTCTATTAAAAAGGATCTCCGGTTCTCTACACTCACCATACGAAACACAGCAGTATTAAGCTGCTATTTTAGCTGGTATTCTGTGAGTGCGTGGTCCTACCCCGGTCGAGCCGACCCATTAGTGCTACAACTATACTACTAATTTAGCTGCAGTTAACTTTAGGCCAAGATGATTGCAGATGCGATCTCTCCTTCAAGGATCACGTAGGAATGCCTCACAGGCTGTGCTTATACTGACTTTCTATACCCTTTGTACCGAACACACATAGTCCAATGCTGGTTAGCCGTACAAATAGGTAAGAGGGTGGTGGTAAAAAGATAAAACAAAAATGACCTATTTATGGCTATAATTATTGTATGTGATAGAGCCACGCTGCATTTGTATCATGGTGCTAGTACAACTGTGTAGATTTGAACAAGGATGAGCTATACTCTTATAGAATACCAGCACAAATAGCAGCTTAATGCTACTGTGTTTCGTATGGTGATTGTAGCACTAACTAGGCATTCCATCTTAGTCCTCAGGGTTGGCAACAAAGTATTTTGATTCTTGATAGGTACGTGTTTATGGACTATCGGTGAACATTATGCTCGTTTCAAATAAAAATAATATGATTTCATTCTAGAATACCAGCATAAAATAGCAGCTTAACGCTGCTGTGTTTCGTATGGTGAGTGTAGAGAACCGGAGACCCTTTTTACTGGAAAAAAGGCATTCTATCTTAGTCCTCACGGCTGACAACTCATCTGCATTTTCATTCATAATCGAGACGAGACGTAGATGTTTTCTGGGCCACAGCAACTACCTACCATCAGGTGGACTGTGTGCTCGTTTGTCACCCTTATCTTATATAAAAAATAATTATGAATATCTCTGGTAAGATATATCGACGAATACATCTACATTTGATTCATTTCAGTATCCATTTAATTTAAATATGTGCTTTCTTTGTTCTAGGTGAAGGTGATGCTTCGTGTTGGAGCATCGGGCGAAGGTCCATTCACGAGCGGCACACAAACCTTCTCGCTGGACAAACGTAAGAAACAAGTGACGCTATGTGAGACCGCGTCAGCCGTAGCAGCAGCGCCCGAAGACAGAAAAGTAGGCGTCGCGGCGCCCAAAATGTTTGCTTTTGACGCCATTTTCTCGCAAGACGATCCACAGGTGAATGCTTACACTTTTTCATTATCAGCCCCTAAAATTCTACTGCTCGACATAGCTCTCTCAAAGATTTGCTTTGATTGTGGCCTATCTTGTCTGCAAGATTTATGAGCACAATTTCAGACGTCACGGTCCTTTGATACTGTAGCCCGTCGACGATTGGTGGTGACGCTACAATCACATCGTTTACGATTGACGTACTGATAGCGAACGATATAAGATGTCACTATATCTCGCTCTCTATCTGTGTGAGAATATTGGATTTTCTAGCATTTTCCACGATACACAGGACAGGGCATTAATTTGTGTTACGAAGTCAAATTTTACACAATATTAAAATTAAGAAAAATATTTCTCAGGATAGATAAAATTAACTTAAAAGTTCGTGTCTATTTATAATCTGGTACCGAAAATATATTAACTGTTAATAAACCTTATTGACAATTTTATTTTTGCTATGTCGTAAGAGAATCCAGCTCACCATTTGTCGCATTTTATATTTTAAACGCATTTTTTTTTATAGTTACTAAATATTTTCACATCTATGTTATAATGAATTTCTTCAAAGTAACGCTCGATTGTATTAATTACCTTTAAAATATAAGTATAATAATACCGGCGAGACATATACTCAATAGTTCGAAATGTAATAATATAGGATGTTACTTGACATAATAATTATATTTTTGACCTTAACGCAAGCAGAAAATAATTTCCACAATTCCACAATACGCATGAATAAAATAACGATAATAATTTTTTTTTCTAAAGTCAACGCTGTACTCATTACATTTGACATTTCCACGCCCTAGTTACTGGCAAAAAGCAACTCAGACAACAAATCCATTATAAAAATATAAATTAACGTACAGAAAGTCATCGGATATTCAAACAACCATGGCAACTTGGTCGGGCCGGGAGGACGTTTCTTTCAAACCAAGTCCCCGGGGTCCGACGACGAAAAATAAAGCGGATACTTATGTTACAAGGAACTCTGCCTTTCGTTTAACAAACACGTCAGTTTGGAACAGACAAATCCATTCTGTTTCTAAAATTTGGTTAATTTTCTTTATCTAATTTTTGTTGTTATAGCTTTTTGTTTAAGAAAATATTATATTATTAGTATTTTGGATCGCATTTTCTATAACAAAAGAACACAAAGTCCGAACTTAATGCCTTTAGGCACTCTACCAGAATGGTGAGAGTTTCACGTGTAGCAATACAGAAGAAAAACACAATTAATACTTAAAATTACCGTGTAGTGGCGGTGTAAGAATATCCAATATCGTCCCGTATGTATGTGCAACATTTCAATAAAATTACTGACTTCCTAGACGCTACGTTTCCCGCCGGGCCAATAACTTAGGTCTGTTAACCGCACACCTTGATCTATTCCAAAAAGGTCCATTCTATACGGCAGTCAAGTCGTACAACCACTTACCTAACTCTATAAAAGCCCTTCAGGGAAGTAAATTTGATAATAATTTAAAACAACTCCTTCTTGATAAGGCTTAATGTTCTATAAACGAATATTTAGATGATAAATTGGGAATATAACACCAAAAATAAATGTATACCTACCTAGCTGCTATAATATGCAACATTGCAAGTTAAGATAGTTATGATATGTAATATTTTTATATTACATATCAGTACCTGTTATATAATTAATATTCAATGATTATAATATAATTTTACGTGATAGAGCCATGCAGCAGCTATATTAATAGTATAGTTGTAGCACGAATGGGTCGGCTCGCCCGGGGAAGGACCACGCTCTCACAGAATACCAGCGTAAAATAGCAGCTTAATACTGCTGTGTTTCGTATGGTGAGTGTAGAGAAGCGGATATCCTTTTTACTGGAAAAGAGATATTCTATCTAAGTCCTCACAGCTGACTAATGACCCTAATTCTTTAAAAAAAACATTTGTACTGACAGACACACATCTGTTTGTCTGCCAGTCCGAGCTAATCTTCGTCAGTTAAAATTTCTGTCAGACAGACAGACATACATTTAAAAATGGTTGTTTATGTCTTAATATTATGCAAACAAACCCAAGAACTTATTGAAGCCAATTATTTTAATATTACAGACAGATACTTTAATTTTATTTATATGTATTAAAGTAATAAGGTAATTAAAGTAATTTTAAGGGTTTTTTTTCATAGGAGAGGGGGCAAACGAGCATACGGCTCACCTGATGGTAAATTACTACTGCCGACGATGAACAAATGTAACAAGATAGGAATTGCAGGTGCATTGCCGCCTTTTAAAAAGAAGTAAGCTCTTTTCTTGAAGGTCCCTAAGTTGTATCAGTCCGGAAAATCGCCGGTGGTAAGCTATTCCACAGAGAGGTCGTACGCGGAAAAATCTACTAGTGAAAAATACAGTGGTGGACCGCCAAGCATCCACATGGTGTGGATGGTATCGGGAATTTTGCCGCGATATGCGTTCGTGAAATTCGGCAGTTGGCATTAATTAGAACAATTCTTCAGAGCACTCCACGCACTTGCAAAGGGATACAACACCTCTTCGCAGCGCCAGTGAATCGAGCCGACCGGAAAGGACACGGTCGTCGTCAATTCGAGCCGCTCTACGCTGGATGCGTTCAAATCGAAGAAGCTGGCACTGGGGTGTCCCAGCCCAAAAATGAGAACAGTATTCCATGTGAGGCCGAACCCGCGCCCTGTAAAGTTACAGGCGGTGTGCCAGCATGAAATACTGTCCCGCTCTGCTGAGTACGCCAAGCTTTTTAGAGGCCAATTTGGCCTTCTCTTCCAAGTGACCACAAAACTGCACGCCACTCGATATATCGACGCCGAGGATTCCGATACTGGCTGAGGCAACAAGGGGAGTGCCTTGAAACTGAGGAGATACGACAAAGGGGGTTTTTAGCGGTAAACGCGCAAACTTGTGTCTTCTGAGGATTAAACTGGGCTAGATTTAGTCACCCCCAACCCTAGACTTTGTTCAGCAAAGACTCTACTTTAAACACAAGTTTGTTTCGGTATTCGGCGACGTTTTCCCGAGAAATATTGGCACGGCCAGTGTATAGAGCATCACCATACAGTCATAGCAATGAATGTTACCGGTTTGCAACATAATATCATAATATGCAGAAGAAACTGCGTTGGTGATAGCACGCAGCCTTATGGAACACCAGCGTTAATAGGCTTGTAGTTGGAGCATGCATAGAGGTTTAGTTCAGTTAAGTATTTTTTACAAAATTTTTCACATATTCATAACTCGGGCCTGTACCGTAGCAGCTGCTGTCGCGTTTCCCGACACTGAAAATTCATACGCAAAAATTTTTCTACCAGTTGCGAATTTTCATGTTTAAATTGTTAAAACGCCGAGAATATATCGTTCAGAAATCGTTGAATACGCGCCTGTACTTGTATTGCGCTATTTTGTTCGTCCGTTGCACAGAGCATTGAATTTTTCAGAGGCCCCATCTTACGTAATAAAGTTTGCAGCGATACGAAAATTGTATCCAAATCGATCTTATTTAATAGATGAAACCGCATAATATAAATCTATCGCGTTCTGAAAATTGCTATCACATTGTTTAGGACAAACCGATTGTATTTTAAATTATTTAAGTTTTTTTTTATAGAAGTAAGTGGTAAACGAGCAGACAGTCTATCTGATGGTAAGCGGATGCTTTAGTCCATAGACACCTTCAGTCATCCTCGATGAAACGAAAATGTAAATGCGCTTTCAACCCTGAGGGAAATTCCTCGCTACCAGTAAGAAAAATCTATGGTTCTCTACACTCACCACTCGATACACAGCACAAATATGCTGCTATTTTACGAAGTACTCTAAAAGACCATGGTTTATTCACCGCCACGCTGATCAAATTAGATATTTTTTACGTTTATCTATATTATTCGCATCGTTTGCATGGCATAAAGATTAAAGTATCTGACTAAAAAGTAATGAAGAGTTCGATTTTTTTAATAACTTTCACTGAAAATTATCATCACAAGTAATGTTACAGACAATATACGTCCTAATGCTGTGAATAGGCCTCCCCTCATTTCTTGGAAGGTTTTACTGCAGAAAATGTTCGCCGCGCTGCTCCTTTGAGTGGTGGACACATTAATTGTTCACATGTCTTTGAATATTGTTTTTGGTTTCTCATTAGGATACTTCAAAAAGTTGCCAAACATATGCTTCTAAACCATATTTTTGGCAACTTTGGACAACAAATACGAATCTTGTGTAAGTTTTGCTTCCGTCGTCAGTTGGTGGTGTCTCGAGCTATATCGTTAACCCAGTATCACTCCAGCTTACTTACATCATCATCATCATCATCATTACTGCCCTTCACAAGTCCATTGCTGAACATAGGCCTCCCCCAAAGAATGCCACAAAGCACGGTCCTGAGCCACCTGCATCCATCGACTTCCTGCATGTCTTACCAGGTCGTCACTCCATCTCGTGGGGGGAATTACTTACTTGAACCTACCTAAATCATCATCATCATTACAACCCCTCACAAGTCCACTGCTGAACATAGGCCTCACCAAGAAATGTGAAA
Source organism: Parnassius mnemosyne (assembly GCA_963668995.1). Taxonomy (NCBI): domain Eukaryota; kingdom Metazoa; phylum Arthropoda; class Insecta; order Lepidoptera; family Papilionidae; genus Parnassius; species Parnassius mnemosyne. Next base: position 48,949,052 of record CAVLGL010000126.1, read on the forward strand.
AAATACTATTCCGAGTCACCTGTATTAATCGGCTTCCTGCATGTCTTACCAGGTCGTCACTCCATCTAGTCCCACTATACGTAACGGTACAAGGTTGCCACTCCAGAAATTTTCTTCCCATCGGATGTCAGATTCTTCGCACCAATAACGTATTCTATATGATGACCCAACTATATGACCTACTTGTATACTAAGATCAGTGGCACTTAGTTTGAATCTAGCTGGAACCCATATTTATTATCTACATATGGGATACAGCTAGGTTAGGAATTAGATATGATGCGTAGTGTGTACGCCCCTGTGTGTAATATTAATATGTTACAACAACTTTCAATAAATTTATAAAATATAATCGAACCATTCTCGAAATAGATTTCATGCCCATATCACAAATTCTAATTGCCATTATTAGCTTCATAAACGCAACATGGCCGACATAATATACACCGCGAACATGAAACATTCGGAAAACAGCCGAATACAAAACTAATTTGAATTAAGCACTGAGGTAATTACAATGCCTACAAATTAAGCTTTGGTAAGTGGCTAACGCACTCGCTGGGAACCCGGATAAAGGGATTACACAATATTAATGGGATTGTGTGCAGACTGCACGCTCTTTGTCATACGTGGCACAAATAAGACGCGCCGCTTTGTCGTTCTACTGAAGTTCATATGAACAAGTTATTACTAAATACTGAACAGGTAAACGCAAAATGATTTAGCACAATCGATGGCAAAGACCACTAAACTTAAAATCACAAAGATATGGTAAAACATAACACTTGCGAAAGTCCGAAAAAGAAAGAGTGATAATGCAATGATGTCTCTAGAATAGACCCATTTAGTGACAGATTATGGAAATTGTTATCGGTATCTTAGTTGTTGAACGAATCTTTGCATATTCAAAAACGCAGTGACAGCAACCAGCGGTTTATCCTGTAGAGAACTTTAATGAATCAATAGATAATAGGAATATATATAACTGGGAACTTCAGAAACCGAGCATAAGTGTCTCAAGATGACAACGCATCTACATTTTGATCTTAATGAGGATAGACATAGGTATCTATGGGCCACAGCATTAACTTACATCAGGTGGACTGTGTTCGTAATCATTAATTTTATAAAAAATGTAGCGCAGATTCGATATCCTTGCGATGGAAATAATACTCCACATCGAGCTTTGAGCTTGTCACATTTAAATATATTTACCTTCCAACGCTGCCTTAGAGCAAGCAGTTGATGTTGGAAATTACCCGTGTCGTGGTAACTATGGCAAAATATTCCCTATAAAGCAATCTATGGAAGAGGCCTGTTACGGCCCCCATTTGCCCCGACAGAAGTCGATTGGACTAAGGCCCATGAGTAGCCAACTCGACAGGCAACCAGAGGGTTCGGGCCCAAATGGCCTATGGATAATTATTATGTAATGGCTGATAAGCAAACACAAACTTACCGAGTTCCGGAGGTAGGGTCGACCACAAGGTAGCGTCAGGGGGTAAATAGGTGGGTGTAAGTAGTGTGCGAAAGTGTGTAAATGTAACCTGACGTCACCGATGTAATCGGATAGCAGACCCACATACGCTGCTCTGCTCCTCAATGTGCGATCACAGTGGGCGTTCACCTATATGTGAACTCAAGTCTAACGTCACTTAGCACAAAATTATGATCGAAGACGAACGCGATCTCCTCTCGGGTCACAAATGTTTAGCGTTTCAAAAGTCAAGAAAAGCCACGTTGTCACGTAAACGCACGACAAAAACAACGCAATAAGAGGCTGTATTCACGCGACCTAACGATTCGAGCGTAACTTTAAGACTCCTAAAGACACGACCGCCCGGTTGATCGCCCACACGTCAGGCGACAGAGGGTGAGAGGAGAGACGCGCGCGGGAAAGGGGACCAGGCGGTGACAGGTACCATGGGATAAACGTGCCGAGACGAGCGTTTTGAATGCAAGTTTTAAATGTTAAGTTTTGGCCTAAACAGGCCTTTGGGGACTTTTATAGGCTGTAATGAATGGATGGTTGAAAAAAAACTTTCCTGTTCTTTAACAAAAGTATAGAATATCTATTTTGCATAAAAATAATGTTTAATCTATTTATGAGTCATTTTTATATCAAAAATATCGTTATACATTACAATATCTCACAGATAATTCAAATTTCACTCTCTACTCAATATATAATATGAGCAGAGCACTTAGGCGCTGCGCAAACCTAGACTTTATACCTAGACTAATAATTATTTTTGTGAGGGATAGAAGCTACAAATGAATATTTTATTTTCATATAATCAATATGAAATCAGCTACTCCCTGTGCAAACGCAGATACTTTTTGTGTCCAGTTGCTTCCACTTAACACTTACCGATCGCCAATCAAAAAGTGTCCGGTGTCGGTAACTGGAAACTTAGAGTCGTCCATTGAAGACACAAGCAATACAAAGCGAATTTCCTCACAATTATACGGCGCTGACATTGACGTGGTTGACTTACCTGTAAATATTGACGGCGACGACGTACACGTGGACGTGTAATCAACACAACAAGCATAAGTAATGTTTCTTCATCGACATCCGTCGTGAAACTGACGGAAAACATTATGTCGGACGTTCTGGCCATGTAGCACATACGCTGCGGCTATTTTTGTTGCGCTAGAGACGCGGACCTAGTGGAAGTGTGTATAATGATCCTCCAGCACCACGTGAGTAAATATTTTTTCACTCATACTTTTTGGTCTCAAGTAAACATTTTTGGTGTTACGAATATGGAAGTTTTACTAATACGTTTTTAATTTATCCAGAAATATTAATCTATACAATTTTAACGCTTTGTATAAAATGTTTTTTGGAATATGATAAAAAGCTGATATTTATGAAACGGGGTAAAAAGTGCTTTTCAACCGGAGTCTATTGTGCCGCGGCACAAACATTCCCCACCTAACCTTTAATAACCTATATTGTTTTGTTTGATAGAATGAGAACATACAAGAGAAAAACACAAAGGGGAACTACTTCTCAGAATCTTCTACAAAGGGCTGCTGATGCGGTTATTAAGGACGAGCGCAAATTAAAAGCCGTTGCCCGTGAATTAGAAATTTGTCACACAACCCTACTACAGTATGTCAAGAAAATAAAGAGTGGACTTACTCCTACGGTTGGATACAAACCAAGACTGAGTTCATGAGGTTATCTGCAACTAGAGTCACGCTAGGACAGTCCAGAGTTTATCTCTACTCGCTATCGTTCCCAAGCAACTGATAGCATCACCTCTCAAATAGGAAGTAACGATGCAGCATCTTTTTCTCCGGAGTAATTAGACCATTACCTAAAGCACCTCCCAGATTAATTGGAGTTAGTACTCAACGTAAAAGAAAGTCAGCTGTTCTCTAGAACACGCCAGAAAAAAAGCTCTAGCAAAACAGTCTAATAAAAAGAAAAAGAAAGAAAGTATAACCACAGAGAATTGTAAAGGAAATACGAAAAAAACTTGTGGTAAAAGAAATAAACATAAAATGAAGAAGGCCAAGAACCCCGCTAGAAGGAAAGATCTTTAAAAGGATGATGAAAGTGCCGATGAAGAGAATAGTTCAGAGTGGTTCTGCATCCTATGCTGTGACTCTTACTCTAATTCTGCGCCTGGAGAAAAATAGATTGAATGCAGCATATGTAAGAATTGGGCACATTTGCTATGTGTGGATGATGAAGAAAGCTTAACATCTGTATGCCCTAATTGCTGATAATAAGATGATAAGATTAATGGGAGACCGTTTAGTTATTGGGGGATTAATCCTAGTATCATATATATCCACATAGATCCATAATAGATGTCATTTATATTAAATTTAAGTAAAAATTATAATCTAGACGGCTCCGTGGCGCAGTGGCTTAGCAATGAGTTGTTGCGCTGGGGACCGCGGGTTCGAATCCCGCACGGAACAAGTATTTGTGTGGCCTACACATAATTGTTCCGGATCTGGATGTTTGTCCTTGTGCAATTTGTGTTCGTAAGCTGCCTCCACGATACAGGAGAAAATCCTAGTGTGGGGTAACGTTTAAAAAAAAAAGAAGAACAAAAAAAAAGAAGAAGATATTTTCAGTATCAGATAGTTAGATTCTCTCTACTAAATGTAGAGAACCGGAGACTCTTTTTACTGGAAACGAGGCATTCCACCTTAGCCCTCACGGGTGACAACGCATCTGCATTTTGATTCTTAATCGAAGATAGATGTAGATGTCTATGGGCCACAGCAACCACTTACCATCAGGTGGGCTGTGTGTTCGTTTGTCAGCCTTATCCTATAAAAAAAAATACGAAACACAGCAGCGCTAAGCTGCTATTTTACGCTGATATTCTGTGAGAGCGTGCTTCTTCCCCGGTCGAGCCGAGCCCTTCGTGCTACAAATATACTTACTACTTATTAGTAATGCATGATTCTAACACATAAAGATTTGACTAAATAAAAAATAAAAATCGCATTGATGGTGATCTAATATAAATATAGCAATATATCCAGTTCGGTATGAGATTAGTTCCTTAAATATAGTTGTAATATGTAATTGAGAAGAGTAAAAAAATTCAAATTACGACAAATATTGCTTACTAAATGAAACATTTCTGATAAACATGCTTGACATAGGGTTATCCGAAGCATAAATTAAACTGTCATAATTCAAAACTCGAAGAGACTTTATGTGTGATTTTGTGCCTTATGCTCAAATTGTAACTCCAAACACGCATTATACTTATGAGTATACTCGTCCATGTTATCCAGCAATAATTCAGCGGGCAGTGGACACAAGCGGACGTAGGCTTAGGGGCTTACCACGCGCCGCTGCATCTGCCAACGCGCTGCACTGCCTATCTCAATGACTGCTAAATCCACCCAGACATTATACGTTATTGTTTTAACCTTTATGGGAAGTGCTATCGAAATTATTTCGTGTTATTAACTGAATTGCTTCGAACGCGAATAATTTATTAAAAAGTATTCAATTTATTAAGTAATAAATGACGATCAGCAGTAAATATAAAACCTTTACGTATGTATAATGTCATTATCATCTTCATATGGAACCGCTAAACATATTTGCCATAGTTGCCACGGTTGTCAGGCGGGTTGACAACCGGGTTCTTTTAAATATTTTGAGTTGGTATCGGGAAGATGCAGGAATATATCCATCCTTTGTTTCAGATTCCCTCTGCCGCCTCTTACGACACCCACAATACTGCCACCGTGTAGGCAGAGTTACACTGTAATTGAATTCACTAACCTATATCGCGTAAAGAATATTTTGATGAAAATAAAAGTCAAAGCCAAAAAGAATTCAAACAACCAGTCATGATATTTTCCAAAATAAATCATAAAATAATGTTATGGTACATTACATTATGTTTGTATAAATCTTTAAAGTAAATTCATTAATTTAATTAACTTCCTGGACCACGTATCTGAGTATTTTCAATTAAGTAACAAAGAGGTCTCATCAAAACGCTCACTTAAAATTATTTCAATATTTCCTTACAAGCAAGCCGTACCCTACGTAGGGTGTCTACAAATTTTAAAGTAATATATCGACTATGATAAAATGTTTGGATGAGGAGTTTCTTTCTTCCTTGTAACGCAGCATACGCTTATTATAAAGGATATTTAATATATGAAACTATGAAGAAGAAAAAAAATAGTTTAATTTAGAAATGTTTAATTGTGTTATATTATTATTGGAACAAAATCTGTTGTTATTTACCTGATGCACCTGTTATAATCGTTTTCCAAAATCGATTAGAAGTCGAATTTACTATATCCAGAAGAGCTCCTTACCCGGTAATACTTACCTTGTCATTCCAGGCTTTCAGTACAAGACAAATAATTATAATGTTCCTTCTTTAGCAAATTAAATTACTTTCTTTTTATCTTTTTGTAATAGAAATTTCCTTGAATTACTTGCGATAAATTAACATACGCAGCCGTCTATAATGAAGGCACCTGACACAGTCTTATCACAAAACTAGCTGCGCCAGCGACTCCTTTCGCGTGTAATAAGTACTTTTCTTGTGATAAGTGATGATAATTTATTTGAAAGCCTTGTGCTTAAACTACAGTTAAAAAGAGTAGTTCTAATTAAAACCGTACTATAAACGCGGCGCCACAGTCTTCGCGACATATGATATTTGCCGTTAAACTCCATATGTACTATACACTTTAATATGCGTATTTAATATGTGAACTAAAAATTCCACATATTTCCGCGGGATATGTTTCGCATAAAAGTTAAAATTAAAAAGATATGGCCTATATATATTGCTGGTTACAGGCCTCCTCTCATTACTGAGAGGGTTTTAGGGCAAGAAAATGTCCGCCGCGGTGCCCCAATGCGTGTTGGTGAACTTCACATGTCTTCGAAATATTTTTTTTCTTATTTCTCAGGCATACAGATTTGCTCACCTTCGCCACCGAGCACGTGGTAAATCACGCGTAACAGATTCCAATTTAAACCTGAGGCAAATTTAAACTAGTTTTTGTGATAAGGCCGACTAAGTTTACAACAAAGTTCCCGGTCATGTCCTACATCGACCAATAAACTTGTTGCCCCTAAGCGGTTTAATCTTTCAAGCGTACCTTAAGTCCGTTTAATTATCTGGGAATCCTCGCGAAAGAAAACACGACCGAGTCTAGCTTAGTCCAGCTTAGCGCCGAGCACGATGTAAGTTGCAGTTTAGCTTGAATTATTCATTATTATTATCATTATTAGAATTATTTATGTTCACTTTGAGAATTTTACATGAGAATCAGTCGATTTATTGACTTGTTTGAACTTGAAAAGTTATTAATAGTACGTGAAATCATATTATTTAATATTATTATTTATATATTAAAAATAATAATTTCGTATAATTATTGATAATTACATTTTTTGGTATCAACTATTACGAATTTCATATTGAATAGCTCTAAGTAGCTAGTGAGCAAGCAATGTTGTAACTGAGATCAATTAAATAAATTAAACATTTGCATGCTTAATATGAAATCAGCAATGAATTCCTAATAAGGACTAAAACTAAAAAACTACGGTTCAAGGTCAAGATGTGGTCAAGCGTTGCAACTATGACAAATATCCCCAATATGAAACAATCTATGGGGGAGGCCTATGTTCAGCAGTGGACTTTTAATAGGCTGTAACGGTAACGCAAACGAGATGCTTAGGAATCAAACAGAACATATATGGAATAATCTATCATCCAGCCAAAAGAATTCTATGATATATAATTTCCTTTGAACTGAGTAAGTGGCGCAAATATGAGTCTCTGAGAGATGACTACATATTTGTGCCATTTGCTGTAGAGACTATCCGTCCGTGGGGTCCACGTGCGGTGAAGTTCCTAAAGGAACTCCATCCGCGGCTGGTCGTTGCTGCTGGTGATAAGAGGGCTGGTTCTTTCCTCGCTCAAAGGCTAAGTATAGCCATTCAGCGGGGAAACGCAGTCGCGTTCTTGGCACGATACCGCGGGAAGTCGGACTATATGATAATTAATTTTCTAGTTTTAGTTTTTTTTTATTATCATAGTTTTTAATATTGTAGACTTATTTCATTTATTAATTTAATCTAAACTTGAAAAAAAATGGTTAATAATAAATGTACACAGAATAAAAATAAATAACAAAGTTTCAGTCTATAGTTCAGTTACGCCAGCAATTTATAGTGAGACATATTTCCACAACAGATCGTTACTGACCTCTTCACATTTCTGTGAGGGTTATGCAGCAATTAGTTGCTCTAGTGCGTGTTGGACGATTTCAGAAACCACTAGTTTTCTGACGAATGTTTTCTTCACCACCGAGTACGTAGTAAACCATCACTTAAAATTACAACTAGCAACTTCATTGATGCCAACGGGGATCAATGAGGAAGAAGAACGTAGTAAAAATCTCAGCCCTCGCTCTCTAACACGGGCAAGAATAAGAGATTACTCCGTGCACCGTCGTCCGCAGCAGTAACAGTTACGGTAACTGAGAGATCTAACACCACATATGCCGAAGTGATGAAGGTAGCTGAGTCGAAAATCCGGCTGGCGGACCTTGAGATAGAGGGTCTCCGCCAAAAGCGAGTTGTAACCGGAGGTCTCCTGCTAGAAATCACTGGCCCAGACTGTGGCCAAAAGCCAGATAAGCTGGCGGTGACAATGAAGGAGGTCCTTTCAAATCCGAACATTCGAATTGGTATTTTTTTTTAAAGGATAAGGGTGATAAACGAGCACACAGTCCACCTGATGATAAGTGGTTGCTGCGGCCCATAGACATTTACATCTATCCTCTATTACAAATCAAAATGTAGATGCGTTGTCACCCGTGAGGGCTAAGATGGAATGCCTCATTTCCAGTAAAAAGGGCCTCCGGCCACCTGCACTCAGCAAGCGAAACGCAGAGGTAAGCCTCTACTTCACGCTGGTTTTCTGTGAGGTCGTGGTACCACCCCGGTTCGAGCCGGCCCACCCGTGCGAGAGCAAAAGCTGCCGCGTGGCTCTACCACTGTTATATGTATGGGTATATCAAGATCCTTCTAGAAATTTCCATAGAAGAACTTTCTAGAACTATCGACCTAGTTAGTCGGGTCCGGTATGTACACGAACATTCTAGATGTTCAACAGTAGAAGATTCTGGAATTATCCGGAATTCCGGAATTATCTGGAAGTCCCGCGGGTTCTAATCCCATACAGAGCAAGTATTTGTACGGCCCACAAATAACTGTTCCGGGTCTGGATGTTTGTCCTTGTGTAATTTATAACATCAGCTAAAGCCAATGAAAATCCCATCCAAATAGGTTCACAGGCTTTTGCGTGATGCGTGTTCAGACAAACGTTGTGTTAGAGTTTTATTATAGTATAGAATAGAAAGATGCTTACGTACTCTGTAATTTACAGCCAGCTGAACTACCACGACTCTAATAAGTATTAAATAAAACAATTAATAGACTCCGGCGTTACTTTGCGGAAATCCATTACATTAAAGTTGGTAAAAATTACCTTGCTGCTCAACAAAATAAAATGATGTGTCTGTAGTTTGAAGAGTACCTCCCGCGCTCCCTCAATTGCGTGCACTATCCCAGTTACCACTAATCCCAGCACCACTACTCCCAACACCACTATACTAGGAAAGACACATCACCGACGACAATACGACACGTGTTTCGCCTCTACTCGAGGCATCCTCAGGTGAAGTAGACTCAGCGGTGGCTGACCGCTAAGACTTAGCACGTGTCGTATTGTCGTCGGTGGTGTGTAGTGGTGTTGGGAGTAGTGGTTCTGGGATTAGTGGTGATCGTAATCGGGGAAGGTCATTTTTACCAATTTTAATAAATAAAACATCTAATATAAAAATAATAAATGAAGGATACCGATTTGAGCATTGAGGCGAGGATTTCCATGCATATTTATTCAGCATGAAGTAAGCCTGCGACATTCGGTGGAAAAAAAGTTACTTTGAAACATTTTTATTAATAATATAAAAAATTGAGTATTAGAATCTGATTCAATAACATTCCTTTCATATTATCGAAAAATATTATATGGTAATCGCTTAAAAAAACGAGAACTCGACCGTCAAATTTTTTTAACCGGCGATTCAATTATAATTACAGACATTTTATTAATATAAAGTATTTTAATAACATATGAGTAAAAAATGTTAATTGAGTATTTCATGTATACGCATAATTTTTCGGACCATAAATTATTTCAAATAGGATTAATTATCGCGCGTCTAAATCGTGTCTAAAATACAATATTTTGTTCAACCTGGTCTTACGATCCACACAGTGCGTCAAAACATTGCGGTGTAGCACCACGCCGCTATCGCAGTGTATCCTGTGGCCTCACTCCATTACAACTTGTTTCCAGAATTTAAACTCTATAAAATCATCAGATGTTCGTATTTCCTGTTGTTCCAGACGGAGATTTGCTCGAGCGCGCTGACTGATGTCATCCATGCCGTCATCAACGGTACCGACGGTTGCCTCTTCTGCTTCGGACATGCAGGACTAGGTACGCTGGATTGGACAATTTTTTTATAGAAATAAAAAATAAAATATTTACTTATTGCTGCAACTTGCAGAACATCAATTTTACAAACAAAAAAACTTAACAATTATTTTTTTATAGAATGTGGGTGACAAACGAACACACAGTCCACCTGATGGTAAGTGGTTGCTGTGGCCCATAGATATCTCCATCTATCCTCGATTACGAATCAAAATGCAGATGCGTTGTCACCCGTGAGAATTAAGATGGAATATCTCTTTTCCAGTAATAAGGGTTTCCGGTTCTCTACACTCACCACACGAAACACAGCAGCGTGAAGCTGCTATTTTCCGCTGGTATTCTGTGAGAGCGTGGTCCTTCCCTGGTCCAGCCGACCCATTCGTTCTACGACTATACTATTAATATAGCTGCAACATGGATCTATCACATAAATATACAAAAAAAATTGATTGAAGCAGCAAACAGGCTAACAGAGTTACAGAAGCGCTGAAATTCTGTCGAAGTCACACATTATAGATTTATAGAAGTAAGTGTGTCAAGCGAGCACACTGTACACCTCATGGTAATTTGATGCTATGGCTCGTAGACACCTACATCGGTCTTTAATTAAGAATCAAAATAAAACAGCAGTGTCATTCCTTACTACTAGTATCAAACACTTCGTTATCGGTAAAAAGGGTCTCCGGTTCTTGTCACTCGCCATACGAAATGCAGCAATATTATGCTGCATTTTCACGCTGGTGTACTCTGCGAGCGTGGACCTTCTCTGACCTATCGATGATTTTTAACGATATTATGTAACGTATTATATAACATTAAAATCAACTGGGAGAATTAACGTGAGGTGAGCAATGTTTTTACGTATTTTGATTACCTGATACCTGAAAAATGGGCCACTGCCCAAGCTAACAGGTAGGTATGCGATCATAGTACATAATAACACTACTCAATCACATTTCGTTCGTCAGAAAATAAGTGACGTCTGGTGGCCCTGGGATCTTGCGCTACTCAATCACATTTCGTTCGTCAGAAAATAAGTGACGTCTGGTGGCCCTGGGATCTTGCTCTATTACAGTTTCTATAGTAACACATTTCTAACAGACATTTACCTCTCAATCTTTTAATTTAAATAATATTAGCCTTAAGAATTGTGCTAAGTATTAAGACAAGTAACTAGTATAAAAATACGAGTACTAGGTGCATTGTCATCGGAATAGTATTAAAATAAGTAACTACTATAAAAATACTAGTTACTTGTCTTATTACTTAGCACAATGCTTAAGGCTAATATTATTTAAATTGAAAGATTGAATGAAAGATTAAGAGGTTAAAAAACCGACGTCAAAGAACACTTAAGGAAAGGAGGTTCTTAATTATTTTCAGAGATAATTCCTTACAGTGTTGTCCGATTTCAATGATTCTTGTATTGTTCGAAAAGAGATTCCTACAATTGAATCCATGAGAAAAGCGTGATTTATAGGTGAATAACTCTTAACCGCATCGATTTCGGTAATTATTTTCTGTTTTTTTTTTATACGTTGAATTATCTATATTAAATAAGTTTGGTTTCTTTTAAAGTTTTATTAATATCGGCGATGATATGTTTCTTTGTTCTTCATTTTACAATATTGGAGTGACAAACCATCTAACAGTTTATCTTTATTTATATGAGTTAAACGCGGTTAGGACATCTGAAGTCAACTCCATACAAAGAAAGCCACATATTCTACCTGAGGGCCAAAATAAAATGCCACATAGCCAGTAGTAATACTAGCTCCCACACCCTTCAACGTGGGAAACAGCTACAGGTGTCCGTGTATTTCAGTGCTACTTTGTGGCGGAGACAGGCGAGAGAATATTATCAACCTAGACTGACTCCTTCGCAGAAAAAGAGTCTTACCAAAAGTTCAATGACATCTTTACCATCTCTACTACCACAACACTAATTTTGAATATTGTACGTATTCGATTACTAAATCATTTAGTTCACAACTGACTTTATTAATTTCTTGAAGTAATTGACTAACGGTTTCTAATAATATTAAGGTTTAATAAAACTTAAACAACATGCATTAGATCTAAATATCCTATAAATTACTAGGCCATGGTCATGGAATTGTATTGTCATCGGATATAGTATCTGCAATTTTTTTTTAGATCTTACTATCGAAAGTTATCTAAAACTGAATTATAATAAATCCATTACATTGAAACGCGTGTTAAAATGCAATTACATTTACATTGTCACACACAACAGTAGAATTTACGTAGATTTTCTGAACACCAGTTCTATTAAAGAACCGTTGTAGCTCAGGGACTAAGCGCACGCTGTATATTATAGTATACGCGAGCAACTCGCGGGTTCGATCCCGCCAGCGCCAATGAAATTGTTAAATGCTGCCTCACCTAGTATCGGAATCCTTGGCGTCGACATATCGAATAGTGTGCAGTTTCGTGGTCACTTGGAAGGGAAGGCCAAATTGGCCTCTAAAAAGCTTGGCGTGCTCAGCAGAGCGAGACAGTACTTCATACCGGCACATCGCTTGCTACTTTACAAAGCGCAAGTTCGGCCTCACATGGAATACTGTTCTCATCTGTGGGCCGGGGCGCCCCAGTGCCAGCCCCTTCCACTTGACCGCATCCAGCGCAGAGCGGTTCGAATCGTCGACGACCGAGTTCTTTCTGATCGGCTCGATACACTGGCACTGCGTAGAGATGTTACATCTCTTTGCGTATTTTATCGCATCTATCACGGGGAGTGCTCTGAGGAATTGTTCGGACTAATTCCAGCCGCTCAATTTCACCATCGCACATCGCGACAAAACTCGCGTTACCATCCATACCATCTGGATGATTGGCGGTCCACTACTGTGCGATTTAGAAGAAGTTTTCTCCCTCGCACAACTTCCTTGTGGAATCAATTACCACCAGCGAATTTTCCGGACCGATACGACTTAGGAACCTTCAAGAAAAGAGCTTACACCTTTCTAAAGGGCCGGCAACGCATCTGAAATTCCCCTGGTGTTGCGGTTGTTCATGGGCGGCGGTAGTCACTTACCATCAGGTGAGCCGCATGCTCGTTTGCCCCCTCTTCTATAAAAAAAAAATGCAATTTTAAGTGTGGATTTACCACATGCTCGGTGGTGAAGAAAAGCATCGTGAGGAAACTTGAATATCTGAGCAAATAAAAAAAATTTGAAAGATAATGTGATGTTTGCCAATACGCATTGGGTCAATGCGGTGGATCTTTGCCCTAAGCCCCCCTAGAAGTAAGAGGAGGCTTATGTTCAGGAGTGGGACGTATATAGGCTGTAACTTCTCTTTTTATTTCTATTATCTCATACGTTGACGAGATTTTTTTTTTCAAATTGGCCGCAACTATACGATACGGAAACAATGTTACACATGCGTTGTTTGAGTTTTTATATTTTTAAATTTGATTTAAACAATTTTTAGCTTAGAGAGATCTTGAAAAATGTAAAAAAAATATCCCACTAGGTTTCTTGCCAGTTGTTCCTAGAAAAGATGTATTTGCCGAACCAATGTTAAGTTATACATAAGAGTGAGTTCAATAAGTATTATTTACAATCTATTTTTAATTAAAAAAAAAATCTTTTTCTATTTGCTTTTAACACTATTAGTATTTATACTGTGAGCACAAAACAATAAGACGCAAAACATTTTATGGCATTAATCAAAACATTTCGCATTCTGGCATCAGCTAAAATATTCACTCCAGCCCGAACCGTTCCACTATTTACTAGAGCACTACTCGGTGAAAGTTTTCCTCCGACCTCTCCCGGCGGGAGGGAATTTACATTCAAATGGGAAAGAGGCGAGCCGGCTCTTAATTGAAAGTTTGATAAACACCCAGAAGGTGCGAGGCGGTCTCATATATCGCATTTGCGGACTTAACTTCTCTACGGATGCACGTTAAATCATTACAATGCGGGAAAATTGCATTTATTAAAATTGAATTAAAAAAAAGTAGAAAAAAGTTTATGGATTAGAAAAATAGAGCCAACGATGTAAATTTACGTGGTAGAGCCATGCTGCAGCCATAGAAGTATAGTTGTAGCACGAATGGATCGGCTCGACCGGGGAAGGACCACGCTCTCACAGAATACCAGCGTAAAATAGCAGCTTGACACTGCTGTGTTTTGTATGGTGAGTGTAGACAACCGGAGAGCCATTTTACTGGACAAGAGGCATTCCATCTTAGTCCTCACTGGTGACGTACGAATCTGCATTTTGATTCTTTATTGAGGATATGGGTGACAGCAACCAATTACCATCAGGTGGACTGTGTGCTCGTTTGTCATCCTGTCCTTTAAAAAAATTATGGTTCATTGTATTATTACAACCCTTCACAACTCTACTCCCGGTCTTGAACCATCTGCGTCAATTGACTTCCTGCATGTTGTCTTACCATGTCTTTTCCTCATCTAGAAGGGGGTCGTCCTACACTTCGCTTACCTTTGAACTTTTTACCTTTTGGTTCTTTCTTACCTCTTCATTGTCGGTTCTATTGTAGATTCCCGCATTATAAGATTCGATTATAAGAAACATCAATAATTTAAAATTAAAAATTTTGTACAACCGACTTCAATATAAATTATTAAGAATAACTCAAAAACTATTCATCAGAACTTGATCAAATTTATAAGGGACTACATGTGAAGCACCAGCTTTCATATAAAAAAGAATCGTCGAAATCGGTTCACCCAGTAAAAAGTTATGAGGTAACACGCAAAAAAAACATACAGTCGAATTGAATAATGGCTCCTTTTTGAAGTCGGTAGAAAAGACACTTTAACAAGCTGTCCAACAGACAGTGGCGTAACCATCTCCTAAACACGATATTAAACACATATTATTCTAGGGACGAAAACCAGCGTGAAGTATATTATGACATCGACGCAGAATCACCCGAGGCATATTTATCCTATAAAAAAGCAAGTTTTTTTGTAAGATAAGGGTGACAAGCGAGCACACAATCCACTTAATGGTAAGTGATTGCTGTGGCCCATAGACATCTACGTCTATCTTCGTTTGCGAATCAAAATGCAGATGCGTTGTCAACTATGAGGACTAAGATTGAATGCCTCTTTTGCAGTAAAAAGGGTCTCCGGTTTTCTACACTCACCATACGAAACACAACAGCTTTAAGCTGCTATTTTACGCTGGTATTCTGTGAGAGCGTGGTACTTCCCCGGTCGAATAACTTTTAATCCGGTTGAATAATCTGTTCTTCCTTCCTAAAAGAAACTAATCCAATAGAAAACAGTTTATGAGCGAGTAATAAACAAGACGCTTCATTACTGCTCACCACCGGGTAGAATTGATTCGATTTTATTGGGTCGAGCACTGTCCTATTATAAATTGAAAAAGTATAAATGAACATATTCTAGAGTATTTCGGAGTATATTAGATTGAAATTAATAATTTGTCTTCATTATCATATCAAATCAGAATTAAACCCACCCCTATGTAACGAACTTACCTGAACATAATCCGGATTAACTATAACATCATGACGTCAAGCACCTCACCGCCTTACCTAGGCAATAGTCACTTAACATCAGGTGATCCGCATGCTCGTTTGAATCCTGTTATATAAAAAAAAAAGCAGCCCACCTGACTATGGGTGTTATAAAGCACTCAAAACATCGAAAATTAAAAGGATAACATTAATAATTTAAAATTAAAAATTTTGTACAGCCGACTTCAATATAAGTTATTAAGAATAACTGAAATAACTCAAAAACTATTGGTCTGACCTTGATCAAATTCATATGGGACCACACGAGAAGTATCAGCTTTCATATAAAAAAAGAATCATCAAAATCGGTCCACCCAGTAAAAAGTTATGAGGTAACACACATAAAAAAAAACATACGCGTCGAATTGAGTACCGTCTCCTTTTTGGAAGTCGGCAGAAAACATACCGTCACGCCACAGTAATTCATAAAATTTTTAAATTTGTTTATTAAGCATACTGTATATTACTTTCAATTGCATATTTACATATAAAACACAGATATCTTATATAAAAAATATAAAATAAACGCTTTTTTGCCTTAACTTACACTCAACACACTATTGAAAAAGTAACATTTGATAATGCAATAACTTATGTTGGCTAACCCTCTCAATATTGAGAACAAGCTTAATCCCAAACACGTTTATGGCCTTTTTCATTTTGAAAAATAGAGAACGAATGCACGATCTCTTCGCCATTATATCTCAATATAAGCCTTCTCCATAGATCGCTACAAATTCTATCGCGCAAACAAACTTTTTCTATAACTCGTTAAATGAGTTCTGTAATATGCAGTTTCATTGTAAAATAACGATAACAAACGAGCACACAGACCACCTGATGATAAGTAAATGCTGTGGCACATAGGCATCTACATATATACTCGATTAAGAATCTAAATGCAGATGCGTTCTCACTTCTGAGGACCAAGATGCCTTGTTTCCAGTAAAAAGCTTCTCCGGTTCTCTAAACTCACCATGCGCAACACAGCAGCACGAAGCTCCTATTCACGCTGGTATTCTATGAGAGCGTGGTTCATCACCGTTCAAGCCTGGCTCAGCATGGCTACCATGGAAACTAAATTAATAGAATAATATAGTGACTAAATCTATGTTTGCTCGGAAAATGGAACAAGCCGGTAATATCAAATTGTTAGTCAGCCAGCTTGCATATACAAAAGTATATATTTTAACTTCTGTTAACCAAATTTCTGCTATTAATAGTTAATATAGTCAGGTGCGACTTCTCAGCCGACGTTGTAAAACTTACCTCCCACTACGAGGATTACGGTTTTAAATGCAAATGGAATGAGAGCTCTTCCTAAATGAAAGTTCCGAAGCGTGCGCGGTTGAAATTTTGCCGAAACCGGGCTTAGTGCATCATCCCGCTTATTTTGTGGATCGAGGAACCAACTGAGTGAATAATTCGTACCTCGATTTAATTATCTTAGCGCTTCCCACGTTAATATAAGCCAAACAATAACAATCTGTTCACGCCAGATATATACGAACGAGAATATTCTTTGATTTAGGCAGATTAAAAACGCACATGTAGCAATCACACTTTCTCATCTTATATCATTGGCTTTTACCGGAATATAGAAAAAAAATCACCTTAATCTTAAATGTTTGTAGAAAGCTTACCGTGAAATAGCGTTGTAAGAATATCCACTACCCCATATCATCCTGTGGGCATCGTAAGAAGCGATAAAGGGAAACAAATCAGGAGATGGGCAGCAGCGTCTTCCTCATAATGAACCTATACAAATAAATAAAATTGAAGTGTCTGTTTGTAATGTCAAAATAATAGCTTTTTACGAAATACATTTATTTATTTATTTCCAACTATACAATTATCATTACAGGTTTATCACCTAATGCGATAATGTAGACAACTATTTTTTTTACAAAGTATAATTACAATTACACAACTTTTATATTGATCATATGTACTTATTTCTATAACAAACACCATATTTATGTCACAGTAGGACCATAACTTATTTCAAAGAGAGCTCTCGCTATGAACCCATCCAGAGTACAACAAAATAGATCAATGTCTTCTGCTATACGGTTGAGGATATGGAGTGCGCGCCTAAACGGCGCCTCATTCACCAACTTAGTGCGGCCGCGCGGCACAGGCAGCAGCCGCGGCCGCCGCGGCCGCCATACGTATCTGTCCGGAACACACATGCGCACTTGTTGCAATACGTCTGGATTGTGAATTTTTCCCCTCATCACCTTAAAGATATATAAGACTAGCGCTAAATTCCTTCTAGCTTTTAGCTCGTAGTATCCTACCATACCTAAGGTGAATAAGGTAGGATACTTATTTGGGTAAAATTGGTATACTCCATACATTTTTTTATATAAATATCTAATAAATATATTCTGCACTCTCTCCAACATGATACTATATTTAGTTTCATGTGGAGACCAGATGACTGCGTTGAACTCTAATTGGTTCCTCACTAAAGAGTTATACAGTGCTGTAATTGCCTTAATATTAGTCAAGTCCCTAGCTACCCGAAGCACGAATCCTAAATTTCTGTAGGCTTTTTTACAGATTTTGGTTATATACTCTCGAAATTCTAGTTTAAAGGAGAAATTTACCCCTAAATCTCTTACTTCTGACACTTTCGCTATTGGTACCCCGTTAATTTGGTACTGGTACATAACTGGTGATAGTGCACGGCTGAAAGTCATAGTTATGCACTTCGAGACGTTAAACTGCAAATTATTATGTTTGCTCCAGGTTACCACCCTATCTATATCTTGTTGTAACTTTTGGCAATCCACTCTGTTCCTAACAGCAAGGTACAGTTTCAAATCATCTGCAAATAGAATGCAATGAGCATCCTTGACAACTGTCGGAAGGTCATTTATCATTAAAATGAATTCCAACGGACCTAGGTTGCTGCCCTGACTCACTCCGGACCTAGTAAAATAATATTCTGACCTATGCCCCGCATATTCTACATACTGCTGTCTGTCCCGCATGTAGCTAGCAAAAAAGGTTAGTAAATGGGGAGTAAAACCTAAAGCTGCCAGTTTTGTGAGCAGTATATCATTATCCACTAGGTCGAAAGCTTTTTTGTAGTCAAAAAAAGAACACATGAAAGTATATACGGTACGTATAACAAAAAAGACATTTTAAAATTTTTGTCTGTCTGTCTGTTTGTTCCGGCTAATCTCCGAAACGGCTAGACCGATTTCGACGGGACTTTCACTGGCAGATAGCTGATGTCATAAGGAGTAACTTAAGCTACTTGTATTTTAGAAAAAAAAATTAGGGTTCCGCGCAACATAATTAAAACCCTAAATTACACGCGTGCGAAGTTGCGGGGTACAGCTAGTATATAAATAAAAAACTGCGGTTGCGAACCCGCTTTCCGCGTGGCACTACCCCCTAATGAGGGTATCTATGGGGAGACCTATTTTCAACAGGTAACGGTAACGATACCGGTAGCAGTTGCTGTACCATATATCACGTACTGTGGATGCTGCTTACCGTCACCAATCTGAATGTTCTAAATCTGGCTGTTATACAAAATAAGCTACAGGATCCTCAGGGAAATTCCAAAAATCGCCTCTTACCACACCAAACGTGACGTATTTGCTTACGCCACAACCAAGGCAAGCAATAAGGCTGACTATGACGGCTCCGTGGCGCAGTGGCTTAGTAATGTGTTATTGCGCTGGGGGCCGCAAGTTCGAATCTCGCACAGAACAAGTATTTGTACCCTACAAATAATTGTTCCGGGTCTGGATGTTTGTCCTCGTGCAATTTATGTTTGTAAACTGCCTCCACGATACAGGAGAAAATCCTAGTGTAATGGGTAATGTTTTTTTAAAGAGATAAAAAAAATAAAAAAATAAACCTCTCTCACCTGACGAATTTTTTTGCTATAGTAATATACGATCAAAAGTATTCTGAACACTGAGCGAAATGTTATTTCAAATGTCGTGGATTCCAATAAAATAAAAATAAATGATATAACGAAAGTTTTTTTTTTATAGAATAGGGGGCAAACGAGCATGCGGCTCACCTGATGGTAAGTGACTACCGCCGCCCATTAACAACCGGCCTTTTAGAAAGGTGTAAGCTCTTTTCTTGAAGGTTCCTAAGTCGTATCGGTTCGGAAAATTCGCTGGTGGTAATTGATTCCACAAAGAAGTTGTGCGAGGGAGAAAACTTCTTCTAAATCGCACAGTGGTGGACCGCCAATCATCCAGATGGTATGGATGGATACGCGAGTTTTGTCGCGATGTACGATAGTGAAATTGAGCGGCTGGAATTAGTCCGAACAATTCCTCAGAGCACTCCCCGATAAAATACGCAAAGAGATGCAACATCTCTACGCAGTGCTAGTGTATCGAGCCGATCGGAAAGAAGTCGGTCGTCGACGATTCGAATTGCTCTGCGCTGGATGCGGTCAAGTGGAAGGAGCTGGCACTGGGGTGCCCCGGCCCAGAGATGAGAACAGTATTCCATGTGGGGCCGAACTTGCGCTTTGTAAAGTTGCAAGCGATGTGCCGGCATGAAATACTGTCTCGCTCTGCTGAGCACGCCAATCTTCTTAGGGGCCAATTTGGCCTTCCCTTCCAAGTGACCACGAAACTGCACGCTATTCGATATGTCGACGCCAAGGATTCCGATACTGGCTGAGGCAGCCAGGGGAGTGCCTTGAAACTGAGGAGATACGACAAAGGGGTTCTTTTTAGCGGTAAACGCGCAAACTTGTGTCTTCTGAGGATTAAACTGGACTAGATTTAGTCGCCCCCAATCCGAGACTTTGTTCAGCAAAGACTCGACTTCAGACACAAGTTTGTTCCGGTACTCAGCGACGTTTTCCCGAGAAATATTGGCACGGCCGGTGTATAGAACATCACCAGTGCTGTCGTCTGCATAGCAATGAATGCTACCAGTTAGCAACATATCATTGATATGCAGGAGAAACAGCGTTGGTGATAGCACGCAGCCTTGTGGAACACCAGCGTTGATAGGCTTGAAATCAGAGCATGCACCGTCTACTACGACCTTGATGCTCCGATCAGTAAGGAAACTGGTGATCCATTTGTACAATTTCTCGGGAAGCCCATAGGAAGGAAGCTTCGAAAGAAGCATCTTGTGCCAGACCCGATCGAAGGCCTTCGCTATGTCCAAACTAACGGCCAATGCCTCCCCCTTGGACTCTACTGCCTCCGCCCATCTATGAGTTAAGTAAACTAGAAGATCACCTGCTGATCGACCCCGACGAAACCCGAAGACGGTCACTGATCAGCTGGTGATCCTCAAGGTACCTCATGAGCTGGCAGTTTATTATGGACTCCATTATTTTGGAGAACAAGGAAGTGATGGCGATAGGCCTGTAGTTGGACGGGTCTGAGCGGTCGCCTTTTTTGGGGATCGAGTGGACCAAAGCTGTCTTCCATGAATTCGGGACTACGCCTTGGGAATAGGAGTACCGGAAAAGACGCGTTAAAACCGGTGCCAACTCCGGAGCACACGTCTTCAGCACAATGGGAGGGACTCCATCGGGCCCACTCGACTTGCTGACGTCCAGGGAGAAGAGTGCTTTGCGAACCGAGCGCTGTGTAAATCGCACATTCGGTATGGAGCACTCACATCGCGGGATGGTCGGCGGTGTGTTCCCCCCGTCATCTAGAGTCGAGTTAGACGCAAAAAGAGAGCACAACAGATCGGCTTTCTCTTTTGCGGCATGGGCCAGTGAGTTGTCCTCTCTGTGCAGAGATGGAAGGGATGGCTGACAGAAGTTCCCTTGGACAGCCTTGGCGAGAGAACAGAATGCACGGGTTCCCGAAGGAAGGCGAACTAGCTTCTCGCCAATTCTGCCGATGTGCTCAGACCTTGCCTTGGCAATGACGCTTTTGAAGGACCTGGAGGTGGAATTATACTTCTTTTTAAGTGCGCTGGTGTTTAAATCCCGAGACGTTGATGCGTCAGCCCAGGCCCGGTAGCACTCCTGCTTATAGCGTGATGCTATTTTACAGGAGCGACCAAACCATGGCTGGGATCTGCCTCCGATGGGCACCACAGAGGATGGAATAAAAAGTTCCATACCCTGAAGTACCACATCAGCAACAGAATCGGCAACAACGCTGGAATCTTCCGGCGAGAAGCAAACCCGCCCCCAAGGGTAGGATGCAAAAAAAGACCGCATCCCGTCCCAATCAGCTGACCTATAGTGCCAAACACGGCGGCAAGCTGCAGATCGCAACTGCGATTGGAGCGTGAGTGGCACCGTGCTCCGGATCAGACAATGGTCCGAAGAGCCCAGAGGGGCATCGACGGTGACCTGATATCCGTCCGGATGAGAGGTCAGCAGAAGGTCCAACAGGGAAGGTACATGGTCTTCCACATCTGGGATCCGCGTAGGCGAAGTAACCAGTTGTGTTAGACCATATGGCAAAGCAAAGTCGTAGACAGATCTACCCGCATGATCGGTTAAACGAGAACCAAGCCATTCAGCGTGGTGGGCGTTGAAATCACCGAGTATCACGATCTCTGCGGATGGGACCTGTTGTAGCACGGAGTCTGCAGCCATTTGGACGTGGTCGATGAGTCGGTCTGTGGCATTACCGCTATGGAACCTATAGAGGCACCCGTAGACGCGGGGATGGTCGTCGCTGTCTACGCGCAACCATAGGATGGACAGGTCCGTACCTTCAAGACTGCCGAGGCGTCGAAAACAGATGTCCTCTCTGACGTATACACAAACTCCAGCCCGGGGCACAAAGGAGTGTTCCAATTTGTATCCCGGGTAGGAAAGATATGAAGTATCAGCCGGAGAGGACACCTGAGTCTCGGTTAAAAAGAGCAAGGCCGGCTTCGCCGTCTCTAGATGGTAATGGACAGCGTTAAGGTTGGAATGAAGTCCCCTGATGTTGCAAAAATTCACGGATAGCGTGACAGGGGTCGCCTTGGTTGTATTGCTCCGCTTGCCCCGAGCAGCATTAGTCGCGAGCGGAATTTTGCCCCCCCCCCCCAGAATACGCGGGGCAGCCTGAGCACCCACGCTCAGGAGTGAAGTAGTTTAGTCGTGGATGCTCAGCGAGGGATTCTCCAGGGGTGCTGGTACCCTCCTGGGGTAGTCTTTTATTTAATTCCACTACCATGTTGATGAGGGGGGGGGGGGAATTGGGCCTCCAGCCACCTGCACTCACCAAGCGCAACGCAGAGGTAAACCTCTACTTCACGCTGGTATTCTGTGAGGTCGTGGTACCACCCCGGTACGAGCTGGCCCATCCGTGCGACAGCAAAAGCTACCGCTTGGCTCTACCACTGTAAATTATTTAGTTATTTCTTTTATAATTTATATTAACTTATTTTTATATTCATTATATCCCCACCTTCTTAAAATCTTTCTTGATAGTTTACTCTACCTACCTCTTGATGGTTGATCTCTAGTGAGATATTTAGCGAGAGTGTGGAATTTACAGCGATTGCTTAGTCTTTGAGTTATCAATGTTCTTACCAGGGTTCTAAATATATTAAATATATCAATTTTTTTCTGTATGTAGGCAAGTCGTACACAATGCTGGGGCGACCAGACTCAGCTGGGACGCTGGGAGCCGTACCCTGCGCCATCACTTGGCTTTTTCGTGGCATAGCAGAGCAGCGGCACAAATGCGGCACCCGGTTCTCTGTCAGGGTCTCCGCAGTGGAACTGTGCACAAATACCAACCAGATACGAGATCTTCTAGCACCTTATCAGAACGGTAACTTAAAAAAAAATATCAAATTAGATTAAGTGTATACTAGCAAGCTATAAAATAGCATACAATAATATTTTTTTATAAGATAAGGGTGACAAGCGAGCACACAATTCACCTGATTGTACGTGGTTGCTATAGCTCATAGGATATCCACATCAATCCTCGTTTGCGAATAAAATACAGATGCGTTGTCAGCCGTGAGGAATAAGATAAAATGGCTCTTTTCTAGTTAAAAGGGTCTCCGGTAATACAATAATATAATGCCTTCCAAACCGATTTGCAAAATAGGTCCACATAAGGGTTTGTTGGGTATCAAGCTTCACTTGTGCTGGTGGAATTCTTGACTAAAAAAAGAACTTCAATATGTAGACTGTGTAGGTAGGTAGGAGCCGGGGAGTATCATAGGCAGTGACGTCAGGAACTGGGTTACATATTACTGATTACAGAAGACTGAATTTTGGTCACGGACAATCATAACGGAGACTAGCAATCTGTGCAGGATCAGATTATAGAGCACGAATGTGTATGCAAGCACAAGTGCACTCTTTTCCCTCACTCTCCCATAGAGGACAATCCGACACGAACGTGCTTTCTGAGTATCATAATTGTTTCTTCATCGTCAGCCGTAAAACGTCGTGTTTTATGACTTATGATTTTAATTTCTGTGAATAGTGCCACTTTCACTTAATCGTTGATAGGTAGCTCCGAAGACAGAAACGTGGGGAAGCCGGCGATCAGGAAATCGACGTTGATATTCTCTACGAGCCCCAGCAGCGTTGCACTCAGCAAAACCATAACAGTACCTTATATCGGCATATTCTTTATCAGAATATGACCCCAATTTAACTTCAACGCGCAAAAACTGTAACAATGAACAGTTAATAACATATAACGGTAACAGCAATAATAACAATAACGATAACGACTGAAAACAATAACAAATGAATTAACGCTTTGAGAGTTTATTAGAAGGAAGTTTAAACACGTGCTTGCGCAGCGATAGTCGAAACTAACTAACGAGCGTCGCTACGACTCAATTTAAAATGGCCGTCTGCTTTCTGAATAGTTGTCAACAACCAATCAGACGCCAAGTGACTAAAAGTTCAATTTCAAGTTCGTTCCTAAGACCAATCATTCTTTGATATTCTGCTGTTTTCTACCTGCGTTAAGTAAAAGACCCTTTTTATTATTATTATTATTCATTAACTTCACCGGGATATTATTACCTTTATGGATAGCTAATTAAATGGACATGTTTTTTAAAATATTTGTATGTCTCATGTTATAGTGATTTTTTAAAATATTTTTTATTCTGAATACTTTTTGTACTTTTTATGATAAGAGAAGCGAATACAGCTTGGTTGAAGCTTCAAAAAAATAAATTTACTTCTAAGAAAGCATACAAAAAAGGTTTTATTTTTATTTTGAATTTAATACGAAATTCTGGGTGATTATTGAAAAATCTTTAAAATCCGCAAATACCTATTCATTTTCGGCCATACATATGGGAGTCAAATTTGTAGCATTTTGACTCCCCTATCACGCCCTGCCAGGAAGTTGTCGAGTTCCCAGTAACCCTGTATAAGTACAGCACAGTTAGGCGAGAAATACTCGTAACAGAATAAATGCCCAAAATAGTTTTCATTAGCAAAGTCCGATGACCAACTGTTAAACTCTGGTAGTCTATCGAAAAATGTATTTCTCCTGCTGATACCTCGTTTAGAAAACGTACACGTGTCGTTTTGTCGACGATGGTGGTCCAGTATAGCTTAAAGTCGTATTGGAGAAGTGGCGTAGGCTTGTCACACTACATTCTTATAATATAATATTATATATTGTAAGAATAAGGGGTGATTATACAGGGTTATTTTTCAAAGCGTAGCCAAAATTTATACTTAAGTTCAAATATACTCCTATAAATATTGATATACCGTAAGTGCAGTTTTTGAAAATACGAGTAAATAATGCCTCTACTTTTATTTGAAATTATCCTAAATTGAATGTGATTTATGGACAACAACTACGCGTAGGCGCGGTCCTCTGTATTCGGTTCAATTCACAGCATTTTTGCCGGCAGAACGACCCTTATGAATGTGCGCGTGCGTAGTAAAACAGTGGGCGTAAGATATTTATGATTGACAATCAGTTAAAATAATGCATTACCACGCATTTTTAATTTAAAAGATTACAAGGACAGAATGTTTGAGTTTTTTTAATCATATTTTCGCCATTCGCCTATATTGAACAAATTGCGAATTTGGCCGTATATTGCAAAGTAACCCTGTGTATAGGCTATAATGACAATGATTTATGTGTATGAATAAATATGGTAATGTAAATTACAAATTAGGCTCCGAGACATATTTTGTCAAAATTTCAATCATAATTAGATACAAATTATGATATGAAATAATGTATACTAGCTATATTTATAACGCTAAACTTCCAATAATAGACTATTGTGTTCAATTAAATTCAACAAATTTAATTATATTTTAAATCTTTATGCTAATTGAATTATGCTATTATTCTCTTATTAATATTATGCTGTTATTTTGTTCACAGATACGGAACAATCACCGGGTGTATATCTTCGCGATGACCCACTATTCGGCACTCATTTACAAAACCAATCAGAACTGCGCGTGCACAGCGCTGAAAAAGCTGCATTCTATTTAGATGCAGCATTAGCCACGCGAGGAGCTAAAGAAGAAGGAAAAGATAGCCATCTCTTGTACACTCTACATGTTTATCAATACAGCATTGGAGGAAAAGGTGCTGGTACGTAAAATAATTCTATAGCTACAGTAAATTATTACTTCTATAAAATATATATAAACAACAATTAATTTTAATGTTAATGAAACATCAATTATTCGTATTGATCAGGACTTAGACATATTTTGTAAATTTCAGGTGCAATTATAAAAATTTTAATAAAGGTCACACAATTTTCATTTTATTTTCAGTTGCTGGAGGCCGAAGCCGCTTACATCTCATTGACTTGGGCAACTCTGAACGAGGAAAAGCTAATGGAGGAATTCCCTTATCAGGCTTAGGGAATATTCTACTAGCGATTTTTAACGGTCAACGCCATTTACCATATCGTGACCATAACCTAACGCATGTCCTTAAAGAGTGCCTTGGTTCCTTAACGTGTCATACCGCAATGATTGTTCATGTGTCACCAAATGTGCAAAACTATTCCGACACTCTCACAACCCTCCAGTTAGCATCACGAATACATAGACTGCGACGGAGAAAAATTAAATATTCATCTAATAACAACGCTGGGTCTGGTGGAAGTTCTGGTGAAGATGCTTCTAAACCAAGCAGTAGTGAACCAGATCCTTCGAGCAGTGATTTATCCGCAGATACAGTTATTTACATAGGCCCAATGGATGATGCAACTGACGGAGAACATCCTCCTGTTTATATACCACACATAAACTCGGGGGATAATAGATGCGTTTTAAGTAAAGCATTACGGGGGTCTGCAGCTGAACAAAAACATAAATCAACATTATCAAAAGTTGTAGAGGAAAAAAGTCCGATTCACAAGTTACATTCTTCACCAAAGTCATCTCCCATAAAAAGTTTAGTTCAGCCAACTAACCAAACTCCGAAATCATCTCCTGTACATTCAGTTACTTCAAAAAACACGCCTATAAAGAAAACCTGTATAAAATCCTTTTCAGAAGAGGGTAAGAATACAAGTGATGAACATTGGATTGATGGCCCGAGGATATCAAAATCCCGTTTAGTCGAGGCTCGACATATTATACAAGAAACACAAGTTAAAAAACGTGAAACATGGATCGATGGACCTATGCAAGAAAGCAAATCACCTTTGCAATTTGACTCTGTGCCCGTTCAATCTAACACAATTCCTCTGCAAGTTGGTGTTTTAAGCTCACATGGAAACGAAAGCTTAGGGTATGGATATATGGACAATCATAAGAAAAATATGATAAGGAAGTGGGTTGAGAATCAAACTTCGCAAATACATAAATCTAGACATAACTCCCCTAGCCACAAAATTCAACCTGGTCACAGAGACCCTGGTCTTAGAATATCAGATGACTCCGAAGCATCTCATAAAATGGAATTATTGAAAGATACATCCAGGCGCATACATGTAGAAGAATCAACTATAAGAACAGGGTTAAAGGCAGGATCTAAAGGAATGGCAATAGAAGAGGAAAATATCGGCCCCCCATATACTGATCACATGTCAAGAAGATCAAGTAGTTCAAAATCAGCAGTTAAAAATGACCCAGATGACGATGATGACAGTGAAGAGATGGCAGAAATACCTCCTGCACTTCCATTAATGCAGCCTAGTAGCTTAAGTAGCAGAGAAGTGTCAATGGAGAGCTTAGATTCAAAATATAAGGAAAGGTTAAGAATGGACGATGAAATAATTTCTAATCGTAGTAGAGAAATTGAACAACATAATATGAAAATACATAACGACGATGATGATGAAATGTTGGAGATAATTGAAGTTGAAGAACCATTAGAACCAGTTCCAATGCAGGATAGTTGTCTGCAAGTAACCGAAGAAGATATTGCATTTTGTATGGGCTTTTCAGAAAATCCATTTTCTAAAATGGACCAGGAAGATTACGAAAATCATCCTCTGAGAATTCTTAGTCAAGAAAATCTTACGGTAGCTTCAACATTCACAGATACGCTGTCAATATATAGTGAAGTAGAGAGACAAATTAGAAATGAATCATATCTTAGACAATTGGGATTTTATGCTGAAAACTTTAGTAATGAACAACCGTTGGGTGATATTAACCCTCACGAAAGCTTACAATCATCTCGATCAAGAGTAGATGATATACTAGGGTTGACAGAATTATATAGCTCACGTAGAATATTAGATGAAAATGATGTTCCTAATTCTAGAATTGCTCCACAATTTCAATCATTATCTTTATGCAACGTTCGAGATACCGAAGAATATCATGGGGACGGATCTGTATATAGTGAACCTGCTTATCGACCTAGTGAAAAAATATGTAATAATTGCAAACGTTCTATGTCAAGACCCGGAAGTGCTGTAGATGATTGTGCATATCAAGATTTAGATGTAACACACAACGACTATGGCCCATTCGAACGGTACCGAGGGAATGATATCACAGATGCTAGAATCGCTTCGTTAAGACATCCAGATGGAGCGTCCGATCCTAATTTAAGAGAAGAAAAACGTGTCCCTGGAAATGGAGCACCGTCAAATACATTTCGAGATTTGAAATCTAATTTACATCTCGAAGTTACGGCGCCAGTAGTCACAACAGAACCACGTACAGAAAAAAGTGATAAAGGTGATAAAGTTGTTGCTAGAGTAGTTGCGAGTTCAAAGCCCGATGGCTATGATAGTGGACATGAATCAACACCAAGAACGGGGAAACATAGTCCTGCGGCAACGTCGAGACGAGCTGAATCGGGCTATGACTCAGTACCTAGGGATTCTGATGCATCTTCCCTCGACTCCTATCCGACACGTCGCACGGCCGTAGCTCGAGCGCATGCAAAGAAACATACAACAGCGAAATATAAACAGCACAGCGACCGTTCTTTCTGTTCCTGGCTGAGAAATCCATTTACATGTAAATACGCTGACACAGATCCAGAAATAAGTGATTTTTAACCATCGAAAATATGAATTTTGAAAAAGTACAGAGTTTGTTCAAATTCTAAATAGTTTATATCATTAAGCTACGTTACCGAATTTAATCTGGAGACTGCTTTTGTACTCTAGATGTACTCGTATTTATACAACAAAGGCTTGGCACCAATCCAATGAGGTTACCACTGTATTTTTCTAATTCTGGCGAAAGCTCTTATTTCCGTGCTCTTAATTTAAGTATAATAATATAAAATAGACGTCTGTGGACTAATTTGTAAATAATACCCAGACGTGTCCTTTACTAATGCCTTTTGGCAGTTAATTTTGCTCATTTTGTACTTTTATAATCCTGTACTCATCTTTTGTGTAAATTAATCCATTAAAATAGCTTTCTTGTTAACTATATAACAAAATCAGTATAAAGAGTCTTCCTCTGTCTTCCCCAGTCACTGACTTCAAATCAAAAAAGCTATGCAGTATTCTCTGTTTTCGCACTGGCATTAACCTCATCGCCGTACATCTTTTGTTGCAACCACTTAGAAATTATCTGCGAATAACCAAATATTACGAAAAGATTATTGTTATCTAAATAGTATTATCTATACCAACATTACTATTTTTTGTTTACTAAATTATTCATTAAATATAAATATATAAGGAGACAGGTCCTGCCAAAATCTGCATCAGATTTTAGGTTATATTTTTCTCTATATCCAAAATCTGTATTATAATTTTTTTTAATGTGGTTGCAACAATAGGTGATATTTTATACATATATGTTTTAGGGATAATACTGTTGTGTCATTGGCCATGTTCTTTATAGCTTTAATAATCGAAAATTGTAACTGATATCGTTCAATATTTAAAAATCGGCGTGTCTGTTTGTACATAGCTCGATTGCAATCACTATGGCTTTATCGAATGTTGATAAACTTAGTTATCGCTTTATATTGTCAATGTTTTGTTATTATACCATTATAATATTATAAATATATATCCTAAATTCTACTATGCGTTCGTATTAGTTTAAAATAAATTGTTCTATCGTAAATGTAATTTTATTTTATTCCCGAAATGATTTTTTCAGAAATCATTTGAAAGTAAAACTGATTTCATATGATCGTACTAACCTTAATTCTAGTTAAATGGTGATATTCTTCTCATCAATTTTGATCACTTTATTAAATATTATTAGTAGTTATCAAATGCGCAACATCTTGAATAACCGATAACCGGTGTGGAATAAAAGTATAGGTCTGCCGCCCACTAGATGGAGTGACAACCTATTAAGTAATACACGAAGTCAACTGATGCTGGTGTCTCAGGACCGTACTCTGCGGCATTCCTTGGAAGAAATTATTATTATTCAGCAGTTAACTTGTCAACGGCTGTTACATTGTAATAAGGCCTCCTTCACTGCTTTCATTAGTGGACTTATATATTTATGCTGTAATGATGCAAAGTGTATCAGATTTCCAAAAGTGTACGCACAAACACGAAGGCAATTACTCGCCCTAAAAAGCAACCAGATTGATCACCAGACATTGACAAAATGTGTTATTGCACAGTGTTTATTAGGATTCTAATTCAAGACTGGTATGATATGCTTTAAAGAAATTTCAAATTAATCAACCTGATATTCCCTACAATCACAGATACACATGAAATCTATATAATTAATACGTGAAGGGAAATCTTTGTACCCCTTTTTAAGCATATTGTACGAACGGAGAAGTGTGAGATTTGGTATAGTTAAATTTTGTATGGTGGAGTGCAGAAAGCTAAAATTTATATCTGATACTAGCTGGCCCGGCAGCTATTCTGCTCATAGTGGTTGGTGGCGCAATGAATTTCATTTTCACACACACACACACACACACACACTTTTCTATAGATTAATTATACGTATAGCTAAATTCTCTTTAGGACTATATGACAACAAACTTAAAAAAAGGAGAACCATAACCCCTATTTTTACTCTCCCGTAAGCGGTTAAAAAGTGGCCTATATCTTAAACACGGTCATCTACTGCCTACATACAAAATTTCACCGAAATTCGTCCGGAAATTTTTGCGTGAATCGTGAACACACAATTTTTCTACAGATTTATTATACGTATAGAAGATGTTTTACAGATACATTGAAATAAATAAAACATACATTTCGTATGTTCAAAGTACCAATATCAATCGTTTTTTTATATTGCCGCTTGGACATTTTATGTAGTTTGTTGACGTTTATACATACTGTCAATATCGTTTTTATACAATACGGTTGATAAACGGGCACACAGTCCACCTTATGTGGATGCTGTGACCCATAGACATCTACATGTATCCTCAATTAAGAATAAAAATATAGATGCGTTGTCACCAGTTTCAAGTAAAAAGGGTCTCCAGATACCTACACTCACCATACGAAACACAGCAGCATTAGGTAGCTAGTTTACGCTGGTATTCTGTGAGAGCGTGGTCCTATCCCGTTCGAGCCGATCCATTCATGCTGATTAACCCTTACGAATGTGTGCGTGAGCAGTAAAATCAGTTAAAGTAATGCATCACCATGCATTTTCAATTTAAAAGATAATAATTTAAAATTTAAAATTTTGTACTGCCGACTTCAATATAATTTATTAAGAATAACTCAAAAACTATTGCTCTGACCTTGATAAAATTCATATGGGACCACACGAGAAGTACCAGCTTTCAAATAAAAAAAGAATCATTGAAATCGGTTCACCCAGTAAAAAGTTATGAGGTAACACACATAAAAAAACATACAGTCGAATTGAGTACCGTCTCCTTTTTGGAAGTCGGCAGAAGAGGACAGGATGTTTGAGTTTTTTTTTAATTAATTTTTCTTCACCATTTGCCTATATTACTTATTCTGTACCTTCTCTGCAAATTTGGTTGTTGCAAAATAACCTTGTATATTTCATACTCTGTCTATGTATGTGTAGATTTTGTAGCCTAATTGCACAACCACTTCACTCTTCGATATACTAACAGTCATTCGAATACCGCAAAAGAGAATGAAGCATCGCCCAAGTCCATTCTAGTCCCTTTGGCGCTGCGGTAAAGCAGGTTAGGTGCTTTCTCTTATAAACCGCCACGGGGCAAGAAATTAAATTCCCAAACAGTAAACGTATAAAAGACAATAATTCAAAATATTTTTCCTTCAGTTTACCTTCCCTAATTTTCCAAAAATATGATAATTGATTCAATAATGTCTTATCGAACAAAGCTACTCTAGTATGGACTTACGTAAGATTACCACATATTTATCAATTTCATCGCTTACAAATCATAAGCAAATGTTTGTAATTTAATGCTGACCTCATAACTGATTTAGGTAACTACTCTGTAATCTGTAATCTAAGTAGTAATTCGGAATTGAGAATTGAGATCATCAAGAGTTCTTATCACTTTAAAACCCAAATAAGAATCTTTGCATAAATATAAATTTCAAATGAGATGTGAAACCAAAATTCGCAAACTTTTTTAATCTGGTTTTCTGACCTTTAAACCTTTGCCATCATTATAATTTGAAATTGGAAATATTCCTACGAGGAATGCACCACAAACATAATTTTATTACATTATTATTGATTGTAAATAGGTTTGTATAATCCTATTTTTGTTTTGTTCTAGGATAAACTTAAGGCAATAACGTCCGCACAATTCAGCTACGGGTAATCAACAACTTGATTTCTTGTAAAAAAAACACAATATGGATCGGCACCAATAAAGATATTTATTTAAAAATAAATTGTTGAAAGTCTTCATGATATATTGGCAAAGAGGATATTCTCAGTAGGAAAGAATAGCCCATTTAACCCTAAGTATTAGTAATAAGGTCGTAATAGGCGAACTATATGGCTCATAATATTGACAACCAAAAATTGGCAACACTTTTAGGATTTACTTTAAGGAAATAAAAATATATATATTATTCAGTGGCTACATGACAATTGCCACTAATACTATTCCTCCCCCATCAAAACGTAAACAACCAAAGCCGAAATCTTTTTAGAGCTCGATAATCGTTATAGGCTAAGCAGCTGCCACTTTGGCAAATTATTAGGAGATTTCCAAGTAAAAAGTTGTCACCCTCGAAATGGAGGGTAGGACGCCGAATTTGATAGCATGATTTTCCCGGAGCGTACGGAGAATGTTAAATTACTGGAGAAATGAAAGATAATAGGTCGCCCTCTTAACGGGGGAAAAGTTGTTCCTTCGCGACGAGGGAAAAAAGTTTTGTGTCCCAAAAGATTTTGCGATTCTACCCCGAGGACGGTAGGAATTTTGAATAATAATTATTATTCATGCTTTTTTACAATACCTGATTATTTTTTTTTTTGTTACAATACGCATTTTTTCTACCTACTTTATGTTGTCAATTCAATAGAATCTTTTATATGTATATTTTCAGAGGTAATTCTTTGCCACAATGTCCGATCTTAATGGTTCTTGTTGACGACTCCGTGGAACAGTGACTTAGCAATGAGTTGCAGCGCTTGAAGTCGCCGGTTCGAATGCTGCACGTAACAAGCATTTATATGGCCTACAAAGTATAATCTATAAAAAGTATAATTGATCCACGTCTAGATGTTTATCCTTGTGCTATTCATGTTTGTACACTGCCTTCATAATACAGGAGAAAAGTGTGAGGGTAACGTTTCTTTTTTTTAATTATTCTTGTTCTTTGTAAGAAAGGGTACCCCTTCCTTTGGGTAGATCCATATATTTAGTCCATATCTGACAATAGAATCCATGAGAAAATCATTAAACTTCAATTTGCAAAGGACGCAATCCATTTTGATGATTTTACTCTTTCTTTTGTAGTTGATTATACTAGTTTTTTAAAGACGGTTTTTACTTTTTTTTTTAATTTACAAATATTTTACTTAAGTTTGCGTATGCGTAAGAGCCGTGGTAGGTCAGTGGCTAAGCGCTCGCTGTAAATTCCACAGTACGCGAGAACCAATGAAATTGTTGTTTGCTAAGTTAAGTGCTGATTTACCACGTGCATCGCGGCGACTCTAGCAGCGGGACTTATGTAGGCTGTATGTAACTTTGACTTTTGCGTATTTGTGTAAGTATACAAACCATCAGACTATTTGATCTCGAGGGTATCTAACTAGAATACATTTTAGTTGTTACCTTGAACTTGTCCTCGTTGTCGTTTGTTCATTGGTATATTGGCCGTAAGCACTGCTGATCTTGTGGACCATGGTTTCGAATCCCGGGTTGTGCCAAAATTAGTTATTGGGTTTTCTGACAAGGAATTCATATTAGCAGCCCGGTGTCAGGAAGTTGGCGGTATTACACCGCCGTGCCTAGGTAAACAGTTAAAAGTCGTTGGTCCTGCGCCTGATCCCTCTCCGGTTATATCCGTTTGCCATCTTATCGGACTATGAGTGTGAAGGAATAGACAACGCATTTATGATTGCGTACACACATACACACTCGCGCACTGTAACCCTCCCCCCCCCCCTATACAGAGGCGAAGGATAGGTCACGGTGGCCATGCTCAACAGAGACTGAAATGTGTTCCGGAGGCATCGATCACTATTAAAAAACTAGACACACAATCTCACTGTCACAAATTGTTTTGACGTAATTCTAGTTGAAATAAACATTAATGTAAATTCAACCTTAAATGCAATGCCTAAAGTTTTATTCACAAAGCTACGTACAAATTAAAAGCGCACCCAAATGTTCGAGTGGACGCTCATTCGGTATTATAAGTAATATATTCGGTAAGGACATTTTTTGTCACTGATTGTGTATCTAGTTTTTTTATTAGTGATCGATGTTTGGAGGACATAATTATAATCCTCCCTTAGTCCACTCAAAAAGATAAATTAATAAAACTTTAAGTAAAAAGATGCTAACACATATTATATCTAAGAATTAAAACCTTGACTTCAGAAACTAAAAAGATGGAATTTATTTAATTAAAAAAAAATTGAAGTCGCTATTTACTTTTTGTTATAAATTTACGGCATTACTCATAAAATTCGACGTCAATTTAAGAAATGCTCAATGTTGCTTTCTTTCTCTCTCTGTTCACGAAATGACAATAAAAAGACAGGTAAATACTCGGTCTGACGACGGAAAGCAGCGTCACACGTACGACATGTCTGGTCACCGTACAGTACCTGTCGACAATCATCCAGATAAGGTTGTTTCTCAAACCTAAATAGACTATAGGTACACTGATTATTCTATCGCACTCATTTATTCTCTTCATCTCAAGTTGAAAATTATTGTTTACCCTTTGAGTAATAGCTGACCCATTTGTTAAATTTCAACACAGTTGCACATACTTTTAGATCTTACTGTCATGTAACTTTATGTAAAAACTTAATTAGTACCTGCTTTTGCCACTGAACATACCTGTGGTTTTGTAGAAACTAATAAATGATCTATCTTCTCCTTTTCACTTATTTTTATATGTAAAACTAGCTGTTGCTTGTGACTTCGCCCGCGTGTAATTTAAAGCTTTAATTTTTTTTTTGCGCGGAATCCTAATTATTTTTCAAAAATAAAAGCAGCCTAAGTTACTCCTTATAATATCAGCTATCTGCCAGCGAAATTATTTCTTTTTTATAGGATGAGGGTGACAAACGAGCACACAGTCCACCTGATGGTAAGTGGTTGCAGTGGCCCATAGACGTCTAAATTTATCCTCAATTACGAATCAAAATGCAGATGCGTTGTCACCCGTGAGGACTAAGATGGAATGCCTCGTGTCCAGTAAAAAGGGTCTCCGGTTCTCTACACTCACCATACGAAACAGAGCAGTGTTAAACTGCTATTTTACGCTGGTATTCTGTGAGAGCGTGGTTCTTCCCCGGTCGAGACGACCCATTCGTGTTACAACTATACCAGAAATATAGCTGCAGCATGGCTCTACCACGTATAAAATTTATTCCCATCAAATTATGGTCCAGCCATTTCGGAGATTAGCCGGAACAAACAGACAGACAATAAATAAAAAATGTGTTTTGTTATATGTAGCGTATATACCTCCATATGCATTTAGAAAAATGCTGTGAATTTGACATTACAAACAGACACTTCAATTTTATTTGTGTATGTATTTATATGTTTAGATGCAACGTCTGACTTTCTGTCTTCATGTACGGTCACAATAACTTCAGAATCCGGTCTCTTGCAAGGTAGGGGGAGTTACTTCGAGAAGTTTTGGGGGTATGTATCATTACGCTATGACAATTGAGTTAAAAAAACCATAGTAGCCATGCTATTTAATGAAATCAGTTGAATTTGTTATCGTGTTAGTTATTATATTCACAGAACAACCAAGTGTCGCGTGTTGATGCGACTATGAATATGATTACGACTAAATAAGGGATGGCTTCCCTTCGAAAAGGGAGATCTCTAGAGCGCAGTCTTTAACTGACTCGAGATAGGTAAAAACGGTTTTGTGAAGAGAGAAAACCAATCTATCACATAGTTTACGTTTGCCTGTCTTTCTTACAACTATAGTTAAAATGATGAATATACAAATGGTGTTCCTTTGGATATGTTGTTTCCACGTTATATTTAAAACGTGGTAGAGCCATGTTGCAGCTATATTATGGTTGTAGCATGAATGGGTCGGCTCGTCTTTGGAAGGACGACCTTCTCACAGAACACCAGCGTCAAATAGCTGCTTAATGCTCCTCTGCATTGCGCGGTTGGTGTAGGAACCGGAGACCCTTTTTACTGGAAATGGAGCATTCTATGTTAATCTTTAGGAATGACAACGCATCTCAATTTTGAACTTTAATCAAGCTAGGCTAGATGTAGATGTCTATTGACCACAGCATCCAATTACCATCATGGAGACTGTGTGCTCGTTTGTCATAATTATTCTATAAAAATACATGAATATGTTTAAACTAGTCTTACTAATATTTTGCCACATATACCACACATTTAACAACTTCCGAAGCTATCAAATTATCGCGTAATTATATCTTTCTTCTACCAATAAAAATGCAAAGTTATATACTTGGCTTCAATTTTTTTTATTTATTAAAATAAATAAAATACAAAGCTTTAATTAATTAATCATGGTGTCGCAAAAACCTAACCTTGTTAGGTTTTTGCGACACCATTTTGTACACCACGCTTCATCGACAATGTATGTTCAATGTATTACATATTACGGTAGACATAATATGCTTTAAAATCGTAGCGAAGATCTACACGCTCGCAATGCCTACATTCACGGGTAGTAAAAATGTTTCATTCATTACTCAGATGCACAAAACCGGCTGGCCAATGATTTTAACTGTACTACTGTTGGTAAGTAAATCCGTTTTGATAATGTAGTATTATAATACCCCGTGTAGTGGCAGGTAAGAATACCGACTACGCCATATCTTCCCGTGGGTGTCGTAAGAGGCGACAGAGGGAAACTGAGGCAGAAGAAGGGCAGCAACATCTTTCTGATAAAAGCAATGTTACAATAAAAAAAACTGCGGGCACCTAACGGCGGGGCAGGGGGTGCTAAGAATCGCCGGTGGAGGTTCGGTTGCCACCTACGACGACTCGACCTGGTAACTTATATACAGTCACGCACCCTGACTACTGACGAGAAGATCCTGGAAGAAGAGATAAGTTTCGCTGGAATATTATAGGATTATCCGAGGTCCGAAGAGAGGGCGAAGACACGGTAATGCTCGATACCGGCAACTTGTTCTATCATCGGGAAGGTGACCATCTGTCCCAAGGAGGTGTCGGATTCAAGTCTCTCTTTAACAACTTAGTAAAGATTGGAAGTGTTTTGACGAGAATTGCGTACTTTATACTCAGAATCACCAAACGGTATTCGTTGAAGGTCATACAGGTATACCCACCAACCTCGGCGCATCCCGATGAGGAGGTGGGGGAAATGTATGAGAATATCCCTAGAGCCATCCATTCCTCCAAAACCTACTATACGCTATTAATAAGAGACTTCAACGCAAAGCAAGACACAAGAGAGAACGGTGAACTGAAAGTAGGGAAATTCGGAATAGGGCAACGGAACCCAAGGGGCCAGCAACTGGCCTAATTCATGGAGAGAGAGAGAGACTCTTTATGATGAACTCTTGACAAAAAATGAGTTTGTCTTCAATATGACGACTAGACGGCACCTGTTCAGTGATGTCTCAGTGATCGCGAGGGTGAAAACTGGTAGCGATTATCGAATGGTTAGAGGCACACTGAATATAAACGCTGAGTTGAAGAGGTGTCGCCTAATAAGGTGAACGCTCCGTCCCCTTCGTGCTCTAATCCGAAAATCTCGAAACCTATCAGCTCGAGTTACAAAACCGTTTTCAGTGTCTAGAAAATTGCAATGCAGTGGACAATATGAACGACAAGCTCGTGGAAACAGGCAAGCGTGAGTAACGATTAAAGAGCAAGTCTTATCCGACACTATTCCGATGATATCCCTGACGTCAGTCTGAGCGAGGTTAGAATAGCTCTCCATCACTTTAAAAACGGTAAGGCCCCGGGTGAGGATGAAATTACAGCGGAGCTTCTGAAAGCGGGTGAAAACCGGTACTTAAAGTCCTTCAGAAGCTCTTTAATTCAGTCCTCCATGGTGGCAATACTCTGGAGGCGTGAAGCAGAAGTACGGTGGTCTTGTTCTTCAAGAAAGGCGACAACGCTCTCTTGAATAACTACTGACCAATTTCTCTTCTGAGCCGCGTCTACGTGCTGTTTTCGTCGTCTCGCATGCAGACAAGACGACTTCCAGCCTCCCGAACAAGCCGGTTTCCGAAGAGGCTTTAGCACCATAAACCGCATACTCTCTCTTCGGCAAATTGTACAGAAGACCGAAGAGTACAATCTGCCACTTTGTCTTACGTATGTGGACTATGAGAAAGCCTTTGATTCCGTCGAAATTTAGGCGGTGCTGCAACCCCTTGAGCGTTGCCAAGTAGACTGTCGGTATATCGAAGTGTTAAAGTATTTTTACAGTAGGGCTACGATGGCTCCCCCCCCCCAACGGGTTTCCGCCTTGTCGTGGCGGGGGGGCTTAGTAGCCGTGGCTTAGTCATCCGCACTAAACAAAGAGGAACTCCTTTGCTGGCCCGTGGTGTAGGGCCGGCCCCAGGTGGCCACTTCGGATGTGTGCCGGTGGGCTGTAGTGAGAGGGATGTCCTCTCCACCTACCGCTGCAGCCGAAGTGGAGTCGCGGAGCAAGAGGAGTGTTGGTATGGCGATTCGCCACTCGCTCTATCCTCCGCGACTCTGACGGGGCCGCACCGTTGATGCGGTGGTGGTGGGGCCGCGGGAGGAGAGGAATGTCGGTATTGCGAGGCGCTGCTCTCCCTACCCTCCGCAACTGAAAATTGGTTAGTGGCGAAGCCAGAGACCAGATCTGTCAGTGGGGTCGGGAAAGCGGGTGCTATCGAGCACTCGATTTTCCTGACCCCAAGGCCTCCGCGTATTGGACTTGGGAGGGTCCAATACGCAGGTGGAGTTGGAGGTCGTGGAGGGGGGCGTGCCTTGTGTTCCTGGTGCGCCTTGCCTGAGAAGGAGAATGGGGAGGAGAGCTCCTCTCCCGAGAAGGGGCTACTATGGGGCGGCCAGCGCTGGTGGGGCCGCGGATGTGTGCGAAAGCGTTCCCGTGGCCCCGCAAATATGCGGCGAAGGTAGAACACCATGGGGTTTTAGTCGTTGCGAGTCCGATATAACCCGTCCTTGCACCCGCGAGGCGGGTATGCGTAGGCATTTCCCCATGTAAAAAAAGGGCTACGATGGCTATTCGAGTACAGAACTAGAGTACGAAACCTATCCAATTGCAGAGACTATTAGGGCGACGTAATGTCCCCGAAACCCTTCACCGCTGCATTGGAAGACGCTTTCAAGTTACTCGACTGGAAAAATTAGCGAGTACATTACTCACCTTCGGTTTCCAACGATATAGTCCTTATGGCAGAATCGCTGGACGACCTAAGCACTATGCTCAATGACCTCAATAGTGTCCCCTAACGGATAGGTCTTAAGATGAATATTGACAAAACAAAATCATGTTTAACGTCCATGTCACACCTATGTCGGTAGTTGTTGGGAGTATTTACTTGGGACGAATAGTCCACCTAGGTAAGTCCAACTTTAACTGAGAGGTAAACTGAGAGAGATTACGACACATCTTCTCGTCAAACACACCTCAAAACCTCAAAAGTAGATTGTAAAAGCAGTGCGTGTTGCAGGTGATGACTTATGGATCTGAGACTTGACCTTTCACTGCTGGCCGTGTGAGGAAGCTCAAAGTCGCTCAGCGAGATATGGAGAGAGCTATGCTCGGCGTTTCTCTGCGTGATAGACTTAAAATTGAGGATATCTGCAGAAGAACCAGAGTAACCGACATAGCTCTAAGAATTAGTATGCTAAAATGGCAATGAACCGACAAACAATGGGGAAGAAAGGTTCTCGAGTGGCAGCCTCGTACCAGTAGGCGAAGTGTAGGGCGTCCCCCCACCAGATGGAGTGACGACCTGGTAAGACAAGCAGGAAGTCAATGCATGCAGGTGGCTCGAGACTGTGCTTAGTGGCATTCCTTGCGGGAGGACTATGTTCAGCAGTGGACTTGTAAATGGCTGTAATGATAATGATGATGATGATGATAACACATAGATAATCATCGTCGGTATTTATGTATAAATACACACAAACATACACATACATACACAGATTTATACGAACATATACACATACAAATACATACACACATACTTATTCATACACGCATACGCTATGATTTAATCTTTAATTTATTTATGTTTAATATGTACATTTATTACGTACATAAATATGATATAGTTATTTAGTAAGATGCTTTTTTTATTTCATCTAAATAATGTAGTTTTAATTTTCTTTTTATATTTTGCATAGTAATATCATTTTTAAGTGTAAAGGGTAATTCATTTATTACTTTGGGTATAATATAGGCACGTCGTTGTCTTTGGTAATGATATTGAGAAAATAAATAAACTAACTAAGCTTACTAAAGTTTTTGTTAAGTCAATTCCCCGTATATTAAGTTAGAATTGCACAAACCAACGATAAACTCCACCAACGGATAACGATCCACGACCCTCACTAATGATCGCAAATATTTAATAATGCCGACACTGTCACGATGCGTTATACCAACGCAATAAGAACAAAACGCGAGGAATAAGGGGATATAGAAAGTACACGTCGGCCACGGAGCCGAACCTGAAACGTGATGCGAAGACAAAATAGCAACCTACGGGAACTTTGTCCGGAAGCTGCGAGCAAGCGAAATTCGCTTTTAAAGCTTAAGTCTTAAAGTATTTTGTTTCATGATTACATTTTGTTTATGACTCTATATCTGAAAGAATTGGACGTGATGCGCAAAGAAATATGTTAGGAAATAATAACAACGCGTTTCTGCAAAGACTTTTCAAAATGACAAGAGTAAGCCGGTAAAATCGGATGGAAATATGAACGCTGTATAAGCAGAAGCTATATACAATTTCACGCATTATTTGATATACAATATTTTTAAGATAGATATTGTAGCTTAGTAAGATTACCATAACTGGGTTCATTTTTATCATACATATTCACTAAAGCTTCCTGAATCACATTTATCAATATTCCATTACTAAGCGTAGACCTCCTCAACAGTGCTGTAAGTGAATTAACATTTTTAATTTAATAAAAAGAAGAAAAGAATGTTTGATCATTGAATTTTGAATTCGCAGCTACATCACATTACAGCACAAGAAAAAAAAAAAAGGCTTACATTTAATATTGAACAGCGGCGCGTGCGGCAATAATCACCGATACAGCTAAGCTGTTAGCTGCCGATGCCTTGAGAGAAATTCAGTGGCATTACTAAGCTTTAC
This sequence comes from Parnassius mnemosyne, assembly GCA_963668995.1. Classification (NCBI taxonomy): domain Eukaryota; kingdom Metazoa; phylum Arthropoda; class Insecta; order Lepidoptera; family Papilionidae; genus Parnassius; species Parnassius mnemosyne. The sequence continues at coordinate 48,990,900 of CAVLGL010000126.1, forward strand.
ATATATCTTACCACTGGCTTAAAATTAAAAAAACTGACTTAGTTAATTACAGCCTGAACACACTCCTTTTATTTCTAAGTGGGTTTTAGGGCAAGAAAGTGTCCGCCGCGCTGCCCCAATGCGTGTTAACGAAACTAAAAACTGACTTAACAAACAAAAACGATAATAAAACAGATAAAGAAGAACGCAAAAAATTTATAACGTACAGAGTTACCAACTTTTATTATATAACTATTATATATAAAATATAAAGAATAAGAAAATGCAATTTGATACGGGTGCCTATATTCGAAAAAAGCAAGGATTTTACCATCACTATCAGCACTGCCTAGGTACTCTAACCTCAACACCCTCTAACGTACAGCATCCACTATTGTATTCCGGGATGAAAGCAATACAGGGTCAAGTACACACGGACTAACCTACCATTACGTGACCACCACCTTCTATTACGCTGTGCTCCTAGGTTTTGTGGAAAAAGGTCCTTCCCAGGACAGAAATATTATGAAGGTGAATTTTCTCTTAAAATATTACAATAATAGTGAAACCATAAATAATTATCCCGCATATTAGGACTATTTAAAGGCAAATTTATAGCGTTAATTAAATATAAATAGCTTTACTAATAATTTAAAATTAAAAATTTTGTACAGCCGACTTCAATATAAGTTATTTAAGAATAACTTAAAAACTATTGGTCTGACCTTGATCAAATTCATATGGGACCACACGAGAAGTACCAGCTTTCAAATAAAAAAAGAATCATCGAAATCGGTTCACCCAGAAAAAAGTTCTGAGGTAACACACATAAAAAAAAAAAAAAAAAAAAACATACCATCGAATTGAGTACCGGCTCCTTTTTGGAAGTCGGCAGAAAAAAAGTTTAGCGTTAAAACCTAATGAGACAACAGTTACAGTAACATGAAAACATTAAATATCTATAACAATAAGAAACTAAAGACTAAAATTATCACACTACACGTGGTATAGTGCCAAGAATGCTGAGTTTTATAGCAATTTTTCATGTATTTAATTTAATTTAGTAAATATTTCATATTAACCTTATAAAAATATGTTTTTTTTTAAGTCTATACTTAATATAAGTACACAATATACAGTTTCTTAGATGGTTCATTCATTCAATCATTAATTACAATCTACAGCCCACAGCTGAACATAGGCCTCTTCCATAGATTGCCATCCATCATATTTACCTGTGTGTTTCATCAGGTCGTCACCCCGTCTAGTGGAGGGTCACCCCGCCAAACACTACGCTTTCCGTTATAAGACTTGCAACTCGAGAACCTTTCTTCCCCCATCGGTTGTAGGTTTTTCGAAATTTATGTTCGGCAATTCGCCAATTCAGCTTACTGATCCGTCGGACTACGTCAGTTACTTTGTTTTTCTGCGGATATCCTTGTTACGTATAGTATTCTCCCTCAGACTATGAGCATAGCTCTTTCCATTGAATGCTGAGCGACTTCATTACAGCCTTTCAAAAATCCACTGCTGACTTTAGTCCTTTTCCATAGATTGTAGCATCTATGAAAAATTAAAATCTCTTATAAGGGTGGATTTTGTCATAATTACAACGCTTGACATGCGGGTTTGCTGCCTATCTCCTGTTCCGTTTTCCTCTTTTGCCTTTTTGTATACCTGCGGGGTGATATAGGGTAATTAATTCTACTCACAGATACCGAAATAAGTAAATACCAAATTCAAAAAAGTATAATAGTACTAGGCATTTTCAACACTTAAAATTACAATTAAATATTTCATTGGCACTGGCGGGGATCAAAACTGTCGTTATTTTAGCACGTGTTCTTCAGTAAAGAAAAACACCGTGGAGTAGGAACCATAATATTTTAAGGATTTGAAGCCCGCTAATACATTGGGGTAACGTGGCGAACTCTTCTCCATAACCATCCCAGAAATGAGAAGAGACGAGTACCCAACAGTGTACAACAACAATAACAAGTATTGCAACAAGTATTTATGCTTTAAATTTACTTTTATCCAATACTATTTATTTATACTATTTATTATATAAATTCTTGTCGACGTTACGACGTTATAAAGCCTTCATAAAATACTTCGGCCTTACTTATAATCGTTGATGTTCGCTCACTGTAATAGTGTTTTATCTATAAACCCGTCTTTTTTACTATCATTTATTGAAGAAAGCCGATCAATTTTAATGAAATCTTAAATTGAAATTTTTTTTATTAAGTCAGAGTATAGGTGACAATTTTTTTTATTACTCCCAGGACAACATAAATGGAAGCAGTTATTCTGTTATTCCAAACAGTTAACATTGTGTAATAAATAACGCTAACTACCATTCTTGTTTCAGCAACAAGAGTCATTTATTATGTGAACCATTTAAATACCCTCTTTAAGCAATAAAGGAGAGTAAGTTGGAGAGGAACGACGATGTGAGCCAAGTTTAGTTTCTCTAAAAACGCCGCTCGGGAACATTACATACGCCGGGTTACGTGGAGCGAATAAATAGGCTCTGCTTTTGGTGCACCCGAATCAATTTAGTTGTGATATGACGTGAAAATTTATTTGTTCAGATATTGTTAACATATAGTTTCACTAGTCGGTAGGACTCCTTTTCCCTTTTCTGCCGACTTCAAAAAGAAGACGATACTCAATTCGACTGTATGTTTTTTATGTGTATTACCTCATAACTTTTTACTGGGTGAACCGATTTCGATGATTCTTTTTTTATTTGAAGGTGTTTCACATGTGGTCATTTGATCAAGGTCTGACCAATAATTTTGAGTTATTCTTAATAATTTATATTGAAGTCGGTTGTACAAAATTTTTAATTTTTAATTATGTTCGTCTAGATAGGTACGACCCTCTTAACTATTTCTGCCGCTAAATAGCAGTGCTTACACTGCTTTGTTCTGATCTGAAGGGTTAAAAGAGCCAATATATACAATCTGTGAGGTATTTTATCTTAGTCCTCAGATAACGCATCTGTAGCCTCCTTTGTTTCAAGTTAACCGCAGTTATCATCAAGTGAACTGCAAGATTTTTTGTCACCACAGTTTTATAAAAAAAAATCTTCTCCTCAGCTTGCAAAAGTCCACAGTTAGACACGGACCTCGTCCGTTGTGGGAAGCATTTTCATTATCTGTAACACTTCAAAAGCAGATTTTCAATCGCAGTGTTTGACTGCAGCACTGCGGGCCGCGTGGTTCCTTCCCACTCCGAACACTATAAGTATGTATTTTTTTAATTATTCCAAGACAGTGCTTGACTACTATCCCACCTGATGGTAAGTGGCGATGAAGCCAAAGATAGTAAATAGCACTGACTTAGCCTAACAAAAGCAAATTCACTCTTGCCTTGAAGATACCCACATTGTACGAGTAAACGGATGGAAAAGCAGATGCTGTCAGCTTGTTCTACTCCTTTGCTGTACGCATGAATAACGAGCTCCGGACTCCTCTGCTTTTTATTTTAGTCAATTTGATAGGTGCGATGTTGAAATAGCCATTCTCTCCATCAATTCTAATTCAGTAAGTGGTGACTGTATTAGTCGTAAAATGATCATTCCTCTCCTGGATCTTCTTACCTCTATAATTAATTCCATCTTAAACAATTCCGTGAAAACTGCTTTTTTCCCTCTGATTGGAAAAAAAGCAACGTTGTTCCTCTTCCTAAAACTACCAATCCGATTTTTTTTCAGATTACCGGCCAATTTCTTTACTTCCTTTCCTATCTAAAGTGTAAGAACGTTTGATGTCCAAACAACTAACCTCTTATCCACGAGAACACAACCTCCTTAATCCCTTGCAATCCAGTTTCAACCCTGGTCATAGTACGACTACACCACTTTTACAAATTACTGACGACATTCGTTATGGTATGGAAAATAAAAAATTAACAATACGAACTTTGTTAGATTTCAGCAATACAGTTGATTTTGATATCTTGTTACATATATTGCGCTCTCTCAACATATTTCCGGCTGTAGCTGACTGGTTTTGTAGCTACTTGTTTGGGCGCCGACAGGGTATTCAAGTACAGGATGCGTATTCCTCTTGGAATGATACTGTTGCCGGCATCCCACAAGGTGGTGTGTTGTCTCATCTCCTATTTGTAATTTTCATAAATTCTATTAGAAATATTCTTAGTCTTTTTTAGGGTTCCGTACCTCAAAAAGAAAAAACGGAACCCTTATAGGATCAACTTCTAAGCCAACGCAATCAAAAGATACAGCCGTTTATGCCGTAAATTTTCGACATTCGCAAGGAAATCAAAACCTACAGGGTACTTCCCGTGAACTCACAATCTTGAAATTTGGTAGGAAGCAACGTTTTATAGCACAGATAAAGGAAAAATTGCGAAAAGCATAAATTTTTAGTTACATCATATAATAAAAATATTTTTAATAATTTTAAACTTATTTGTTCGGAACCCTCGGTGCGCGAGTCTAACTCGCACTTTGCTTTGCTTTTTGCTTTTTTACCAGTTGTACGACGACGATCTCAAAATTTACACTCAATCTACTTTGGATAAATAACCGAAAGCTATTAATACAACGAACGCTGATCTGGCTTGTATTTTGGACTGGTGTAAATCTTACGAATTATCCATTAATCCCACTAAACACAATCAATAATTATTGGCAGTTCGAAATTAGTTGCTAAGGTTGACTTTTCTCTCATACCACTTATTCTCCTCAATGGAATTCATAACCTTAATAATTGATTTAAGAATACTAGTCGTTTACTTCAAGAATACCGTTACCTCCCGCCGCGCCCCCTCATTCCGCGCCTCAAGCGTCGCCCTTTTAGTACCGATAGCAACGTCGAAGTGTACTTACGTCCGTTTTTTATGCTCCCGTACGGTCTCTAGTTTGTTACTGTTTTTGCTGTTGTTTTTGTTACTGTTGATTTTTTGTTTTTGTGGACACGAAGTTTTACGCCTACCACCGTACCAATGTGATTTGCATCCCATCGAGTACATGTGGAATCTAGTGAAGCAAAAAGTAGCCGATAAAAATGGAAGCCAGTCTGAAAAAGAAATACAAAAACTCACTCTGGAAACTATTAATAGTATCTCTGTAGAGGACTGGAAAAAAAAGGTAAACCACGTTGACCGTTTAAGGCATCAATATTGGGAAAGCGATAGGTTGCAAGAACTCAACGAAAGAGAATTGATTATTTCGGAGGGCGGAGAGACTGATGACTGGCTGATGACAGTGACACAGAATGGAGTGATGACAGTGACACAGAAATGAGCGATTTCGAAAATTTTTAATTTGAAATATTTAAAATGTAAAATAAAACTATAAAAAAAATATTTTATTTTATCGAACACGTTATTATTTCATCATCATCATCATTATCATACAAAAATATTTTATTTTATCGAACACGTTACATATTATTTAACTTTATTGAAAATATGAATACTAAAAAACATAAACATGATGACTTTTTTCGTCTACGGTACCGTCAGCTGTGACGTCGTAACGGTCGACGACGGCAAACTCGAAATGAACGCGTAGTATATATCGACTCCTGTCTAACATGGTCACCACAAATTTATGAAGTCAGTAGGAAAATGTTAGCAGCGCTAAGCTCTCTCTCTACGGAGACTTAGAAATTTTCTCCCTACTGTCACTAAAGTTGCGCTTGCTCAATCCCTACTCCTGCCTATTCTTGACTATGCTTATGTTTGTTATCTGAACGTTACCAAAGCTCAGCTAAATAAACTTAAGCGAATTCAAAATTTATGCATACGATTCATATTTGGTCTCCGTAAATATGTACACATTTCAGAATTTCGTAAACGTCTCAAGTAGTTGCCAATTCGCCTCCGCATGAATACTCATCTATTTACTTTATACAACATACTGTTTAATTGACCTCTACTCCACATTACCTGAAAGACCGCTTTGTATTAATTTCCTCCTCTCAAGATCGTCATTTACGTTTTACTATCAATTTTTCGCTTCGTATTCCAGCACATTCTTCATTCCTTCTTCAATAAATCTTTTTCGGTGACAACTGTACACTTGTGGAACCTCCTTGCCTTTATACATATATTATTTTTTCCTTCAAAATTTTACTCAAAACTTATTACTTGGAACCGTAACATTTCCCATCCTAATTCCCGCCCTTAATTGTATCTATCCTACCCATCCTCAACCGTCATTAACTTGTGTGTATTTATATACTTTTAATATTTTTTTTTACTTAATTGTGAAATTGCAAATAAGGAAAATGTACATAGAGTACATTTTCCTTATTTGCAATTCGCTGTAAACAACAGTTCTTTGCTAAATAAGGGTTGTCTGGAAGAAATCACTCCAGAGCGATAAGACCGACTTTTGTACTTTCTATATATTTACTTCATTTTGTTTCGTTCTAATGTGTATTGGTGCACAATAAAGAATATATTGTTTGATTGAACGATGAACTAAAGCATTGCGGTAGCGCGGTGGCAGCAAAACTCCGAAAAAATATTTACAAACACAGATTTCTCAAAGGAATTAGATTTACGTAAAATAAGACCAAAATTTATCTATTAAATAGATAAATTTTGGCATACTTAATACAAAATCTCACATATTTTTTCACGGTGTCAAATCTTGCACCGCGTCGTCGTAAATCGAATTTGTCTATTCGGAGCTGAGTCGAATCAATCTACATTATCTGGGAGATGATTACTGCTACTTTTAAGTTAATAGCGATTTGATATTTCAAATTAAATTATTTGTCGATATATATACCTAACACATATAATAATTATATATATATGTATATATATATATATATATATATATATATATATATATATATATATATATATATATATATATATATATATATATATATATATATATATATATATCTTCCGACTTATTTTTTTAATTAATGTTTATTTGTTTGTTGATTTGCAGATTATTGTAAAAGTTTGTCAACTTATTGCTTGCACTTGTGCGAACATTATGGGCATAGTACAATTAACTTACAGTAGGTGGCTTGCGTGTTGTACCGAATTTATTTGTATTTAGAATTTATATTCATTGAAGTTGTATATCATTCAACTTCAATGAATATCATTCCTACTTAAACCATATAAAATCTTCCAAATTTATAACAATATTTCCACAATTACTCTTTCTTTGCGTCAACAATGCATGAAATACCAGCCAGTTTGATATAAAAATGTCATTACCATACAATTTTCTCTATATAAAGTATATAGTTCGCTTAAATATAAGAAATCACTTCATTCTCTCCTAGTCAACCATAGTTAGGTTAAGATGAATGCCGTACACGCAGCGTGCATAATTTTGTATTAAATGCTGTGTATCGTTACCAGTCTCCTTGTAGCTGTTAATCCCCAACACTAATACATATTTTCAACCTAAAACCATAGAATATTAGCGTTAAATAAATCTAATTTTACGTATTTTGTCGCATTAAAAATCATTATGAATACCAGAACATATTAAAAAATTACATAATGCTGAATTATGTGTAAGAAGCATAAAAACCGTAAATTATTTTTACTGCTAATGAAGTATTCAATCTCAGCCCTCAGTAAAACGCACCTGTTTTTTAATTTTTAATTTAGATATATTATAACCGCAGAGGTACTTCATGCATGTTCCAAATTTACATTACGAAATACATACTTCAACAGTAACTCCTTTTTTCATTCGAAAATGCCTAGGCATACCCGTCTCGCCAAAACAAAGACTGGTTATGTCGGACTTGCACCGACCCTATTATTGGCAAAGTAACGAGAACACTTTTTCACCCATCCATGGCCTTAGCAGTTCCATTAAGGTCCTTACCTTATAAATACTCTCACCATTTCTGCTATCAAGACACACCTGAACACAGCATGCCTTTTTTATAGGATAGTTCGACAAACGAGCACACAGTCCACCTGATGGTAAGTGGTTGCTGTGACATTTATCCTTAATAAAGAATCAAAATGCAGATACGTCGTCACCCGTGAGGACTAAGATGGAATGCCTCTTTGCCAGTAAAAAAGGTCTCCGGTTCTCTACACTCACCGTACGAAACACAGCAGTGTCAAGCTGCCATTTTACGCTGGTATTCTGTGAGAGCGTTGTCCTTTCCCAGTCGAGCCAACCAATTCGTGCTACAACTATACTTCTAATATAGCTGCAGCATGGCTCTATTACGTATAAAAACCTTCTAACCCATCGTCGAAAACCGCTCCTGAGCCAGAAATACCCAGTGTCCGCATATCCGGCTTCCCCCGGTGTTCCACTTCACCACATATGGGCAGGGTCTAAAGGCAGCTTTCGCATACTTTCGCAGCCCTACCATCACCAGATGCACCTTTGTGTAGAGAACAACTCCTCCGCCCATCTCCTTAGACAAAGTGCGCTGAAACATAGGGCCACCGTTACAAAGGCCACCAAACAACATCCTAAGATGGCACACAAGACCACTCGGACCGAACCTTACACTCGAGTCAGCCATGTCAAAAACAAAAAAGAACTAAGCTAACTAACATAGGCCTCTCTCGCTCGAATAAACTGAAGTCCGTTGAGGAGGACTCGTAAATCGCTTTAAGCATAAGCGATTGCAACTAATTTGGAGTGGCTAACGGGAATAAGTATTAGTAATATTAATAGAGTATCAGTAAAAAATAAACAGGTATTATAAAAAAAAAACAATGAAGATTCGGACATTAATTATATAAACGCTACATGTTGTAACTTACACCATACCACAGTATAAGACGTGTCGAAAGAGGCCCAAAGCCACAACGATTTCTCAGGATTTGACGCTCAAGCTGAATCTACGCACTACAGTCATGTTTGTACTGCGGTCGCAGAGATCCAGCGATCGCATAGCTGCAGCGATCGCTTTAAAAATAGAGTAAAATACAGATAATATATGCCTATTGTTTTGTTTAAACTAAAGTCACAGATTAACTAATAGTTACTACGTAACTAAAGAGAAATAAATACTTACAGCCCACCTAAGTGGCTACAGTGTGATTACGAGTAAATCATCATCATCATCATTACAGCCCTTCACAAGTCCACTGCTGAACATAGGCCTCCCACAAGGAATGCCACAAAGCACGGTCCTGAGCCACCTGCATCCATCGACTGCCTGCATATCTTACGAGGTCGTCACTCCATCTAGTGGGGGGACGCCCTACACTTCGCCTGCCGGTACGAGGCTGCCACTCGAGAACCTTTTTTCCCCATCGGTTGTCGGTTCTTCGAGCTATATGGCTGGCCCATTGCCACTTCAGCTTACTAATCCGTTGGGCTATGTCGGTCACTCTGGTTCTACTGCGTATATCCTCATTTTTAAGTTTATCACGCAGAGAAACTCCGAGCATAGCCCTCTCCATAGCTCGCTGAGCAATGAAGCCAGCATTGAAGGACCACGTCTCAGTTCCATATGTCATCACTGGCAACACGCACTGGTTGTACAGTCTCGTTTTCAAGTTTTCAGGTATACCTGACGAGAAGATGTGCCGTAATTTCCCGAACGCTGCCCAACCGAGTTGAATCCGTCGATTGACCTCTCGGTCGAAGTTGGACTTACCTAGTCGGACTATTTGTCCCAGGTAAACATACTCGTCAACAACTTCGAGCTTAGTGCTCCCAACAACTACCGGCATAGGTGTGACATGGACATTAAACATGATCTTTGTTTTGTCCATTTTCATCTTAAGACCTATCCGTTGGGAAACACTATTGAGGTCATTGAGCATAGTGCTTAGGTCCTCTATGGATTCTGCCATAAGGTCTATATCATTGGCAAATCGAAGGTGAGTGATGCACTCGCCATTGTTGTTGATACCGTATCCTTTCCAGTCTAGAAGCTTGGAAACGTCTTCCAATGCAGCGGTGAAGAGTTTCGGGGATATGACATCACCCTGTCTTACACCTCTCTGCAATTGGATAGGTTTCGTACTCTGGTTCTGTACTCGGATAGCCATCGTAGCCCTACTGTACAAGCACTTCAAGTGCACTTGAAGTGCTTGTACGAGTAAATAAGTAAATAAAATATCGTTAACATAATCATAATATTATGTTATCAAACTGCATTAATGTCAATGAAAATCGCAGTACCGTTTTATAATATTATATAACAAATCACGACGCCTGCTAAAAACCTAACACCAACAAAATATTACAAGTAATATCTACAACTACAGAGAGCCGTGGCTCAGTGGCAGTTACCGTCACCAATAAAATGATTAATTGCAATTTTAAGTGCTCATTTACTATATACGTACTCGGCGGTGTTAGAAAACGTCATAAAAACAAGCATGTCTGTGAAAATAAAAATAAAAATATTTCGAAAACAACATGGTAAAGTCCGCCAACACGCATTGCGACAGTATGACTGACACTTTCTTCCCCTTAATCCCAAAAATGACAGGAGGCCAGTAACTTTGCTTTAAGGATAGCTGCAATTAAATTTTTACAATAGTTTATTAAACATGCGCACTAAATGGAATTTGCTTTTGTATATTATATTTTATTTGTTTATATTGCTTGGTTTATTTTGCGGGCGTGCTTAACCACAAAAAGTGAAAATTAAGTTGTATAATAATCACAGAACGCAACAAGAACTTTATTTTACAATACACCAACGAACCGTACAGTAGTTTCCCGCCAACTTTGTCAGAATTAGCGCGCGATTTCGCTGCCATTTTGTAATTTATACAGATTAGAGAGAACATTACGTAGAGATCATGATGTTACTTAGGATTATCGGTGTTCAATTTGCGAGTTAGTGGGTACAGCGATTGCATTTTAATAATGATTTAAGTTCATTTAGCAGACATTGTACAAATAACTAAAGTTACAACTAAAGGATTTTCAAGATTTTTTTATTATAATAAACAACAAACCTGTCCTCAATAATACCGCAGATTCACAAAATATACCTCAAATATTGTAGCCTCACAGAAACAAAAGTGATACGAGACCTGTGATGTTTATTAGTTGTAACTCTACTTTTACTTTTCGTGACTTTATCCTTACCGTTACCGTTTCCTACTAAAATTGCACTCCTGAACGTTGGCCTCCCCCATAGATTTCTTCATATTTGGGATATTTGTCATAGTTGCCACGCCTGGCAGGCGGGTTGGCAACCACAGATTTTATTTTTAGTTTTTACTAGGAAGACGCTGCTGCCCATCTCCTGCTTTGTTTCTCCCTACCGCCTCCAGGATTATATGGAGTAGTGAATATTCTTACACCGTCACTAAACAGTCAGTTAATAACGTAATTAAATATTATTTATTAAAAAAAATATTTTACAAAATATGGAAATTTACTATAAACCGTTTAACCGTAAATACGTTTACCGTAAATTTCACAATACGCTAGCAACCCAGCTTAATCTTAATCCCCGCCGGCATCAATGCAATTGTTAATTACAATGTGAACTTATAATATTATAGAACACTGCCACGCTGCACATAATATGATTGTGGCACGCATTTATACGTGGTAGAGCCATGCTGCAACTATATTAGTAGTATAGTTGTAGCACGAATGGGTCGGCTCGACCGGGGAAGGACTACGCTCTCACAGAATACCAGCGTAAAATAGCAGTTTAACACTGCTGTGTTTCGTATGGTGAGCGGAGACCCTATTTCCTGGAAAAGAGGCATTCCATCATAGTCCTCACGGGTGACAACGCATCTGCATTTTGATTCTTTATTGAGGATAAATGTAGATGTATATAGGTCACAGACACCACTTACCATCAGATGGACTGTGTGCTCGTTTGTCACCCTATCCTATAAAAAAAACGCATGATTAATCTCGACCGGGGATGAACACGCTCTCACAGAATACTAACGTAAAATAACAGCTTAACTCTGTTGTGTTTCGTTTGGTGAGTGTGGAGAGTCGGAGATCCTTTTTACAGCAATCGATGCATTTTATTTCACCGTAGTGACGACGCATTTGTTTTTCGATTCATAATCGAGATTGAGAGTGAGAGAGTGGCTACTGCAGCTATGTGGGTTCCTCTTTGTACACCGCGTGACCAAGCCACGGCTACAAAGCCCCCCCGCCACGATAAGCCGGGAACCCGTTCGAGCGGGATGTGGTACCTACCTACCCATTCGAACTTCTAGAACTATTTTTTTACGAGTATTCTGTGCTTTTAGGCAGATATGGAGGACCTATCACCTAACAGTAACAAAATCAACAAAAAGTATTTTGTAGATATTGATAGTACTATATTATTTAAACAATATAAATGTTATAGAACGGTTTAATAGTCATAATTAATCAGTTTTTATTATTAAATATTATATTATATCTAAACTAAAATAGGTAATCTATGACGCAAGGAATTTGCAAGACTCTCTAGAATCTCAACCAACCACAAGCGACCCGATTGAGAAACATAACGACGGTGGTGCAAATTATTAGATCATCACGAACGACAAATCTCGACTGATTTACAACATATTTTATTAAGAATTGTAGTAACTGTACTGCCCGCGTTAAACTTTATGGTCTATCTCCCAGAATTTTTATTGAAGACAATAAGGGTACCTAATAAAAACGGGCGATGAATTTGAAACAGGGTAACGAAGTCTCTGCGGGTAAAAACCGTAAAATTTCATCGTAAAGCACCCTTTACAATTTTCGCTCAAATAATAATAAAAATTTGGCGTGTTTCACAGCGACGCTTGAAATAGAAGCTTTAATGACACGGGTTATCACTAGAAAATACAGCAAGCATGAAAAATGTCTAATATATTTTTATAACAATGCATTTTTAACATGCTTTTATTAGCTTCGCGTGTCTATCAATCTATCCATGTAACGGGATCTTTCACTGTAATTTTCACCAACTTGAAGAACGCCGATTGATTTGAAAATTTGCACTCGTATCAACTTTATCCTAACATCTTGATTAGAATCGCCAGGATATAATAAAGTAATCAACTTAGAATCGCTGTGTGCTGTTTGGGTTTTTCTAAAGTCTATTATTATAAATTAATTTATTAGGTCGTTTATAATTTAAAAAAATTCATCCCATTTTTTAAATTCTTTCTTCTTCAAAGAAGAAAGAATTTTTTTCTTTCTTCTTGAAAAAAAACCTTATCCACACACTAGGATTTTCTCCTGTATCGTGGAGGCAGTTTACAAAGACAAATTGCACAAGGACAAACATCCAACAACATTATTTGTAGGATATCATACAAGTACTTGTTCCGTGCGGGATTCGAACCCGTGGCCCCCAGCGCAACAACTCATTGCTAAGTCACTGCGCCACGGAGCCGTCAATATCTTTTCAATATCTTTGTCAATATCTTTTTTTAAATTATGAACGTCAAAACGTCATTAAGAACGTCAAAATCAAAACCTTTGCAAACGGTTGACTAAAACAAGACCTCCTCAGAGAAGAACCAGAAACTAAGGGATACATAATTTTTTAAATGCCAAGTAACAATCTCCTCTCCAATGTTAGAAGTGATTTTTGATTTAGTTTGTACTAAAAACAATAATATACCACGTATTCCTACGCTGTCGCATATTCCTGTTTTGTCATCCGTATCTGAGTTATGTCGAAAATTTCAAGTCCTTAGCTCATCGGGAAGTGCACGAAATTATTCCACCCAGAACGACAAACAGGACAAACAAGAAAGTGACTCAATAAAAACGTGGTAACAAATAAATTCAAAACAAAACCTTGAGCAAGGTTTCAAGATCAAACACGAGTAAATTAATTACGTTCACGTAAACATTAGCAGGAGATAGGATTAGGAGATAGGAGTCAAGGGTTTAGCGCTCGCTGTGAATTTAAACAGTACGCGAGCAACCCCGGTTTGATCCCTGCCGGCACCAATCAAATTATTAATTGCAATTTTAAGTGCTGATTTACCGCGTGCTTGACGGTGAAGGAAAACATCGTGAGGAAACCTGCAAGACATGTGAAGTTCGGCAACACGCATTGGGGCAGCGCGACGAACATTTCCTTGCCCTAAAACCCTTTCAGAAATGAGAGGAGGACTGTGCTCAGCGGTGGGACGTATATAGGATGTAACTTTAAGTTTCCTAACTTTTAGGATACCACTTTTGCCTAGGAGTCCGTTTGTGTTGGTACTAGCCTTTTACCTATTTCTGCCGCCAAAGAGAGGCGTTACATCTTAGTGTTCGAGAGGTGACAATGCACTTGTAACCTTCTTTGTTTAAGTTGGCTGCAGTTGTCCATAGACTGCAGTAGCAGCTTACCATCAGGTGGACTATAATTTCGAACTTGCATTTTAGTTTGCTAAAAAAGCCTGAAAATTTTTAAATGACGTCTAAGTAGTCCAAAAATGGGTGAAAACTGAAGAAAGTGAATAATAAAATTCCATTACAATTAAAAATACTCACTAACTCACTCACTAAAACTCACCACAAGTCGCCTGCTGTACATAGGCTTCCCCCATAGATTGCCACAAGTATGGTCCGGAGTCTCATTCAATCATCGACTACCACGCGACACAGGGAAACTGAATCAAGAGATGGGCAGCAGTGTGCCATTTGCCACACTTGGCAAGCCGCTTGGAAACCGCAGATTATTTTTATTTTTAGTTGTTATTAGGAAGACGCTGATTTGTTTCTCTCTGTCGCCTGTTATGACATCATATTAACTTTTATATTAAAGCATGTTAATATAGAAGTAAATATTTCATAAAGCGTCAATGATAAAATTACTACCAACAAAATGCCGGTTATTTTTCCGCATGGCGGGCATACGTCGGGCTATATTTTAAGCGAGGCCAATCGATACATTTCGGCTTCGGAGACACGTTTAATGGACCGTAATGTCCCGTTTCGGCTCAATGCTAAATATAGGTACTAGCGTAATCGTTAGACTCTGTCTAAAGGCTTACCATATCTATATCTATATAATATAAAGCGAAACTGTTAGCTATTATTGTAAAAGGAAGTTATAATTAAAAAAAAATATCATAATTATTTTTTCTATTTATACTTTTCATCAAGTTATCTAACTCTCGCCGATTTCTATAAAAAGTAAATTCTAAGTAAGTACTTCATAATCATTTTAATTATAGCTAAATAAATAATTTTAAATCCATGTACATAAATGTTTATAAATCTATAAATTACGCTTAGGTATATCGACATATTTGGATTCATCATTCATCATCATCATCATTACATCCCCTCCCAAGTCCACTGCTGAATATAGACCTCCCCCAAGGAATGTTGATGAATATTCGTTAACAACTTCGAGCTTAGTGCTCCCAACAACTACCGGCAACTGCTGAAGGGACTACAGCACCGCCCAAATTTCGACGGAATCAAAGGTTTTCTCATAGACCACATACGCAAGACAAAGTAGCAGACAGCTCTTCGGTTTTCTGTACATTTTGACTAAGGATATGTATGTGGTATATGGTGCTAAAGCCTTTTCGGAAACCGGCGAGACGATTTGTAAAGACTTTCGAAAACAGCACGTAGATGCGGATCAGAAGGGAAATCGGTCTGGACAGCGTTGTCACCTTTCTTGAAGAACAAGACCACCGCACTTCTGCTCCACGCCTCCGGAGTGCCACCATGGAAGACAGAATTAAAAACTTAAAGTCCTTCAGAAGACTTCTGAAGGACTTTAAGTACCGGTTTTCCACCCGCTTTAAGAAGCTTCCCTGTAATTCCATCCTTGCCCGGGGACTTGCCGTTTTTAAGGTGCTGGAGAGCCATTTTAATCTCGTCCGGGACTGACGTCCGGGATTTCATCGGAATAGTGTCGGATAAGACTTGCTCTTTGATTGCGTTACTCACACACAAAAATTCAGGTGTCCCGGGAACGATGCTGCCACGTTCGGTCTTCAGCTTTGCAAGTTGGCTCTTGCTGGCAGAGAGATCTCTGATCCACTTTCTGGGGGGCCGCTTTTGGAAGAAAGAGTTCGTCATAAAGAGTCCCTCTCTCTCCATAAATTTGGCCAGCTGCTTGCCCCTTGGGTTCTGTTCCCTTATTCCGAATTTCTCTACTTTCAGCTCACCGTTATCTCCTGTATCTAGTTTTTTGTTTAAGCCTCCCATTAACACCGTTTAGTGAGTTTAGGAGGAATGCATGGCTCCAGAGATATTCTCATACATTTCTTCCAACTCCTCACCGGATGGAACGAAGTCGTTGCGTAAACTTGTATAACTTTCAGCGAATACGTTTGGTGATTCTTAGTATAAGGTACGTAACCCTCGTCGACACACTCCCAATCGTTACAACATTGTTAACGAGGGACTTGTGGATGATAAATCCAACACCTCCTTGGGACAGATTTTCGCCCTCTCGGTGATAGAACAAGTTGGCAAATTCGAGGATTACCGTGTCCTCCCCCTCTCTTCAGACCTCGGATAATCCTATAATATTTCAGAGCAATTCTTCTTCCAGCTCCAGAATCTTTTCATCAGTCCTCAGGGTGCGTGCGTTATATGTTGCCAGGTGTAGTCGTCGTAGATGGCAACCGTACCTCTACCGGAGATTCTTAGCACCCCCTGCCCCGCTGTTACCATGATCGCCACCGTAGCCAGTAATTGCGGGGCCACCGGGGACTGGGGCCCTTTATTTGTGTCTTTTCTCATGGGGGGTATAATTGCTATGCTTGGCGAACGAATTGGCAACCTCAGTTTTTTATCGCTTTTTGCTGTTATCAGAAAGATGCTGCTGCCCATCTTCTGCATCAGTTTCCCTCAGACACCCACGGGGAGGTATAGGGTAGTGGGTATTCTTACCCGCCACTACACGGATTCATGATTAGTGTTGGGTAATTTTCCGAAATATTTATAATCGAATAAATTTATCCGAAAAGTTAACTATTTGGTACGCAGACATCTCTTATAATATTATCTTCCTTATTCTATCCCTAACCAGCAATTTATCAAGAAACACACAGGCTGTATAAAATAGGCTGAAAGAAGAAGGCATTAATACATCATTGTCAGTTTTATATCAATATTACTGTTTTGCTTCTTATTACATATACATAGATATCTACTTTTTTGATTGAAAATCAAAATACAGATACGTCTTAACCCTTGAGGACTAAGATGGAATGCCTCCTTTCAAGTTAAAAGGGTCTCCGGTTCTCTACACTCACCATACGAAACACAGCAGCACCAAACTGCCATTTTACGCTGGTATTCTGTGAGAGCGAGGTCCTTCCCCGGTCGAGCTATAGTAATGGCATGGCTCTTGCATATGAAAACTTGATGACGACAAACAGGTTTGCGTGTTGCTTCGCATACATGCGATTCGGTTTAGAAGGTTAGATTAAGTAAACTTAAATAAAATATCGCTAATTTGGTCAATAAACTTCCGGTTTGGCTTTTTATAACTATTGCGAATTAAATTATCTGCATTAAAAACTCTCAGACGAAAATCCCTAAATCAGACACACAACGAAGTGATTCCAAAAGCGTGCCGTACTACTGAATTTGTAACAGGTTACTAAAATAAGCTGAAGTGAGTGCCTCCGGGTTACGGTACATACACTGATGGGTACATGTAGAATAAAATATATATTTATTTTCTCATCACAAACAGTTACAGAATTATTGATAATGAACATGCTAAACCATGAACGTAACTAACTCTAGTTTGTGAGAGACTGGTGCCTAATAAAGTTAATTAAAAATAATACCTGTTCTATAGGTCACCAGGTCCCACCTCACGGATTATACATCTTTAAATTACACATTTGTAAAATATATTACAGAGATTATCATTTTCATTGAATTAGTTATGAGTAAAATTATTTTTTATAACTGGCTTTACGGCTCTGGGTTCTAGCACTTCTGAGCCTGAAGTTACAATTTATAATTATCTTTCATAGTACACTGCTTTACCATATGTTGGTGCGTCACATTGTGCAGCCCTTGGGATATTATGACGGCAACTTGAACCAGCAGACAGCTGACAGTTGGCGATGGTATCTCAATGCGCCTAAGCACACAAACACCTTATCTTGAGAATCACATCACCATCAGACACTTGTTTCACCGCCTCCACTAATAGTTTACATGCGCAGACACTTAATACACAAAATCACACCACTTTTACATATAAAATTCCACTTTAAACCATTATTTAAACAATAATACAGGAACAGCAAACCACCGCCGGTAAAGTTCCCGCCATAGCTCCCGAGTAAAATCAATATTTTATAAAAGGAAAAATTAACATAACAGATCCAATTTATAGCATGTGTAATTAACAATTGATAGCTACCGTATAGTGGTCGTGTAAGAATATCCACTGCCCCATATCGTTCCGAGGGTGTCGTAAGAGGCGACAGGGGGAAAATGAAACGGGAGATGGGCAGCAGCATCTTCCTGATAACCACTCAAAATAATAAAAAACTGCGGTTTCCAACCTGCTTGCTAAGCATACCAAATATGGCGAAATCTCTCTATGAGGCAATCTATAAGGTCTAAGTTCAGCAGTGGAGTTTATAGACTGTAATGGATGGATAGAACTACCGATAATTGTCAACTCTATAAATTGTCAAGTCTACATTATCACTGCTAAAATATAATTATTTATTCTATGCGTATAAATTATTAATAAAACTTATTCAATAATTTCATGACTATGACCTACTATTCTCACTAGGATTATCACAGTTCATGATGAACATGTGTGCTTAAGCTTTTTCAACTCTAATTATTATTATTTACCATTGATTTGGAAAATACGTCTAAGACCAGGGAAGAACCAACAAGTAACCAACTGGGCTTGTTTTACATAAAAATCATTATTTATTAAATAAAAATAATTACAAATCATATTATTAGAGAAAAACACAGTAGCCTAATGGCAGGGCGCTGACCGCGAACTCGAAAGGTCGCGGGTTCGAATCCGCCATTCGACTACTGTCGTGAACCACTCCTAACATTTTAAGTTTACCAGAAGTCTTTAAAGAGTATATTTGTAATTTTAATAGCATTAATAGTATTTTTTTAAAGAAAGAGTAAAAAGAAAAAGAAATTTAATAAAATTAATAAATGCTAGTGATCAATTCGTGCCGAGGGCTTATTATCTCCTATGTATTCGTTAATATGTATGAAATGTATATCTACTCTATTTTGTTCTTTTCTAATACTAATTCTTATTATATAATCTCATTGTGCATACATTATCAATATTTTGGCGGTTCGGTGCTAATCGTTTGGCCGGCGATCTGGCTCTGCGGCACATTTTCCTACTATATATTTATACTGTGTCTGCGGTTCGAATTCTGGCTTGAACAATCAACACTTGTTCTACGCAGAATAACTTACAAATAATCATATCTGAGTCTGCATGTTTGTGCACGTAAAATTCATGTATGTAAAACTACCTCCCTAATACAGATAAAATTTAATTAAAAAAAGGTAATATTATTTTTATTTATTAATTATATATAAAATATTTATTACAAAAATATTAAAAAAAAACTTAAACTTAAAAAAATATTGGTATCGTATTATTTCCGTTAAAGCATTAATCGTGTCATTATTCACTACTTTTTTTGTTGTCTTAGTTGTTTCTTCTAACAATTTATGTCCTCAATGAACTAAAATACAGCAATCATCCCAACTGCTCGTAAAAACTGAATGAGCCACGCTAAAAACCAGCCAGCCGAGGTTCTCCACCGCAAATAGACTAATATTCCTCTTTTATTTAAGACCAATTAATTTTTCTTGCGAAACATGACGTTTTGTTTAATGTTTTTGGGACGAAACAAATATTTTTTATTCTTTATAGAAATCGGCGATGCAACCAGTATTAAATTTTTCTGTCATAATCGTTTCTTAAAGGCTTCATTTAGTTACAATTTTTATTGCAAACTTGACACATTTAAGACCAAAAAAATACTGTCAGTCGTAGGTCAGCACGGCAGAAGTGATTACTTATTAGCTTCATAAATATACACATCTGTGTATGTGCGCAATATAAGAGATTTTGAGCGAGCGGTCGGTCACGCAAATTCAGTACTTGTTCTCCATCCCAAAAGAGCTATAATATATTATATATACGAGTATACACACACAGGTGGCTCAGGACCGTGTTTTGTGGCATTCCTTGGGGGAGGCCTATGTTCAGTGGACTTCTGAAGGGCTGTAATGATGATGATGATGACACACACATCTGCATAGATGTACCCGAGCGTGAGGATTTGCCTTAATCATCACGCCTGGTGGATCGACGGTCGCGGTACCAGATGCTGCATATTTTTTTATAGTATAGGGTGACAAACAAGCATACAGTAAACCTGATTGTAAGTGGATGCTGTGGCCCATAGACATCTACTTTTATCCTCAATTAAGAATCCTAATGCAGATGCGTTATCCTCAATTAAGAATCCAAATGCAAATGATGATGTCAGCCCTGAGGACTAAGATGGAATGCCTCGTTTCCATGTACAAATGTACAAAATTTATCAATATACAAGTTTAAATGTTTATTAAAGAAAAATTGTACAATAAGGGTTATTATAATATCAAAGAATACAAAATGAAAAAAACCCCTGGGAATGACGTGATCGCCACCATGCTGGTTCTATTAAAACTCATTTAAAATTTGTGCAAACAAAAAAAACCAAAATGATTCTCAAGTGATTTTCCGAACCAGTGGTCAATAAAAAATGACGTTCAATAAGTATTATGTAATTATCTATATTGAATAAAAATTATTCTACACTGACCATACGAAACACAGCAGCATTATGCTGCTATTTTTCGCTGGTATGCTATTAGAGTGTGGCCCTACCCCGGTCGAGCCGTCCCATTCGTACTACAATCATAATATAGCTGCAGCGTGCAATAACCATATTATTTACATGGCTCGTCTGGTTATTTTACGTAATCCGTAAGATTTTTTTCTGACATTTCTCATATTCTCTAACGCACTCACGGGACGAAACTAGAAGTTGAGTCACTCTAATATAAAAAAAGGCCGTGTGGCGGCGTCGTAAATACCTGCCAAGCGTTTCGATTAAGAATATCGTCCCTATAACGGTGGAGGCCCATGTCTAACTGTGAATTTGTACGAGCCAGTGAAGAATATAATCTAATTTGAAAATAAGACAAAACCTATAAAACAAGTCACATGTGGAACCTTTCTCTGAATCTACAAAACCGTCAAAACAGAGCCGGATTTGAAAAAGTGTGATTGGATTAACACTATTGAGTTTATATCCATATATTTTAAAATGCACAGAGTTTGTTTCAAATCCCAACTTACGGTTTTGTAGTGAGAATATGCAGAGGCGGTAAAATTTATTGTCACCGATGCGACATCTGGTGCCACCCTTCTCAAACTGTGGTCCAAGTGTACAAGCGTCGAGATTTGTAAAATAAATGCATGACGATGACGGCAACATCTGAATACTTTCTTCTTCTTCATTATGAACCCATAAAAGCTAACTACTGGACAATTGCCTACCTTGTAAGAAGTACCGCCTTTGATCATCATTCATCACGCTTGGCAGTGAATTAACTATACGCAGTACCAGACGTCTCGCACCTTTAATGCGTCACCGGTCTGAATGTTTTACTCTTGGTGTCATTCAGTAGCCGTAAGGACTTTCAGTATTTTTCATAGTTACCTCTTACGACTCCTACGGGATGATATGGGATGAAGACGGAGTCTCGGGGATAGTCTGGACCGTAAAGGGCTTATGCCTCAGAATGCAGGTTTTTCCGACGGTATCCGCGTAACGAGCTCGGAGATGACCGTTGCGTAGTTGAAAATCTAGGCCGTTTTAGGAGTTGCACCTGTTTTCAGGCGTGCCTTTTATTTGGGCAAGATCAGAGGCATAAATTGTCCTCGTCTAGTAGAAGTGTTTAGGATTGGCTGACGCTGGCGAGACGTAGATGAGTGAAAAAGATTCCCAGAGCTATATGCATGGTTTTATTCGAAGCGAGTCCGACTTAACCTGTCTTTATACCCGAGAGGTGAGAATGACTTATTATTTCCCAATAAAAAAGCTATCGTTGTATCCTTACCAATGTGTAAGAATATCCAACAATCCATATCGTCTCCTGGATGTCATCAGGGTCGACACAGCGAAACAAAACAAGAGATGAGCAACAGTGTCTTTCCAATAAAATCTGAAAATTAAAAAAAATGCGGTTGCCATTCCGAGTGCCAAGCGTAGCAACTATGACAAATATGCCTATAAAGCAATCTATGGGGAGGCCTATATACTTAACAGTGAACTTTATATAGGCTATAACGTTAACGGTGTATTCTTGTCACTTGTACCACACATAAGGACGACAATCGCGAGCCTTTTCAGGATACGAACTCGATATATAGAAGAATAAAAACCCCCTCGGTCGCATTGTAACTGCGTACGTAACTTCACTTATCTAAAAACATGATGCCTTCGCCGTAACCGAAAAGTTTCCACTTTTGTTTTGTTTCAAACAGCGAATTTAGAAGCTTAAGGAACACTTTGAAAGCAAGATTTTTCTTCTACATTTTTTTCTTTTAAGTAGAAAAGAAGATCGAGTTATTTTTTTGTCAATTATTGAAATGAGGGTTTAATGTATAGTAGCGGTGTAAAAATATTCACTAACCCACACAGTCTCGTGCGTGTCGTAAAAAGTGACAGAGGAAAACAACCTGGAAATGGGCAGCAGAATTCTCCCAATAACAACTAGAAAAAAAAAAAGAACTGCGGCTGCTAGCGCACCTGCTAAGTGTGGCAAAACATTTCCAGTTATGAGGCAATTTAAGGGGAAGCATTTGTTCATCAGTGGACTTCTATAGGCTGTGATGGACGTTTATGTTTAATGTTATAACAGTGGTAGAGCCACGCAGCAGCTTTTGCTGTCGCACGGATGGGCCGGCTCGAACCGGGGTGGTACCACGACCTCACAGAAAACCAGCGTGAAGTAGAGGTTTACCTCTGCGTTTCGCTTGGTGAGTGCAGGTGGCCGGAGGCCCTTTTTACTGGAAATGAGGCATTCCATCTTGGTCCTCACGGGTGACAACGCATCTACATTTTGATTTGTAATAGAGGATAGATGTAGATGTCTATGGGCCGCAGCAACCACTTACCATCAGGTGGACTGTGTGCTCGTTTGTCACCCTTATCGTATATTAAAAAAAATGTCATTTCATAACTCCTATGGCTTCCGATACATGGCGATATAGCCATCTCGATTCTTTCAGACGTATAATATGCAAATCAGCGACAGAAGCAATGTTAAAAACGTCTGGCACTGCGATCGTTCATCCACCTGCGATTTAAGGAAATCCTCTATACATAGGCTCTCACTATGTATAATGGATTTCCTAAAATCAATGTAATAATAATAAATTATTTATTTCGTCAAACATTATAGTTACATTATATGATCAGTGATCGATGTGTGTAGTAAGCAAAATAATGTCCTTAACACGTGACTTCGCTCTTGCATAGCTAAAAATTTCAATATTATTAACGAAATAGAATAACTAATAGGGAATAATAGTGACAGTAAAAAATCTTTAGTATTCTAACATCAGTCTCATAGCATTAATACATCAATAAATCAATAATTATTAGGTTGTATTTCATATAATTAGTGTATAAGTGTAGTAATTAGTTGTAATATGTGGTGTTGTGTATAAATTTGTGCATGTTGTATGAGCATTTATAACAGCTATCATTTTAAATTTATGTTTAAAATATGCTGGTGAAGAAGAATAATAATTCATCACGGATGTCACACAGCTAAGGATGGAAGCGTCTGCATTATATATTTATTTATTCGACATTAATTTATTTACTCTTTAATGCATAAGCTAATATATATGGCGAACTTAATGCTAAAAGGCATCTTGATTATGCTGTGGCGGCGCTACCATCGTGCCACAAGCGAAAACACATCAAAGCCTAAATCGCGCTAACAAACTTCCGAAATTAAAACAGTATGTATAGAATAGCTCCGAACTACAACTCGAAGCGTTGGCCGGCTCTCCGGGCAGAACACCTTGCCCGGCGGGAGATCTCCCCTTTTCCTGCCACCGGCCACAACGCTATACTAGCAGAGATTGACATTATAAAAAGCGATGCAGCAAATATTAAAAAACGAAGTATTATTAATAACGTACAACGCTTACATACTACGCTACTTATTTCTTATTTAACCAATTTAAAAAAAAATAAAGAAGTACAAAATGAAACAAAGTACAACATTTAATTCGAGTCGTGAACTTAATTAATTTATAAGAGATAAAGATTTTAGTCTGATGAATATGAATAATTTTGGAGTTCAGTGAAGACTTTTCTAATGAAGGAGAAGTGTAATCCACTGGCAGACAAACGGAGAGATTCGAAACAAAACGTAGAAACTGACGGTAGAAAAGGGAAATAAACCAAAGACGGAAATTTAAATAATGAAGAGTGAAAGTATTCACCACCTTAAAAAGCCTTCGAATATGCGCAATAACGCTTCATAAACAGTATTTGTTAAAACACTATTCTAATTAGGTTATGAGAAATCATGAGTCTTTTTCTAAAAGACAGTCGGGTAAAGAAAAGATCAATAATTCAATAATTGCATTTTAAGTGCTGTATTACCACGTGCTAAGCGATGCAGGAAGACATCGTGAGAAAACCGGCATGTCTGAGGAAAGGTATTTCGAAGACATGTGAAATGTGTCAATATTCAACAGAGCATTGCAGAGGAATAATTGCTCTATAACCTGCGCCTTAACTTTATTTTTTACCGACAGATAATTTTCTCAAACATGCTTTTTAAATTAGAATCATTATATGAAACAGCAAAACCATATATAAAGCAACATAAATAATGTAATAAAACGCATAATTTATGCTTTAAAATTTTAGAATGGACTGTCCTTATCAAAATTATAATGTTAGAATTATTCTGAATCAAAAGTTTTATTATGCTTTTTTAAATTCTTCCGACGCTGCCGGTTGCAGATAACGCAATTCTCGATGGAATTTTGCATATTAATTGCATTTCAGTTGAAAAAATCCACGCACACAGACATGGTTCCGAATGTATTTTTAAATGAGCTGTAATTTAACATTTTAAAGATTACGCTTTTCAGCGTCTGATGACGTAAGCGCTTTTTGTTTTATTTATACAAGTAACGGTGACAAACGAGCACACAGTCCACTTCATTTATGGTAAGATAATGCTAAGGAACAAAATCGTACAACTTACCTCGATTATAAATAACAATGAATTAATGAATGAAAATACTTTCATTGTACATCACTGTGGAAATGAAGTAATACACCCGTAAACTATCAGAAACTAAGTATTTAATAATTAAAAGTAATATTGGTTATAAGACATAAAAACCGAAGGACTTTTTTTGGCGCGACAATCGAGAGCGCCACAGGCGGCAACCACTAGAGTAAAATGTTATTTTTAATTGAGCCTACATATTCTGCCAACAATCAATCACAAAATAATAAAATATAGAAAACATTGAAAATCGAGTTAAGTAGACAGTTGGCGGCCTTATCGTTATGTTTATACCGATATATGAGAATACAGATACGTTGCCACCGTTAAAGATTATGATATATGACGTATTAGTTTTTTGGTAGGTGGTAGAGAAATTAGTTAGATTGTATGTCACAGTATAGTGACATATATACGTATTATTAAAATTTAGTGTTACAATGTTTAGATTGCCACCGCTAATTCGGGGTACTACGTGGGTGGTAGAGGAATTAGGTAGCATTCCTGAGTGATGATAGTATTCCCTGGTACTAATCTAGGCTAGATGGTCTGGGCCGTGAAGTGGCAGCCATCGACCGATGTCTTGCCACAGATAGAATGTCTCGTTACCAGTAAACAAGTTCTTCAGATCCTGATACATTATGCTGCTATTTTACGCAGAGAGAATGTATGATATCATGATGATGAAAATTATTTTTCCGGGTGTTTCCAATTTAAACTATGATGACAACTGTGTGATGACAAAGTGTTACAAGAGTCGCAAAAAGGAATAATAATACGCCTGATTGTTAGTTGTTTCCTTTACTATTTTTACAGTACGAAAAGGAACTCAATCATTATTGCTTTTTTAAATAATATCACACAATGCTGGTAGCTATCCCTACTACCTTTCGAAAGTGAACCTAGCAACAGTTCGAATGTGTAGGAATTATACAATCCAAATACTTTTATAATATGAAAATAAGTAAACCACTGTTATAAATATTACTGATAAGTCAATTAATTACAATTGTTTAGAAAATGAAATTACTTATATAATATTCTTTACAAATCTCTCAAATTCTAAATTAAAA